>JAVIWC010001331.1:0-257752 GCA_031894815.1 Creontiades dilutus
GAGGTAAACGGTTTTTTCCCACAACTCTCAATTTAGCGTGAAAAAGCACATTCTCGATTGGTAAATAATATTTTTTTCCTCATTACTATAATGGTAATCAAATTTGAGGATACACTTCAAAAGCTGAGCTTTCTCGTCAACTTTTGGAATATCAGTACACATTTTTCAAGTAAGAGTCGTTAGTTTACAAGCAATTGAACAAATTATACATTTTCAAGATTTGACTTGAATTTTTATACTTAGACTGATGTTTTGCTTGTTAAACCTGAGCAACAACTTTTCGTTTGACACTAGGGAGCTCGGGGATTTACCGCTGTTTTCAACGGTACTCTCAAATTCGGGATTACTTTGAAAAGTAAGGACCGTTTTGTAACATGAGGTTTAAAACACGAAAACAGTTTTAAAGTGGCGGTTTTGGAGGGCATTAAATATGCTAGAGAGCTGATCAGTAGTCTAAAACTGGAGCGGTTAATGGAAATCAGTCTCCTTCCTAGACTGCTGGTATCTGATTTGTATCCAACCATTAAGGCGAAAGTTCGAAGGAACAACGGATCGTACTACAAGAATGTTCAGCCCCTAATTCCCAAGAGACCCTGGTTTGTTGGGTGGTTCGTCCTTGAATCGTTGTGCAGAACCATGAGCAGAACGCTGAGAACAAATCACGGAGTTTGTGAGGCAAATTTGAACCGAATGTACTTTCGTGGGTCATTAATTTCAACTACTTTCTGGTTTGTTATTCGCAATAATAACCTTTTTCAATCCTAATGCAGACATTTTTTATAACTCCCCTCAAACTTTGTCGCTTTACGCTTCGTGGTACAAAAGTGAAAAAAGGTTACGTAAAACTGCAATGTACGTCTGTCGTCCACAGTACGCCTTATGGCCCAGAAAAGGTCTAAGGCTTGATGTAAAAAATCCATTCATTCGCATATGGACTCCATTCGGTGTCTAGTTGGTCTTAACATTCGGCCAGCCCGATCGCCTCAAAGCATAGAAGCTATGGGAATACAACTACTAAAAAACTAGGGTTTTCTAGGCTTTACTGACATAATCTAGTGCAGTGTAGTGTCCTTGAAATTTTTTACTCAGAATAGACTGCGATAGGTTTCAGATCTGTAGAAACTCACCCATAGCAAATAATGGCAATTTCTGAACCCAAAGGTCTTCACAATGTCAAGAGCAATAATTTCCTAGTAATTTATAACGCCGACTTGGAAATTATTTTGTAAGGGTAAAAATTTTAGAAACTGGTGTGAATTTCAATTTGTCAAAACCAATTATTTTCCATTTTTTCGTTTTGACGACTTGCTACTCAAGAAAAGTAGTGGTATGAGGGCGTCAAAAATAATCATTTTTTGAGAATATATGTCTTCACTACTGTTTTTTCTTTTTTTTAATGATTCATTTTTTGATTTACTTAGTTATTAGATTTTGATTTATCAGACACGTTCATCAATTTGTATGGAAGACGTTGAAATTCAGTGATTGTTTTAAATTTGCCAAACATAGACGATCTCAATAATATCTATATATGTATCAATGGTCTAATCTCTGAAAATGTAGTCTTGAATTACCGTGCATTGAACTTGAGAATAACTGTTTGAATTGAAGAAATTTAAAGGAATCCATAGAATAGTTGATGTCTAATGGACTTGATTGAAGGTGAGGACCCAAGTAAAAAGCTCACCATCAATATTTGGTGTATGAGAGTCAACAATTCAATATAAACTCATTTTCGCCAGTGTGCAACGATCTGGAGTTCCCTTTCATGCAAATTTGAGGTTGATGTTACGAGTAACTAAATGAATGAAGAACTGTGTTCAGTTTTCTGGAGAGGCGAGGTAAGAGCATCTTTCACTTCTAAAAAAAAACTGTCGAAACTGTTGAATTATGGATGATAACAGTAATAATCAGGATTTAAGACGTTACAAGATTAATTAAATATGACCCCATTCGGGATTTTTCTTCCCTCTTCTATCCTGCTTGCTTACTATTCCAACTACCTTCTACAAGCTACGCATCTTGAATTAACTGAAACGGTTATTTTTTTAATCCCGATTAGAAATTGCTGTGAAACTTTAAATCCCTGAACCAAGATTGGATTAGCAATTGTCTAACTCTGAATCTCGCTGTCCCGGGACTCATCAGCCGAGGTTTCCCACCACTCAGAGCATTAAATCCCTCCACTATTTCCTACCTTCAAGGATCCTGGATTCCTTTTTTGCCATAATAATACGATGTATTATCTACCACACTAGTTTTCATATTTCAAACAGATCCAAATACTTACTTATTTCAAATTTCTCTCCATGAGATTTAAAGAAGAAGTAGAATAATGGCCCCTTTACTATATATATCAACGTTTTCCTTCACATTTGACCGGTATGAGTACGGCAATAAAACTTCCTTTGATATTTTTAGTCTGGAGCCAAACAAGGGATTGGTTTTTCATGTTCGATAGACTTCTTTTTGCGGTTCAGTGTTGACTTCTTTGAGAAGTTTCAGTTGAAAGGTCAAGTCCCCCGAATATTCAGAGCCCGTCCTCTGAGCCCTCGGGTGATTTAGAATCGCGGAGGGGCTGATTTATGTAAAAACCCGTCGCTCCTTCTGTGTCGCATTCCGCGCCGCCCGATGTATCTCTCAGGGGGCAGAGAATACGACCGGCGATTTCCCCAAGGATCTGTTTCTGGTCTTTGGAAGGATTCTTCTGGAAGGAAGGATTCTGTCTGCCGAAGGGAGGCAGGATGTCTGAGTGACGGACGGAGTAACTTCCTTGAATGGCGGTGCGTTAGAGGGAAAGGCCTCGGCCCCCTGACTTACCGGCATGCGCATCTGTTTGGTTGAGTTCCGGTTCCAAGACAGGGATGTTGAATTTACTGACAACCGTCTGTTCAGATGAGTATGCATTATCGCTTCCACCTTTTTTGTAAAGATGTGTAAAAGTGGCTATACGATGACACTCAATTATTGAGAGAAGTCTATATTAACCAATGATCACGGCAATGCCTCCAGTAATGTAATATACCGTAAACCAAGGTCAATAGAGACATATTTGAGTAGGGTAAACCTGTACCTCTGGTTGCATAAGGTCAAACGAGGTCATTCAGATATGTTTCTTGTGGACCAGACGTATTCAACCCCCCTCAAAAACTCCTGTACCACAAGAAATATCTCTGAATGACCTTATACAAGCAGAAGTACGGGTTTACCCTACTTACTTAGCTAAACTAATTAGTTTCAATTAGTTTTTTTTTTTTAAATCGAATTAGGGTGTTCAATTGTGTCCGACTTGACCTCAAACCCGGGGTCAATATGGACACAACATGAGTACGAACCTAGTACAAACCACAGTGAGTACCTATTAAGGTAAACTCGCCGATGAATAGGGGCACTGTAGAAGAAAAAAATTGTTCTGTCATCAGTATGTTTGAAAAACTACAGGGAATGCGTCCCCCTTCAACCGCTGAACTGGCGGGTCTAATTTGTCAGGTAGGTACTCCTGGTTGGCTTTGAGCACAGTGGGTTCGCATACTCGGACCATTTCCGTTTCTGGTTAAAACCAAATTTAATATGAATATGAACTGTGTCCCTTTTGACCCCATTCGTTCTACTAAGTTTGGCTTATTTGATTATAAATTCATTAAAATACGATCTATAATAGTTAGGAATATATTTCCTGACGTTCCCCACTCACTAATTTATTTTTTATTAAATCTTACTAAAAAGTAACTGTTGAATGACGCTGCCGGCCAGTAGAAAGTTGGGCAACTTCGAGAAAACAGTTGATTCGGTGTGATAATGTTATTATCGCCTCCTTTTCCGCCAACCATGAGGAAAGAGATTAGACGATGAATGTCGTCATTGTGGAATCTCTCATGGGCAGTTTGTGTGCGTCGGACTCGCGGTTCCTATTGTCCCCGATTTGCCATACATTACTCCCTTGATATACATTTCATTGGATGTCATATTATTGACAAAGCTATTAAATCTGTCTCAGACCTAAGCTGTTTTACTGTTGAATGGAACGAGTCCGATAAAGAGGAAATTGCGGTTTCCAGAACAAATACCTTTAAAGACAATTCCTACGAGAAAGATTGAGGAAAAAATCGCATTTTACTACTCCACCTCGTTCTACTTCATAATTGATGTTGTTTCGCCTGAAAAAATTTTGTTTCACACTTATCAGAACCCTACCTGATCACTGTGGCTCATTGGCTTACAAAAGTCCTTGTACAAAGTTGCTTTTTTCCCCCCAAAATAGTGGGAAATTACATTTTATCAATAAAATTCAAGTGTGGTTAATTGGTCAGGAATGCAATTCAGCATTTCTCCACACGTCCATTTATTCCACGTACCAGAGGCTTCGTTCCTGTCGCACCAGCGGACTCTCATCCTAGAAATAGTTGCCCTTCAAAGTGTTCACCGAAGGCCCCAGACGTTATTATTCTGTTTACGTCGTGCCCCCTTCTCATAAAGCTGAACGCAACAAAACAACGGATGTAGGCGCTGGACCGTTCAGTTGCCTGATCTGAGTTCAAAGTCGTTGCAACTTCCGGTCGTTAGTTCGGATTTTCTTTCCGAATTCTAAAACAAACAGATTTGTATGATTGGAAGAGAATCGTTTATGCCAGCAGGTGGCATGTTATTCTTTTCTAGTTATCAAAGGTTCTATATAGCGGATTCTAGTTTAGAGGCAAGGGTGGTTAATTTAGTCAGAACTGGAACTTCGCGTCTGGAGTAGAAATAGCTCTCTTAATCCAAGTCCAATATGACAGTGTACTATGAAGTCGAGTCCTCACTTACATCAAACAAAAAGTCCATTATTTTAATTTATGACATTCATACATGTCGACTTATGACATTAATTGATTGAATACAAAACTGAGAATTGTTGTCAGTAGTTATTTGGGGTTTTAAACTGTTCACACATCATCTTCATCAGCCTCCAGGAGCTACGTCAAGAATATTTATTTCGGCCAATACAAAAACAAGTCTACTCAGAAACAGACCCCCCTGTCAGCATCAAATGCTGTTCAAATGGACTGTAAAAACCATTCGTTTTAAAGGCTTGCGACACAAAAGTGACACATTTATGGCGAATAACATGTGCCTACGACGATACTGAACATTTGCGGCGTGTAAACGTAACAGGATTAAAGTGGTTGGTGTACTAACGGTCGGAAATCAACGGAAAGCCCTAGATTTGGAGAGAATCTCCACGTCACGCTTTATGTTTAAATACTGTACCGGCCGTCAATGAATTCACAAGTGACGTATTGAAAGTATGCAATAGGACTATTCATTGTACAGTCGATTGAAAATGGAATTGATCAATGTGGTATTTAGTTAGGGAATCTTTGAAGCCGTTAAATTCTGAAAGGGAACCAGTGATGCCATGAAAAATAAACTATATAAGAAAAAATGCAAATAGGCAAGAAATATCTGTGCACTTTAAAATTCAATTGAAAATACTTAGAGTGATCTTTGCTAAACAGTTAGCTGTAGGAGGTGGAAAGTACATGCAGGTTTACATTATGGTTGTTTTCGGAAAGTTATATGTGATCTTTAGTATTGCGTCTGGGTAGCAAATGTGATCAGTGGAAAGTTATTTCATTAGATCTATAATAATGAGGTTGTCTCTTAGATTGATTTGTAAGGTAGTCGTTTGTAGATTGATTGCTATTTCATAGGAATGCTATGTTCATAAACAGGTTCATTCCATTCTACCTGAATATCCAACTGCAATCGACTGGACGTCTCGCAAATGAGCGATAAAAAGTCATAGTTGTCTCGCTACAGCGATCATATCGTCACAAGCGTTTCATATCCCCCGTCGACCAACTTGGGAGTGGATCTCGCGGATGACACTCGTCCCCATATAAGGGGGCGGCCACGGGGAAAGGTGTAAATCAGAACGACTTTGGCCGACATAAACTCCCGAGCATCCGATCGGGCTGGACATGTTCCCATCCACGCATCTACCTGTCATTCTCACCGTTCTCACCCCGTCCCCTCATCGGCATATTATTATTCATACCCCTTCGGAGATATCTCTTCAAAGATAAGAACCCCCTCATGTCGATACGAGGAATGTGAATTTCAGAAAACCCGTTCCGATTCCTTTCGAGGTTGAAAGTCCTTACGAACGGATCTGAGGATTTCGAAAATAGTACTGGAGTATGAGATGGGAGGTGTTCTTTTGTTTTTTTCGAACGCCCTCACTTTTCAACCGTCAAACTTGTACAAGGCGGTCATAAAGTCTTTGTTTTAAAACCGAGACAAGGTCCGTAAAGACAACGGTAACCTGGGCCAAGAACTTCTTGTTCCCCAGCGTGTAGTTTGTAATCTGGAAACGCCGATCGTTGCAGGTCAAAGCAATTTCTCTCCAAATATGACCAAGAGTAATGCAGTCGTTGGGAACCCTGGGAACACTCATCATTCCACGATTTAGCGAATTTTCTTAAGAAATGAAGGTATTGCAATAACTCCAAAAATGATGAAATAAAACCTAAGTGAAATTTCCTGAAGTCCCACTTAAGGATGTATTTTACATAAAATTTGTGACAAAAAGTGCCCCCTAGACATTTTTGTTTAGAGGCTTCTTCTCCGAGTTACTGCACTTTTTTTTAAATTGTTATCTGGCATTAATGGTTAACATTTTACAGTCACATTATTCTTACAAGGTTATATAAATAAAGGACACTCCATTAATATATGTTTCAATGTACCAATATCTGCTTCAGAAAATCTGCATTGCGGGAAAAGAAATAAAAATTCAAAAACGAAAAATTAAACTAAAACTTGAAGACAAAATACGATCGTTCATGATTTCATACTCTTATCCTATCTTTATGGAGACATATTTCTATACGTGCTAATGCTATACATATCTACCACTAGTTCCCGAGGTGAGTGAAAAAGATTGTCATTTCCGACAATCCCTGGAATGGCATCGTGTTTTCGTTTACTACCTACAGTGAATTAAGGTGGTCGCATTGTTAGAATGTTTGCAAACGTCGTGTATATCTCATGAAATGCGACACTGAGCTTGCCGTCGTGTTTCTGGGGTATTTAACCTTAGGGGGTGGCATGAGATGTTGCTTCCAGTATCAAATTTCGCCGGTCGATAGAAAGACTCTCACGAACAAGGTCAACTTAGTTTATAGTCTTCACCTTCGAAAGTTAACGTTCTCTGTCCTACGTAACTGTGACTTCCAGAAGGTCTGTGACCTTATCCAAGGAAGTCGCACTGCTGCAAAGATCCGTCCTAAGCTACTCCTACTCGACGCGAGAAAATGGGATTTGGATGACTTTCAGGAGCGTAGATTCAGGTAGGCTGATAGCGACAGCCCTGACGAAAAGAAGAATAAAGCGGAGGTTGGTATGCAACGTAAGCAAAGAATACAAATCTGAAATCGGGCGCTTTCTGTTGGATTCGATTCGCACCTTCTTTGCTTTTATTCGCAGCAATAATAGGTAGTTAGTGGTAATAGGTAGTTAGTGCGTGAACGGTTCTTTAATTTGTAGTAGTTCACGTAATTTTTAACGGAAGAGCGATATAATCAAGCTGGACCATTCAGTGTTTCCACAACTAAATATATCGACAGTTGTAAAGAAATGTAACCGTAAGTGTACACGACATTTTAGTTTATTATTTTTAGTTATGAACCTTTGTAACCTTTTTTTACGTTTCAAGATGTGTAGAATTGGAAAATCGAATTTAAAAAAAAAAAAATCTATCCGTCCGATGGACGGCATCCAGAGCTTTTCTCCGAAACTACTGAACGAAAATTAATGAAAGTTGGCCCCAGAAATCACGTTTGGATCCTAGTTGGAACTGAATGTTCGGCATTGATCTCAGTCAATCGTATGATGTGAAATTGAAGAGCTGAATAGAAAATCTGATAACCTGAATGATCTCAAGGTCTATTTTCTGTCCAAATCTACTTAGAAAGCAGGAGTTTGAATGATTTGAAGTAAAACGAGGGCTTCCCAACGTAAGATGTTAAAGGTTATGGAACACTTATAGTCTCCCCAAAAACAGTTGGTGTTTACGGAGTACATTTCAGGCAGTCATCCAACTGTCTTTGGACATCAAGAAGTCAGTTACAAGGTACGGAGAGCAGTGATCACCTGAATACTCTTGTGTAGAATTTCGTTCCTAATCATTATAACATGCTGAAAAATATGGGGGCTCATTTTAAGGCATCTACAGCGAACAAGGCAAAATATGGATAAAGATAATGTACCACTGACTACGATTTCAATTAGTTTTTGACACATTCAACACTTATTCCCGTACTTGTAAATAGGGACATATTACATCATATTTAGATAATGACCAAACGTTAACAGTTTAATAGTTATCTATAGTTAAGTGATCTGCGTAAAAGGGCTTTCTGAAAATAATGAACCCATGTGTTAGAATTTCGGCAGAAAACTACAATAGGTATCAATGGTTATCTGGCTGTAGTTCTGTCAATCGTTTGCATTATTTTCCTTCTGTTGGCATGTCCTGGATATTGGTGTGTACGAGGGAATTTTTAGTTTATGATTCCGTACACGAGCAAACAGCCTGCTAAGAACTATGTTACACTTCTATCTCTGTTGAGGTGAATGAACGTGCTTGGGTAGTCAGTAAAAGATTAGAGATTACAGAGGAGGGGATTAGAGTGCTGCACCCTCCACTCTTAAGCCACGCTACGTTCTCGATAACTTTCCAAGTTCGTTAACCATGGAACAAAAAACTCGCCTCCTGCCTGACTGGTAACATGTTAAAATCCAAACAAATGCAGACCTCCTTCGGGGCTTACATGGCGATCCGTACGCCCTGATGCCGGAGACATTTTTGAAACTATGGGAGCTGCTCAGTCGCTGCAAAGGCGATAATCCCCGGGGTGCCGCCTCTTCGGGTTAATATATTCTCGCGATTCACATAGAGATGAGCGCGCGCCGGTTTTCGAAAGCGTATTTTTGAATTACCGACGGCAATAAAGACAGAATCTCGAAACGGTGGAGGCAATACTATCGGGATCCTTTCTGAATTACTCGGTGGCTTTTAAATGTTTCCTCCGACACATATCACAGTTGGCCTCCTTGGATAAGGTAAACATGTCATCTCGCTATTGGGCTGACCGAGGTACCTCCTAGGTTTTATAACTCAGGAATGCGTGTGCCCCACACGCCAGGAAACAGGAAAAAACCAGCAATCGAAAGATACTCTATCTTTCCAGAACTTGTCTATCTGAAATCAGTACACTGATGACAATTATCTACACTGCTTGCAGATGCATAGTATGCATCTTTGGCATATTGTGTCTCTCTAAACATAGGTATAAGTTCAGTTCTTTATATTCGACATTGACATCAAAGTATTACAACTACAACCAATGTGGGTCTTTGTAAAGCCCTCAATACTCTTGGGAGACTCTATACTGGCCAACCCCCTCGGCAGGCTTTGTTCAGACATTTCTTACATATGTGACACTTTACACTGCCCACCCTTCTTGTTAGTGTCTGGACAGTCCTCTTTTACCTCTTGTTAGACTTTACACTGCCCACTCTTCTTGGAAATGGGAGGCAGACCTCTCTTGTCATTCGCGGTCCTCCCAACACCTCCATTAGGGAATGTCCATCCTAGTGGATTGTAGTTCACACGTTTTCCCCACCTACACCAAAATTCTTTTATAGAATCATTACACAATTGAAAACTGCCCTTTTGTGCCACAAAATCTTATTTGGCAGAATTGATTGATTGATGGTAGAATTGAAGGGTGTCATTTATGAATGCTGCCAAGAAGATAATGACGCAAAGCACCTGACTATGGCATGTCCTTTGCATCAGCTGCGTCATTCGGTTTTATTTCAAAAAGTTGATCAAATTATACCTCGCCCTTATAACCTTGATACAATGCTATTAACGGATAAGTGACGATTTTGACGATATTCCGAAATCCATCATGGAAAGCAAAATATAAGTGTCAAAATATAACATTCTGGATCATTATTGTTATTTAGTCTGTTTCAAAAGTTTTGCAGTAAGAAGTAGTTCATGAATATCAAATACCACCTATAAACCAAGATCGGTTAGGGCAATAAAATAGGTGAGGGGTTCACACTCATCATTATAACACAAAAGTCCAGCTCAAGTCCTGTTATTCATTTTAACTTCTTTCCCGTAATATTCCCTTAATTGGGTACTTGCTTCTACAAATGCTAACATTAAAATAACAACTATAAAAGCCTACAGGCTACGAACAAATGTCAGTTCTTCCTTAATGAACCGAATAGTAATAAGCAATAGGGCTGACACTGCCGTTTGAGATTGCGCCTTAGGGCTATAAATTTCATCTCCGCTAAAATATTGATTTTCAAATCAAAAAAAGAAGATATTCAACCTAAATCTCTAAATTACTATTTGTTGATAGCCAACACATGGGGTGGTTCGTTCAAACCTAACATGTTCCTAACCCCGAGAATTCTTCTACCTTGTCATAACGTTTGATTGATTGTGGAATTCACACAATCAATCCATTCTATCAACATCAATGAAGATTTTTGAAATTTCCATATTAAATTGTAGTCCTAACATTCAACCATTCTCTTGGAATGTATCATTTTTTTGGCAAAAGAATATAATGCGTTACATTAATCCTAGGGAGGGGTATCGTCTGGAATGAGATGACAAAACCAATCCGTTGAAAAAGGTTGAAAAATTTAAATTTAAATATATTTTTCATTCATTCCAATAGCTTTATATCTTCTATTATTTGCTGAAAGTTTTCATCTCTAGAATAAGAGCTCGAAGTAGTACAAACTAAGTATAAAGACAAATGAAGAATATTATTTGGAAAACTTAATATAGATTGATTGAAGAATCACATCTGTTGATACTTCTAAGCTTAGGTTTAGCAGTTTTAAGAAACATAAAGACTGTCCATAACAAATGTGCTGAACTTACCAAAACTGAGCCATTGGAGCTTGTCAGCGTAGCGCCAAACCACTGGTTGGACTTGGAATCAATGTGGTTCCCATCCTGGTCCTTGTTATCCCCTGAAAACAAAAATCCTAATATAAGCAACTTTGTTAATAAACTTATAGCATTTCATAAACTAAATGATCATTCCATAGAAAGTTTGTCGTGTAAATATTAATATTCATCGTAAAATTTAGTGACAGAGTACAAAGAATCATGAAGCTCCCGGCGTCTTGTGGCGATGAACACGAAAACCATGAATTTATCCAAATGGTTTAAGCTGTTCCTATTAGGTAATGAGTTAGTAGGAACCAGGGGTGCCCTAAACTTACTTCGTTTGAGGAGCTTGTTTAACAAACATGTTGGATACCCATCCTAACGTATTAGTGGGATAGACTGCCCATATACTGTTAGGATGTTCACCTTTTTCCAGACCAGCAGTTCTCCCAGCTGACTCGAGATTCAAAGTTCCTGAAACTACTATTTTTAAAAAGCCTCTATCGTAGGAAGGAGCCATAAAACTACATCGTGTAAAAGTTACAGTTGATGAACCTCATCCTGAATAGACTCCTCGATTTGAATTAGAAAGACTATCCCTAGTTCAGGCAGAATATAAAGGGAAAGATCCGGTTGTCACAGTACCTTATACCCTTACAAAATAAAATGTAAGAAGAACTACCCAAAAACACTGCTGTACTCAGAAAATTAAGATAACGAGAAAGCTGGAGCCCAAACTGTCTTACTTATCACTACAGGAACAGCGTAAGAGGAAATGTAAGTAGGTTACTATATACTACTGAAATTATTACTGATTGCTGGACTCTCTCGAACACATGTGGATAATTAAAACATACGATGAAGAATGGAGTTTATTGAATAATTTGAGAAAAAACATATGATCTCTCTTATGGTTTCCTCTTCTTTTTTTATGGGAAATTATAGAATTTTCGCACCAATTTCTTCAAAGTTTAATTCTGATTATTTAGCATGTACTGCAAGCTGATTTAATATTACCTTGTAAATGGATTTTAACTGGACAGCAATTGTGATTGGTGTCAGGCCTGTAGAGAGATTGATGTTGAGGATTAAGACCAGATAACCCCCCTATGGATTGGACGGAAAAAGTAAAAATTCATGCTCCTAATAATATACTTGATGAGGCCATAACGGAGAAACTAGTTGAATAAATAAAATAAATACTTATCGAATTGGAAGACGCCAAATTGACTTCCACCGTCAACCTATGGTACTTATTCCTTAAGATAGTTATTGTGTTTTACCTTTTAGTTCAACCTTTTTCACATTCAATTAAACCTTTTTTTATTGAAGATTTTCTATTCTCATGTAAGAAAGTAAATTTTGAAGGAATGGAACGCATGAAAACTTTATTCACACACACAAAAACAACACAATATGAAAACTTTAACAGGAAACTAGCACAGAGAAACCGCTTTCATTGTATAAGGAAGACGTTGGCTATTGACTGCACTTGGTACATGACTGTCACATAGGTAATTTTCACATTCACAGGGAGTAATAGAAGCAACACTTGCTGCAATAACTTGGGGAAGATGGTGCTTTTCTCGGCGACTCAGGATGTCTCTTGCTGCATATTTTGTCTTTGAAAACGCCTTTTCGACAAGATTCAGCATTGGCGAATATTTGGAAGGAAGTTCATCGCCATTGCAGAAGAAGCAATGGAATCCCTAACAGCGTGTGAGCGATGAATTCGAGCGTTGTCTAGTATTAGGACCAAACCCTCGTCGCCAAAAATCTGACCCTCAAGTTCCCTCAAGAACTCCACGAAAATTTCGGCAGTCGTAGTGCCAGAAGTGAATGTTTTTGAATGAACTACGCCATGAATATTCAGTGCTAAATCAGTGAGGTGGGGACAGTTATCACCCCATCAGTTCCCGACCCCGAACGAGCTTGAGAGCGTCTAAGAAGAAGGTTGAATCCACTCTCATCGATGAATATTAGTTTTTCCTTCAAAATTTATAGAATAGAAAATGAACAATTAAAAAAAAAGGTTTGATTGAAAGTGAAAAAAGCTTAATTGAAAGTGAAAAAGGCTTAATTGAAAGTTTAAAAGGTTCAAATCAATGTGAAAAAGGTTTAACTAAAAGGTAAAATACTATATTTCGTTGATGTTACTAAACTGAAAAATTTCACGACAAGCCGGGATGCTCAGAGGGTGAGATTAGAATGTGCATTTGTGCAATTCATGTAATTTGTGTGTAGCAGTTCTAATAAATAATACAATTTGGTCGCATGAGTCTGAGTTCCAATAAACCTGAATCATCAAATTTTTAGAGAGCGTAAGAATCGTTTTTGTCGTTTGATCGATTACAATGGCTCGTTATTGTACTGAATAAATCAAATACTGATATACGTTTCAATTCAGGTGCAGGCAATTGAAATCAATGATATGCATAAGCTCGCGCCTTCAACATCTTCGAGGCAGTGGAACTGAAAAGAGCTAACCAAACAACCGCGACAATGGGGAAGCAATGAGTTGGATGTCAGAGGCCGAGGTGGTGGACAATGGGAGGTGAACACGGAGGTTCGACCAATGGGAAGCAATACGAACCGATCGGACGGAGCGAAGGCGACATGGGCGCCCCGGTGTGCGAATGTGGGAGTGCGCCGTGACGGCAGCCCGTGTCTCCGTGTGTGAACACAATGCCCTGATTTCAATTTATAGCCCGCACTTTCTTAGCAGGGTTTTCTTCTTCGCGGGACAATACGGAGCTCCGTTCCGCTGGGTTGGCGACCGGAAATTTATCGAGAGCCGACGAGTCCTTTGGAGTTCAGACGCTCCGCGAGGCAAGACGTTCCGAAGAGCTACCGTTCCAGAAGATGAGGTTGCCGTAAACAAATAAGAAAAACCCCACAGAATTTAGAGACTTGTGGAACGCTTTGCATTCATTGTGGAGCTGGTAACGAAGGCCGATCTATCTGCTGCAGCCCTTCTGTGAAATCAGCCTTTTTACAAAACGCTGTCTTTTAGCGAATTGGCTCTGAAAACCTCAAAATCAAAGTGTTGAAATTTTTAACATCGAAATTAGTTTTGAGGCATTCCAAAATGATTCCTGGATTTCAACCACTTTTTAATATGTATATCATATTAAATATAAATGTATATTTATATCAAAAAGATAGGAATGACAAACAGCCTGGTATACTCTAGCCTTTTTATAAAAAATCTGGGAGAGCTCAGCTTTTTTGACAAGCCGTTCCGTTCGGCAAAAAAATGCATGAGTAACGTATGCTGACACCTGCATGGATGCACACCGCAGGCTGCAGAAATCAGAAGACTATTCAACCATTTTAGAGCATTCAACGAGATGTATTGTTAGAAAGATGTTGGCTCAAATTTCCGTGAAGTGGAGGTATACATTGTGATGATCCTTTGGATATCACATGAATAGTAAACAAAACCGCGAGATCGTGGGGCGGGGTCATCTTGGAAGAAGCGCCAGAGGAAGGGAGATTGGACGCTACTAGTCGACCCCGTTGGGGAAGGAGCTCTCTCGCAACATTTGTCTGTGCATCCCTCTTTTTTTCATCTTTCTAGAATTCCTTTAAATTCTTTGGGAAGTCGCCATCGAATCTCAGGAATCTGCTCGCGCCCTGTGACGAAACAAAGCTGCAGCGTCCCTATTATGGAGGATATACGCCCGAAATATTTCCACCAGGACCACGTGCTCCACCACCATCACGCTTTCAAATTTGAAGATGTCCTACCCATGAGTTGGGAGGACATTCGCGGTGAGTTCTCGCATTCAACATTCATCTCAAAAAACCCTCTCGACATAATAACCGCTTAACTAGAAAGTCACTAATTCTTCAAAATTATCTCTTGATAAATTATGATTACACTCTTCTTAAAAACTATAAACTTAAATTCTCCTCTTAAATACCATCAGGCCATACACTGATATTGTTTGCTTACAGAGGTTTCCTTTTTCTCAATTAAATAATTTTTGAAATTGAATCATATCTGTACCATTTATTCATCTGTACCTTTCAGCTCCTGATAGGCAAGTGTGTAGACGCCCTGATTCTTTTTTGTTGCTTATTTCTATTGAATTTGAAATTTCATTTAAAGCTTAGAAATGAGAGAATTTCACAAAATATATCATTAACTCTTGTTCTATCCATACTGTTCTCTAAGAACCAAGATACCTTCTCACAACTCTCGGAGAGCAATAGTTACCCATATTCACTAGCAATACCTACATCACCTATATGTAGGCACCTGCCTTCCTCAGGACGGGAACGGGTAAAGATGTGTCGCCCAAGTTCCCAGGGGTCGTGACTCACGAGGCAATGCGATGTCACATGAAACGTTTCTGATCAGGTTACGTCGGGAGCACACGACCTCGCAGGTTATCGTGCACAAGAGCCGCGCATAAAGGACCTCTCCAACCCCCCTGGAGCTACTCGCCCGTTAAATTGACGGAATTGACCCCACGGGAGTGGGAGGAGTAGAATTTCAAGAGGTGTGGGAACATTGTTTTTTTTTTTTTTTTTTTGCTTTTCTTCTCTTGACCGCGATAACCATCTTCATTTTACAACTGACCGTCCGTTCCCACTAAATCCGATATGAGACGTACGAGTACAAAGGATCGAACCCGAGTATAGGGGATTGAAGGGATAGAAATCTACGTTCATGATGATTACCAAACAGTTTCTGTGTAATTCTATATTATAAAAGTACTATGCCTATCAAGATCAATGAAGATTGTCATCTTCAGATCAATGATCAGCGGCAAAGGTTTATCTGCAATAATAAATGGTCATAAATGCTGTT
This sequence comes from Creontiades dilutus, assembly GCA_031894815.1. Taxonomy (NCBI): domain Eukaryota; kingdom Metazoa; phylum Arthropoda; class Insecta; order Hemiptera; family Miridae; genus Creontiades; species Creontiades dilutus. Next base: position 15,792 of record JAVIWC010001331.1, read on the forward strand.
GCGTAATAACTTGCTCCAATTCAATTGGCCTGTTCGCCATCAATCTATCTACCATGTCAAAAATATAATAATATCTAATCCACCACTATATAAATTAGAAAAGAAGCAACTAAGACCTTCTCGAAAACTTCAATTTCAAGGCCACAAAAAGTACTGATCAGCGGTGTTTATCTTTTTATTTACCCATAACACAATTTTCCCCAGTAGTGGGTGTAGGTAGTGGGGTGACCACATTCATTTTGAATCCCTTATTTTGGAGCATGAATTTTTATTTTGAACTCATGTCTAAGCATGGTGGTGGCACCAACATGTCTAAGCCGGAATCCCGCATGTATTGATGACATAATAAGGTAAGAAATGTTAATATGAAAGGTGTTTAGTAGATAAGCTGAACAATATGTTTCATGGAAAGAAATGTGATCATTTGACCATCTGTGTGTATACACACTATGTAATTCTAACTCAAGGAAACTTTTATGCTTATATGTAGACTGATGAAGTCCTCGGTGAAGGACGAAACGTATCTGCCAAAAAATAAAAACTCATGCTCCAAAATAAGGGATTCAAAATTTTCCCCAGCTATTGTTAGTCAATCTAGAGCCAATTCTACCAAATAATTAAAACCGTTAAATCTAGAAGAGGTTGGAAAAATGTTGGAGAATTTCGTCATCCACCAAACAATTAAACCCCTTTCGAGGGAGTTGGGGTTTAAACAGCCGAAATACCGCAAATAACTTCGCAAATCAAACTTTATTTGTGATTACAAGATGCCAGCGCTGCTTCCGCTGGGTTTTTAGTGGGTTGTGAATATTGAAACTGAATTTACGCTAATTGTCATTCGCTATTGTTCGTTCTCGTCGACAGAAGACGATGTCTCCAGAAATTGTCACAGGAAGATTCGATGGATATGCTGACTCTCAGAACCGATGGTTTTCGTGTCCTCGGACCTATTGATACTCGTCTGGTATTCCCACGATGTAAGTTATACATGGCTTTATGAATGCATTTGTGAATAATAAAAGAATTGACCGACCAATAGGAATTAATAAACACTAGACTATTATTGCACGCTATATTAGGATGATGAATATTAATATTGCAGGTAAGTACCTACCTACCTACTGCAACGCTTCTACACACCATCCGGTCTGCGTCTTGCCAGGCAGTCCGGCTTTTTAGTGGGCTTTTGGTTCATTATTTTCAATAATTAGCCTTTGAATCGTATCGTAAATATGTTGTATTACTCATCTCAAACTTGGTCATTTTAGGTTTGAAGGTGAATACATTTCAAAATGTGCAATGTTCATACGCCGTGCAGGCCTTAAAAGGCCTTAGAATTGATGAAAAACTAAGATGTCTGGGTACAGCAATTGATGATTGGAATGGTGAAGCAATGTTTGTTATTTCTTCTTATCCACAAAAAGAAATGCGGCGAGCGAGAATCTTGTTTGACGGTCACGATTCACCGACGGATAAGGTCCAAGTCGGATCCGGGATCCTCTTTAGCAACTCAGCCGCCCTGGGGAATCGGAATGACTGGAGCGAAACCCGAATCAAAATACCTTCCCTAATCATTTTCAAACTCCGGAGGACCGAAAATCGTCGACTCATCGGGTGTAGGGCTGACGGCGGAGGAGCATGATGAAGGAAATACGGTCTTTAATAGAAGACGATGCCTTTGGGACGAGCACAACCGAGTAAACCACGGCCCCCAAAAGGAATTCCCTCCCCGTATGGGGGTTTCCGTGAGCCTTATAAGTTCTTCATGGGCCGTAAACGAAAGATTATATGCCCCTTCTCTAAGCGGACGCTGGGCCAACTTCCCATCATGAGCGGAGCCCAACTCATAACCAGCTGCCTAATGGACTGACGACAGTCTAAGACCCCCATCGTGTGCTCAGACATCGGCATCCGCGAGGGTTCAAGTACCAACAGTCTGGAAAGCTCAGCCAAGGCCCCTGCAATCGTCACGTATTTGCATAACGTTTAGCATAAAACAATGCGTGAATCAAGAACCTTTATGTCTACACTCCCTATGCATTTCGTAGGATCGTGTCCTTTTTTATACAGTAGATATTTACGACTGCTACGGATGCCGTGAGTCCATGTGAATACCTGGACATTTATATGAGTCTTTGTCTCTCAGGATACATTTTGATGTAAATGGTGGTCTACATGTAGAAAACCCCCTCCTGAACATTCCTAAATTCTTCGAAAACTATTATTTTTCGCTTCAATACACTAATAGACAGCATATCAAAAGTTTCCAGTCCAAAAAGTCTACAAGCAGACTCGTACGGCTTGCATAATCAACAAATTTCCTCAAAAAGCCGTTACTAAAAGAGGAGTTTTGGGACCTAATATAAAAAATTGTACGGTTTGTTCATCTCAGTTAGATGGAATTATTTCACTTTTTTTATTATTAGAAAAAAAACTTGTGACGATCTTTTCAGCACATTTTTAACGAATTTGCCCAATTTGATTCCATAAAAGTAGTGCTCGGACAATCAAAGGTTTGGGTCTATTTTTCCTGGGTATCATCCTTTATGTATTGAACAATTCCCCAAGATTTGAGTCCACATCCTTCCACATTCGTTTTTTTTTAATTTCAAAGTAGGTATGTGGAATTAAATAGAAAGTAAACGAATCTTTAAATGGGGGTAACTTTGAAAACATATTAGTGAATAATGACATGCATTTCAGGGAAGTCCTTAGGTTTGGTTTGATATGACTAATAAATATAAATATTTGTAATAGAACTAGAGCATATTTTTAATCAAAAAAGCACCAAAAAGTATGAACCCCCCCCCCCCCATCAACTTCCAGACATTAAATTCAAAATTTTCGAGATTTATTGCTCAAGAAAGAATTGCTAGACGAAAATTTGGTTCGAAAAAAAAAATGAAAATAGTGAACATATAATGATTTACCTCTATCATCCTCTCCGTTCACACACTTCCATAATAAAAATTAAAAGTTCTCAAATATGTTTAAATATTGAACCAAAATTTTAACTGAACAAAAAAAATGACATGAATCGGTCAAGAATTCTCGCTTGGGCAGCGATTCTAAAGATTTGGCTATAATCCTTCTGTCCCCCATTCCGACAGCAACAGAAACTACAACTAGCTAGATACTTTCCGAAATTTGTTGCACAACTAGACTAAAATTGGGATCGAACAAAAATCGGTAGAGAATTATTACGTGAGTAGCGTCGACCATTTTTTCGAAAAACTCGTTTTTTTGCATTTCCACCTCCGATTCCTGTCCTCCGTCAATAAATTCAAAATTTGCGAGGTTTGTTGTACATACAGAGTTGAATTGGGATCGAACAAATAAAGAATCACAAAAAACCTGTTCAGAATTGCAGGCTGGACAGGATCACCAAAATTTATTATACACACAAATATACAACTGTTCCAGATGGATTATGGATTTGATCTCAGAAAGGTCTTGAACGGATTTGCATTCAGTCTCACACCCTCCGGGGTCAATCCTATTAGGCTTCTTTCTATTGACAAAGCCTTGGTTTAGATGGATGTCCTAAAAGTGTACGAAGGAACCGTCGTCAGGAGATAAGTGACATAAAATATTATTATGGTTATTTTCTGAGCATTTATGGTAGGCATACTTTTTTTTTTTAAAGATTTAAACAAAGTTCTGATCCTAGGATTTAGTAGGGTCCATTAATGTTTAATAGGCGTTGCTAAAGTGGGAACGTAACTATAGTTTGTTTTATGTCTTTTTACGTAGTAGCTACTAACCTCCAACTTTCCAAGTTGTAAACCAATTCAATCATCTCTCCCATAAACCTAAAGGAGAGATTAGTGCCTATAAAATCGAAGGGTCGATTAACGCATTTTATACCCTCAAAAGTGATACACCCGCAAAGTACGTCATGGAGAAAGATAATGGAATCTAGTAGTGTTATGCAAAAGCACAAGAATGGCGGTTAAGTTTCACCGTAATTGAATTTTGGCAATTGAATTTATGCTACTAGTAAACTACATTAGCGATACGTCGGATCTTTTGGTATGGTTTCGAAATGTAGTAGAGTACGTCCAAGTTACAAGTGAGTACTTATATTTACGTGCAAAATCTCTCAGAACTAAGACAGGCTCAACTATTTTTGGAGTTCTCAGCAAAAAGGGCAACTGAATTAGTCGCCATGCCTACAAGAATACCTGTAGGCCTACAGACTGGCCATAGCCTTCGATTTCATTTGAAGAAAATTGGGAAAGTCATAACAGATATCTGCCGCTTCTTTGATCAGAAATCGAGGATGCCGAACACATCTTGTGCTAATGGGATGCAGTTGGTCGAATTAGACACGATATCCTCAGGTGTGTTTCCGAATCGGCAAGGGGGAACAGTTTTTCGAAAAATCCTTCTCATTGGACTAATGCAGCCTTTGAGCAATCCACAAAAGATTTGCGTCGCAGTGTGGTGTTCTGAAATCGGAACCCACAGTGAATATTTGGTTTGGATCGGAATCTTTTCCTATATTGTCCATCATCTGATCCGTTCTGCATATCTTTATAGTTTTTCTATTCATGAATTTCCCACCTACTCTGTGGTGTAAATACAGATTATATTTCATGTTTCTAGTTCGAATTTATTTTTGGCCAACCAGGGGAGCCTTGTAGGGGGTAATACCTTCCTTTGAGATTTAGGTACGTACCTACTGTGATGGATACGGTTAGTTGGCCCTTCCCGATTCTTGAATCCGTCGCCTTGGGAGATGAATCAGACGCCTTCAAGCGTTTGGATCATCCTCTGAGAGTGGCGGGCATTACCGCATTCAGCTCAATGGAAGGGGCAACTATACCTGGTCCATCACCTCACACTACCAACAGCATTCCTATTCTAACAAGAAAATACGTAACTTCGGTTTTCAATATGAGGTGAGGGTACAGTACGATTTCAAATTCCTGGATGTCATGCGAGGTACTTTTACTGGGCTTGGTGAGGTCATCCTTGTCAAGAGACAAGACGAAATCCAATCGCTATTGGTTGAGCCGAAGAAACAAGCGAAACGTCTTGGTTGAGATGCTTGTTTATTAATTATGTTTGAAATCCCCACACTCTTCTCTTCCTGTATACTGGCTGGTTGGACTCCTTTGTCTAAGCAAATCGAAGTCTTCCTCCTACCCCTCTTTCACCAACAACATATTGACTTTTTGTTTGGCCATGATGAACAAACGAGTTGATCAGACTGAACTGAAAACGAGCGCTTGGATGTGAAACACCCGAGAGCGAACGGATAAAGGGAGCCGAGCGGGATCATTCGATTCACTAAGGGGATGTCTGTCAACAGCTAACATAAAAACGGTGTAATCGATAACTTTTCGATTTTCTTATTTTTTAATATTTCAGCTCTGAGATTTCACCTTTTAAAATTGACAGACACTGATGACTGCAACCCAGTCCCAACTACACCTCATTTTTGATTTTTGATCCAAGTTTCGTACTTGGAAACAATAAAACAATAACCTTTGAAGGGGGTTGAACTTTTTTTTCTTGACCTATTACAAAGGTTCGTTATTGAAAATTTTGACCGATGGTTATCTAATTTCAAATGTTTCCGGAACTTCTAAACGTAATCAAAACATAGCCGAACAAGGGGTGGAGTGGTCACATGACAGAGTTAGGGAGACGTTTGGTGGTTAGGATTTATTTTGGTTTCCTTAAATTCGCGGTCATGAAGTCGAAATACCATGGAATGGGAATACTCTCTACTCCCGCCACCGGTACTCTTGAGGAAAGCGTGCCTTGTATTGATGTTTTTAACCAAACTGACCGATTACTTAATTATCCATCGAATCGATGGGTTGTTCGGAAAGTGTTAAGCCCAATTTGGGCCACTGCAGGCCCTTTAGGCTAACCGTACGCGGTTGCGTCACGTAAGAATGAGATATCAGGGGAGCGTATCAGACGCTCCTTGACTTTCACCCCTCGAACCCGCCTCGCACCCCCGCGGGCTCACATTCACACGAGCTCGCGCCTACTCACTGACCTTACTCGGCAGGAAGCTCTACCGAGGGACCAACCCTGAATTTGAAGTAGCGGCCAATGACGCAACTGGGCTAACTCCTGGGAACGCATGCACACATCTTCCCTGACTGCTCTTCTAAGGCCGGTTAGTCATTTTGCTCCACCACCGCCGGAAGAAAGAGATGCAGAAAGGATTAAATAAACCTATAGATTAGACCCTGATTTTTCATCAAATTATTCCAGTTATTTCAAAGCAAATTCCTATCATATCGCGTGGAGTAGTGAATATGTTGCGATATGCATAGGAGACCTGCCTTAAGCAAATTATTAACAAAACGTCTCCCAATTGAATGTAGAACATACTTGTTGCTTCCTCGTCTTGGTAACAACTTATAGATCTTTTGAAATGTTTCAGATAATCTCGAAAAACGTAAAATGTAGGCTCGCTACAACGACTCACGGGGCAAAAATGAAACGTTCCGGAATATATTTAAGCCTTCAAGAGGTTACTCGGCATGTATTGCGGACCAATAGTTCTACGGGGTACTCTGGTGATACTGCACTGTAGGAATTGGTTTGAGGTTATTAAACCACCTACGGCGCATCGCTTCCACCCTCAAACCTACAAATGCATATTCAGTTTAGGTTCAATGAATGTAAAGTTCTTCAAGCCGGGCACTGGGCCAGTTCAGCTCGTGCACATTTTGATGGGGTGCGCAAAAAAAATCTTCAGAAAGATACAAGCTGTCCTACCTCAGTATCTAACTCAAGATACAAGCTGCTCTACCTCAGAATGAACTCAAGATGCATCAACTTTGCATAATCCAAGCATCTCATTCTGCCACAACGAATTAAAGACAACATTGATCAATGGATGTACTAGGACAAAAATAATCTCGTTTAGTGTTAAGGAGCAATTTAAAATTTGATTATATTATTGGGAAGAGCGTTAAATTTAGGATTTTTGCTCCCTTTCCCCTGGTCGGAAGTTGCGAGTGAATAGGTAGTTCTTATTAATTGAATTTTTCAACTGTTGATTCAGAAATTCAACTAGTGGAAACGCCTAAAAACTGAAAGCCTTAATCCTTGGGGGCTGAAACCCCTTATTTGTTGACGAAAGAGGCTCGAGAGGGTCATAAATTGGTTCATTAAAAAAAAACATACATAAATTTTTTTTTTTTTTTTTTTTTTTTTTAAATTTAACAATGATCGATAACAATCCAAGTTGATCCAAACAAACGTCAATATCTCCAATAACTTTAAGCGTAAAATATGTTTCGATTATACCGCCGGAAAGCTGGGATTTTGGCGCATATTTTACGAATACAGGCTAAAATTCAACTCTGAATCGCGAGGACCTATAATTTGAAAAAAGTTGAGATTTTCAAGATTTTATATTTTTTCCTCAAGTTCATTTTTCATCCGTTTAGCTTATTTGAAAAACATTGGTCTTCCAAGATAGGAAATTTAACGCTATTTCCAATGATATGGTCAAATTTACTTTTTCAATTAAAGGAGTTATCATCATTTTATTGACTTAAAGTCAAAATCATGATTGAAATCTTATAACTATTGTTTATTAATACTCATTTATTTTATATAGCATACAACATAGAACAAATTATTCAATATACGGAATTACAAGATAACCCCCTCCCCCCCTCACTTAAAGCAAGCTTGTAGCGGGGGAGTCTCGTTCTCAAACCTCTACGTTACGCCCAAAACTATAATTCAAATTCAATACATAAACAGGAATACAATAGTAAAAGAAATTAGTACAATATCAAAAAGAAATTGGAATCCAAGAGACGGTAAAAAGAAAGTAACCAAAATAATGAAATCACTCATAAAAGATTTACCCATAAAATCTTAACAAAAGTTCAAAAAGAGAAGCAAAGAGCAACAAAGTGTAAAGGAAAGATTCTCCTCTCATCATAAAGGGTCATCATAAAAACAATTCAAACTTTTAAACAAAATTATCGTTCACTATGTGGTCGTTTACCCATGTTTTGAATTGATGAACACTTAAATCAAGAACCGCTTTATCTTGTATTACGTTTAGGGCTACAATACGTCCAAGACTTCTGGCCTATCACGGAGACTGATATTACTCAAAAAATAAACGATATCTAAAAAAAAATGTTAAAGGCCAGGTTTTTCGAGCAAATTAATTGTATAATCGATATCTGACCTGTGGCAGGAACTAAAGGTTAACAATCCGTGTAGAGAAATGTACGCTTTATTAAGTCTTATAAGAAATCGACATGGGCCGATCGCAAAACACTTCATGTTGGTTTGCCGGGTTTCTGGGAAGGTATCCAAGAGTACAAATTTACCTTACCCCCATATGGTGGAGATTCAGGTACCTGTAATGCACTTCTCCAAATAATAGACTAGCAAATTATACGACGAGTCTCGATCCTTCTTTGTCACCTTCCACGTTCACCCACGCTGCTGTTTTTTTCTTCTTAGTATCTTTAATTAACACGGCCCCGGAGCTGGCTCGCCGTGAATGAGTAGGAAACTCCCGTAGGCGAACTCGTCCGAAGGTGCGTCAGCGGACGCGAAACGTTGCCGTACGTGGGTCGCGAGGAGGCGCCCACGGCACCGACTATCTGCCGATTGGTACCTGCTCCCCCGTCTTACGTCGTTCAACTTGCTCCTTCGCCGTTCCCTCGTTCCTCCTACCGTTCTCCCTGCTCCTTTCACCGTTCTTTAGCTACTTCTACCGTTCTCGCAGCTTCTTTCGGGTCAGCCCGCTGTTCCCTCGCCAAGGACTCACGTCAAGAGTCGGAAGGTCGAATCGTGGGCGACGCCTCGAACTTGGACTTCCATTCAAGCCTTCCAAGACTCCAGCTGTCTATCTTACTGCCAGGGAAAAGTGAAATGTTGTATCAACGTAGCTGCCTCCATATTCTAAAAATAGAGATCTTTAGATTAAATTTATACCTCTTACATCATTCCCGGCCCAAGTGTTTCACTGCATATTACGACGCATCTTCTCTTTACTCCACAAAACTTGTAGTTTCAGAACCATTTTATGAATTTTACACCACTTACACCTAATCCCAATATAGCACAAGAAGATTTATACTGCTGGTACTATACTTTGTTAATTTGAAAAGAAGCCTTCATCACATCTGCAGCACTAGGGTGGTTACCAATTTAAGCCACCCAAGAAGAATATCATATTCAGTATATTTTGCACAAATCTGCACTTACAATGTACTGATCCGAACACTAAAACGCTGCAAATTATTCCACCAAGTACCGATGGATTTTTTACATTAATTTGAACGTTTCATGGGAGATTTGAATCTACATTTCGACGGATGTTTACCACAAAAAATAATATAACAAAAATAAGAGATTCTCGCAAGTAATGGAGCCCTTGTCCAACAGTTACTGAACGTTTCACCTGCTATATAATTGTGGTTAACTTTGAATATTCTCAATAATAATGTAAAAAAAATATTCCATAACAAATCAATTCTAACCAAATCTGGGTTTTCAGTGTACTGGTTTAAACACTAAAATTCTCTTTCCGCGTGATGTGTAGCATTTTTATGACATTCAAAGCTGATAATTGAATGTTTCATTGTACATTTCGACGAATTAGTTCTTTATTTCACATACATTGAATTTTAAGAACCGTTTTATGACTTTTGAAGTATTTTCATTTTAGCCCAAGACAGCACAGAAGATTAATAGAGCGAGAACTAGGCGATGTTGATTCGGAATGAAACCTCCACATCTGCTCTAAATGTACATAAAATAAGTGGAACCTCCATGAAGGATGTACGTGGAAAGTTTCAAGTGAATTCAATCATTTGTTTAGAAGCTACCTGCAAAGTCCGTTTAGATTAGTTGTTTCATCACAGTGCGCTCCCGGATTGAAGGGTTTGTGCTTACAAGTAACATGCTTCGCGAAACTTTGAGGACATATCCACAGTGAAGTCTAAAATATCCGATACTCAAATATGGCTTGTAGTAATTCATGAACGGATAATTATTTCAATAAGCATTTCGTCTGTTATTTAGGTATTTTGAAGAAATCCCCAATCCGTTAACGGTTTGAATATTTTGTATACGGTTCGTTACGGCTTTCATCGTTGATACGTAGCCTCATTTTTGAAGTGGCCTGAACGCATAATTTAAAATTCTCCTAACGTTCCGCTTCCTCTCATGACATTTTTTCAAATTTTTATTAGCTTGTTAACATTTCCTCAATTCATCCTCCTGCTCCGCGACTTGTAAATTATAAACAAGTTGTATATTAACCATTTAAATCACATTCCAAGTCACATTATATTGCTGTCTCAATAGTTGGGATGGTTGCTCGGACTTTGCCTTCCGACTAACTAGTTTTCACTTTTAGATGTGACAAGTATTTTTTCTCCAAAATCAAAAATTCTGCTAACAATTTACGTTTTAGACCATTACGAACAACTTTCGCTTCATATCAGTCAGTCTGTCTGTCGAGTGCCCGCGAATATGTGAGGGAAGCTTAATTTCAAAGGTTTTCATCTGATTTGGATGAAACTTTCAGGGAATGAGCAGTCGGCGCATAGTAAATAGTATAATAAGAAAGCTTTTTAACGGACTCAATCGTTATATCTTATAAGATTGATGACTTAAATGGTTATTTACACCAATGGTCTACGCTGTAAACATTCATGCTGCCCGTACGAAGAAGCTATGTCCATTTGGTAGACGTGTTTTCTTTAATATGAATCATGCAGATTGATAACATAAGCACTTGTAATTGAATGGTTGCTCTTGAATAAGTAAATGTACATCTAATAGCAGCAATCAGTAGGTGGAAGTATCAAGATTTGTAGATGACCATTCCATAATCTTCATTTCGCAATCTTGGTATGTTTTCATCGTGAGAGATGGGATTGAATAGACGAGCACAATCGACCCGTATCATTAGTGCAATTCCAGATAATTGTTATTGTCCTTTCCAGTAGCGCCCAGAAGGCCGCGAGGGAGCGGACTATTAAAAATGAGGTCACCTGTAAAACAACGAGACGAGATCGAGAAAAACCGCAGGGCGGCCGCGTGCCGAGGTAAAGTAAACTACGGGGGGACCGAAGCTCCGGGGCTCTTATCTCGGTCACGGGATCTAGTGGGAGGATGAATATTCATCAGAGCGATCATCAGATTGTGTGCCGGTAGAGGTGGACAGGAGAAGAAGGGGAGGGGGGCTATCAACAGGTGGAGACCTAGCGATGGGCGGCCCATCAAAGGAACAATCTCTGATTGGTATTTAATCGGTCGGTTAGGAAAAGAATACGCAGGTAGATCAGAGTCTGGATAGTACATTGAGTACTTGAAGTAATTTCTTCTATTGCATGAGAAAATCCATCAATATTTCATAGCGGTCCAGGCAATCAGTAATAAGAATGACGAGGCATGGCTGCACCAGATGCAAGCACTGCGTAAGTACTTGCTAAGTACACGTACCTGCAATTCCAATTTTGATTGAATACTTTGAATAATAAACCTTTGGAATCCAAGAAAATAAATTTCAACCCCTCAAAAGTTGTTAGTTAACGTTCCAAGATAGGTAGATTTCAAAAAATGAGGACAAATCCACCCGTCCGAAGCATTTTCCAAAACTATCTTCCAATTCAAAGGTTCCAAAAATGACGAAATTTAGCTCAAATATCCAACATTGATCTGGGACGTGCCATTAATCTCGCCATCTTGATCAATCAACCCTGAATGATTATATTTAAGGACTAATCAAAAACTCTCGATTTTTTAAATTAGTTATGTGAATCGAATGGGACCACTTCGGTTGTTATTGTGCGATCATCTGTTCGCTCAAATTAAAGGTCTGTGTGTACACCCGTGGATGCTAAAATTGACTGGAAACCGACGTGTTGAAAGATGGATGCTACACGAATATACTAGACATATCGGCGTCTTCGATAGAGTTTTTCTCAACTCATTTATGTACTTGCGGATAAGTGAAGAGTAGATAGGTGTTTTATTTAGTCTAGTTGAATTTCACTTGTTCCGTTCAAGGATTTCTAAGACGTGCAGATATACAGTATATTACAACATTGTAGGTATTCCGATATCAGATTTTGTTTCGTAAAAAGAGACTAGTAAAGTTTGGTGTTCACGAAATTATATTTAAGACGAGGCCATTTTAGAAGTCAATTTCAAGGTGAGACACACTGATCAGCTGAAGGCTGTTGAGGCTAATTTCTTCTCTAATCGATCGCTGGTATTTAAATGGCCTCTTTTTAAGCCATCTAGAATACAAATACAATTCATGGAAGCGCGGAGTCGACAAACTGTACTACAGGCTATTTTATCTTGTTAAATTTCAGTTGGATTTCCACGTGTTAAGCAGCATCTTCAGATGTACAGTCCATTTCTGGTAGTCCGGTGGTCGGTGTAGAAGGGTTATGTTATACTGAAACAATAAACCTGGACGTAATAATTTGATGCGTTTTAGTACAAGTAATTGGACTTGTACCAAAAACTATTGAACCTGTGCGATTCACGAACAACTCAAATACATGAAAATAGACTTCAATATCAAGTACTTTCGCTGTCAAATTCAAAAGTGAGGTGTACTATTGACTCGATGAAAATTGGTTTTTTGCTTTTATCGTGATTCTGTTGGTTCCGTAAAAATAGTTAGGTATGAGACTTAACTTCTTTCAAATTACATGGATTTTCAAGAAAACCTAATGTAAAGAACTCACGAGCCTTGGAGGGAGTAAGACTGAGAAACTGTTAATACGGGAAAATATATAAAAGAGGTAAAACATAATCCAGATTTCAACATTTCAAAATTCGAGTATGAAAATCTGAAAAGAAGATTCTCCTCCTTGCAGAACTCTGGAACTCTTTTTCACATTCGTCAAAATCATGCTTCTAAACATTCACTATATTTTTATGAAATTGTCACACAATGTGCAGCCTGTATATGAACCCCAATGGGATGCACTGCTCCACAAATCGCTACTTCAGCTTACTTACAGGCAAATGTGATCCACTGAACATAATTTTTTCACGTCTTACACGTCCGACCTCGCTCATTATTGAAGTGTAAACGAAAATTTGGCGATAGGAAGTGTCGCGGGAGTTCTGGCCTGTCACTATGGTCCTTTTGACCAGACCGTCTCGCCCACGTTTTGCTGAGTCTGACAATGAGACCCGCAACGCATTTCGTCGTGGTCACGTGGACCCTCTGCCCCAATTAGTCAACTGTGTTTTTGTTCACTGTTCTCCTGATTTGTATTCCTACGGAAATCGGACCACCCAAACCTCTCTTCCTCCTCTTTTGTTGACCAGAGCGAGTACCAGCGGATAACTGTCTTATTGTTGGGCTTTTTGAGCTTGCGCCCTTTGAGACAACATAAGCTCCCCGTGGTTAGTGTGAAGTTCAACGAGGGTGGTAAACAGTTTAGAGATACACCAGCGTCAGTGGCATATAACATGGGTTTATTGGCACAACTTACCCATGTTACATATACTATCATGACCGCCGTCAAAACAAGACGAGCTAATAAAGATAAAAAATACAAATTTCAAATCATTACAAATCTAATCAACTTGCGAGGCTTCATGCGTTGAGTCATTACATCCTATGACTCTGGTTACATCGCTATATTCTCACATAAATAAACTCTGCAAATTATCACACGAACGTTTATGATTCGAATCCTAATGTTGTTTTAAATTAAAGTAATGGGAATTCACTAGTTTTATTAGAATTAACTTGATCAAACAGAAACAAAGCTTCCATTCCGCTACCTACAGAGAGAATATAAATCAAAATCGTTCATATTACCAATTTCATTCATGACTAACAGCTTCAAACGTTTAAAATAGGTGGTAGGTTCACACTCATCATTGTCACACACATTTTGGGGTCGCGTTAACCATTGTCCCTTTCTTCCTCTAATATTTCTCTGATTGGGGACTTGGTTGTGTAAATTAACCAATAAAACGGCAACAAGACCGTGAAATTGACTTTAATTAGAGACTTTGTAAACCCGTTATAACTTCTAAACAAAAAGCCCGATCCGAATCATTTAAAGGTGAATTTACAAACTTAAATATACAATAAAGAATAGTGGGGGGGGGGGGCAGAAACGCACTTTTAATACAATTTTTGTCGAACAAATGAGATGGCTATTTTATATTAGTAACGAATGACTTCAACGTGGTTTTAGTGATTTATACGAAGCTACCTATTTATATGTAGCTATGTAAACATCTTACGAATACATCAATAAAATATTAATATTTTATTTATTAATTCTCTTTGGGCAAATTTTCCTTGAAAATCCCAATAATTTGCTGAAATTTCAGCCTCTTAACAATTTTTACGGCGCTAAAACAGTTTTTACTATTTTTACTGCCCTAACAAAATCAAAAGGCCGGAAGATAACGAAATCAAAAGATAACATATTGTGTACTTGTGACTGCAAGTACTTATACTTGTACTGTACCAGCTAAAAAGTGCAATTCAAAGTATATCTTGGAAAGTACGTACTTAGGAAGTACGTTAGAAATACTTGCTCCTTGTGCGGCAATACCTGGTCCCCTCGACTGCTGTATAATATTAGTACATTTCCGAAAGCACTCGAAGTACAAAATGTACTAGGATATCCCAACTCTGCTTTTGTTCAGGTAAAAGTCCGTTATAAAGCGAACAGCGTAGACCAATCACACTCCTGCTGGCCCCTTCTCTCGGTTGAACCCCGAAGTACGAAGACAGGAATTTCTCACCCAACCGCGACGCCGTAAAATTTAATGGCAAACCTTTTTGGACGGTTTTGAACAGTCGAAAAACACTCTCGCAATCGCTCAAGTAACATGAGCCGAGTTTGAACGACCGCGTCCGAACTGACTCGGCATTATTCCAAATTACCTGTTACCCGTCCGCCCTTTGTAACTAGTCAGTCGTAAAAATGATAGTTACGGAACGCAGCGATAATAGGATAATGAAGGTAGCTCTTGGTATTTACAGTCTTACTAAGGGGCCAACCTCGATTGAAAGCTGATGCATTTTACAATTCAAGAGGAAAGAGGTGTTAACAATCGTGGAGCCTGTAAAAAACCCGAAGATGCCGTTCGAACTATTTCTCCGTATTAACTGCCTAGTTATTATTTACTCACGTCAAGTTCGCTGCACAGGTTTATTATCTTCTATGCCGATGTAAATTGTAAAATTGTAAAATCAAACTTTTTGGAAAAAGCCAGGCCTTTCCGTAATAAAAACGTTGGGATGACAATCCAACTGGTATTTTGTTGCCATTTTTTAGAGAAACTGGAAAAGTTCAGGTTTTTTTTTGAAAATGTCATTCCATTTTAGGGTGACCAATATCGGCAAATTGTTAAAGCATCTTTCTGCTGTCTAAGACCATTGCAAAAAGACGACCATTCTTCAGGCCACTACTCTGAATTAAGAAAACGAATTCAAAGAATTTATATTGATATCTATGTTGGACGATGTTTTGATTGTTTGGTGGAACTGTCTGAACTGGGTTGTCTTGGATTATTTCCATTTCATCTCTTTTCTCGCTCCGTATCTTAATCCAGACTAATAGCACGCCTGGTAGACTTCTTGCAATGAGCCGAGACTGCAGAAAGGTCTAGGACAATAGGGGGATATTGCTCGCCCTTTTCGGCAAATGGCATGGTATTGGCAAAAACACTGAGGTTTGCCAGCTTCTTCAAAAAAAAGGCTAATATACACCAGGTTGGATTATCAACGCTTTTAAAACAAAATGGGCGAACGAATTAATTAAGAGCAAGCTTCTTCCAAAATGGCTGATTTCGCAATAGGGCTGAATTTTACTCTCTCCCTTTTTCGAATGACTATTACTACATAACGTTGTTCTCTATAACCATCGAACCACCAAAAATGTTCTCCAAAAGTACTGAACAACCCAGTTTATGAAACTTTAAGTGAAAAATTACATGCAGGGTGAAGTTGGGACCGCGTTCCCAGGATTACATTCAAATCAATTCTAACGAGTAGAATTGAAAGGATACAGTTTTGAATGAAATTTTGAAAACTTTTATAATACATAAGTGAAGTGTTGTTTCGTTAGTTATTGACATTTATATCAAACATGGTTCAAACGGTTTTTAAGCCATCTTCAAGAACTGAATAGCCCATCCGAACAGCCTTCAGTTCGCTCCCCCCCAAGGGCTAAAACTCTGACGAGAAAAAAGAACGTAAACACGAATGTGAATGTGATTCTACCTAGATGCAGTAAAAATCTACTTAAAAAACTGCGACAACTAATTGATATTTTTCAGTACCAGGTGATGTTTGTTATTGCATTCATCATGCTGTGATAAAAGTTGATGAACGCCATCTGTTATTGAGAAATATTCATTGTAATCACATACTATAAATGGTCTAGGGGGGCATAGTAGGTGTTTCATTTTATCTCATTGAGTTGGGTACAAACCTCTAGTCCATGCACAGATATTATATTTTACCATTAATCGTACATCGATTTCAGCTTATTTTCAGATCGACCTGTAATGTGTAAACTTTCTATTCAATTTATATGTTATTATTGTAATATAAATATAACAACACATACTGTAGTAGGCTACGTTTAGGTACAAATTATAAGCCATTGATTTGCGAAGAATGTCATGTACTGCAGAAATAATAAACCTTTGTGTAATATTCTGCAGCGTTTCTATCGAATCCTTAGCATTGCTTTTTGTTATTTTCAATTGTCTTTAAACTAGCGTTTCACGAAGAAAAGTTCCACTTTCATGAAAAATTACTCGGTCCATTAGAAATATGAATTTTAAAGATTCATACCGTAGATTACAGTGAATTAAGCAGTTTAGATGGTGATATAGACGATAACCGTGACTCCTAAGATTTCAAATGAGCTCCTCTCTAAAAGATGGAACGATAAATACATTTGAAGAGGAAAAATATCGGGTGGATGGGAAAATATCCCGACGTTGGGACCAGGACCACCTGTTGGTGAACGAGTGTCAGATTCTGCAGATAGCGTCGCCTTAATTCCCCAGCCGGCTGTCCTCATCCGTGAAGTATGTCCGCCAGGAATTTTTGTTTTATTTAAACTTCATTTCTCATACATATAAACCAACTGTATTATCTCAATCTCTTACGACGCTTTTTTTCGTAATAATTATAAATGCAATATAATATGGGGACGTTCCTCATCTTCAAAGGCTCGTAATAGACCACAACAACAAAAATTTACTATACCCTCCTCTAATGAACTAAATTGTGCTAATATGGTAATATGGAAACAGCACGAAAGCCAACTCCTCCCGCTCATTTATCCTCAAGGTCCTGATAAAGTATCAAGGAAATATATTCTGGAACAAATTGGTACAAACCATCTCTGAGATTTATAGTAGAAGCTGCAAACGTTCAATACAGTCATACGCTTAATAATTCATAAGACCCAATAAGAAGCGAAGGAACTTCGCCGACCATGGAAATAAGAGACGGTATCAGTTTCGCAAAAGGACCCTGGGAAAAAGTCTTCAGCGGAGCTCTGAGGGTGTTTTCTTCGGCCGACTCCAATGAATTACAAATCGGTGGGGGACCCCAGCAGGAGACAAAGAGACGGAATGGGTGAGCAAGAAAGAGAAAGACAAAGACAGGGAGCGCAAGGCGCGCGCAAACAATTACAATAGAATCGCCTTCAAACAAAATGGCCATTGACGTTTTTTCGTCCCTTTTGGCGAGTACTTCCTCAGACGCTCCCCTCCCAGTAGGGACCGATAAGGACCTGAAACTTTCAAAATGGCGTACGATGTGAAACCCACAGTCCACAAAAAAGGGATTCTATCCTGCCCCTTCCCTCCTTCACCCGTACAAACCTGAGGTAACCTGAAAAGGAATCCCGGGAGCCGCTTGGGTCGAGAGGCGGCGCTACATCAAACGACTAAATATCAAGACTATGATTGTCCAGAATGGTCCCAGCCGCATTTCTTTTCCAAGACGAATGGATTTGAGCAGTCGAGCGACGAGGGGAAAATAAATAAATAATTTTGAGGCGACTATTATCTCTGTCGCCACTTCCACCGGGAAGGTGGGCGGTCGTATACTGCCTGTCAATATGTATCTTTCAAAGGAGCTGGGATCGAACGGATAACCGCTTAGCGGATCGTTCTATCGAGAACAGAAAAAACCATTCGCTCGCAACGGAGGAAATATAACTTCACATGCCTCACTATTGTGAATACCGCAGGTGACAAATTACGAGATAATGGTTGCGATAAGTGAAGTCTTAATAACTTAATTTCACACACTTCGAAAGACGTTTTCAACGACAGGTGCAAAGAAACCAATAATATCAATACGCTGATCTATTTACGCGTAATAACGTATATATTCTGATGCCTTGCTTTTCATTTCAAATCGGTGGTGGGGGGAGGAAACAAATGGCATTTCTTCGTTTTCAGGACGTACCTTTGAAGTACAGTTTCGTCGTGGAGGAACAACGCCTATCAGAATTGATGCAGGGGCGTGTAGGACAACCCAAGCATGAGAACAAAAGCGGAATATAAATCCGCTGCAGACGATTCTAGGACCGAATCCATTAAAAAACGAGTGGTGAATGTCAATGTGTGTGACGAATTTCTTCGATGCCGCCAACAATTCTTACCTGATTTTCGTGATCCTTTTGGGTCTATTATTTCCAATAATGAACCGCTTTATTTGACCAAGAAAAACAATTCAACCCCCAATTTGTTGTTCTACGTTTCAAGGCGTATAGCAGATCAAAAGATTGAATAAAATCTGTCCGCCGCTTTCTCCAGAGCTTCTCTCTCCATCTACCGTTTCAAACTTAATGGAACTAGGTTCGAGAATCACACGTGGGATCTAGTTTATACTGAATAGTCGGCACCCCGACAGATTGACTGAAATATTCAAAAATCTTAATACCGAACACAAATGGTTTCATGTTCGTTAATTGTCGTCATTTCAATGAATCGAATGAGGCAACCCGGATCGCCTGACGTTCATCCGTCCACGTTTCCCATGGGCAAGAACTGTTACTGAAGAAACTTCGATGATAGCTAAATAAATTGTAACGGTCGAATCAGATGATGTAATTGCAATGGAATTTTGACTATTTGAAAATTTTAATTTTATAATATGAAAATCGCTAGCATAATACGTTAATCATTTGACTTTGATATTGTTCATATTGCTTATTCATATTCATTCCTCAAGTTATCAGGCCTATTCATTTTTCGATCTACAAATTAATCACGCATCCAGCCAGTGGAAATCTACAAAAAAAAAATTAAATTAAACAAAACCCTAGGACCTCTTTATTCAAACACAAAGATGAACATCAGAAAAAATTGTAAACTACAAAAATTGGCTCATAAAAAAAATACTATGGTACAGTAATAAATAAATAGGTAATATTAATGAGGAATATCGATTGGAAATATGAAGAGAAGAGTAACTTAATCAATATTGTTGGGCGCAGAAAGCAGTAAGTCAGTGATTTCGGAAGTTCAACCCACCAAATTTTGCGGGAGATAAGAAACATGGCTCCCCTGGTCTGTGCAAGGAATCCTTAATAGCCCCTTTTTACATGAATTTTTCATATTTATCCACTATTCATCAATGATTCTATAAACGACTAACTTATTACAGGCGCCTCTGAATAATCATTTCATAAGCAGAGGTTATCACAATTAAAAATTGATGCATTTTTCCTGTGCATTTTTCTCGTTTTATTAAGCCATGCATCACTACTTGATACTACAAGATCATGCAAATGAGGATGTCGTCAGGCTTCTCAACACAAGAGGATCTGCTTGGAAGCCAACTATACATTAGAATAATGTTGCTTATGAGTTTATACCTTGATGCAATAAAACAAATTTAAATAAAATTTTTTTTTTCTCATTTTATTGAAAATTCTAAAGTTCTTTTAGAGACGCAATTTTCGAAAAACCAAAGAGGAGCAAATTCTCTATCCAGGTTGTTTCAATCTTTCTTAGCTGATGTGTTTTAGTTTTACATTTGGGCATTTACAACACAAGTATCGCCAACGCTGTTTTCAGGACGTCCCTCCGAAGCAAGGGCGTTTTCGATGTCTATTGGAATTGATACAGGGCGGTGAGAATAAAATTAACTTAATAAAAATCCGTTTCAAATCATTTCAAGACAGACTCCGAGAAAAAAAAGGTGTTTATAATAATACATACGAGATTGTATAAAGGGGTAACAAATAGAATTTGTTCTGTTTTTTAAAATATCCATAAGTGTTGGTTAATGTGTTTATAAGTGTGTCATACGAAAACGGACATAGGGACGCCCCTGTAATACACGCACTACTTACCAATATGTTTAGAAGTTTCATTCTAAATCCCAATTGCCAATACATTTATTCACAACGGAGCATAAGTTCGGTAACATTATTTGAATAGACATCACCCTTACGAAAAAAGCTTAGGTTTTCTAGAGTGCGATTCTTGGATTGAAGCAGTCCCACCCAGACCCTTTTAGATGTCATATCAGACGATGAGGTTATTCATTCGTTATAATGTCGTTTCCAACCTGGTATGTTGTATGCAAGATTTTGCAAGATATTCCCAACCTCTGTTCGATTTCAAGCATTTAGGTATCGATGTTTGATCCATATCCGAAGTTAGTACCATCGGCTTTGAAAACCGTTGTTGGACCGATCAAGTATAAAATATCATTCTTTATTAGGATCTTTCAATATCATCGATAAAAATATAGTTTTGGAAAATAGCAATCGACCGACTACGTATTTATTCAATGGCGAACGCCTTGCCCAACGTTGGTTTTGCCAATTCTCATCTGGGTTCATCTTTCGGCGACGTCACTTGATGGACCCTTATAGGAATAAATTGGGGTAGTGGAAAGCCCTTGACTTCAATTAAACAGGAAACCGGCTCTCTAGAACGATTCAGTTAATTATCTTCAAGGGAAACAGCAGGATATGAAAGGGGCACAACGAGATAATCCAACTCGGTGATGAAGAATCGTAAGACAAACCCTAGACGGAAGAAATCAATAATTACTCAACTACTTTTATTAGACGCTCCGTATAATACGTCAATTAACTGAGGGAACAGGATCAAGGAATCAACAACTCGCCTATTATCAGTGTTTAACATTGCTTTCTCGTTCAGCTTACGCACTTGGAAACGCATCAAAGTAACTGTCTTCGCCATTATTTACAGTTATTGCAATGATCATCGGTCGGAAATCAGAGAAAATTGTTCATGATGGATCAATTTTTATTTCCATCAATGACATAATTACATTCATATGCAAGATCATATTTAAAAAAAATCGTGTAATGTACTTTTAGGAACTAGACAAATAATTTACCAAGCTCGTTGTGGGACATTTATGTGTTGCTACAACTTCCTTCGTATTGCTAACACCAATTTAGGGATCATGAAAGTATTGTAAATCATTCTGACAGAATCGAAATCTTGAAAGACGTGGAGTATAAGCTTGTTATAATGAATCAAGGCATGAAAATGCGATTACCGCTAGACCGTTTTTCCCAGCCTATCCTAAAAATCCTGTGCTAGGACCGGTAAAGATCATGCTAGGTGGGTTTTACGCTTGCGCATGGGCAGAGAGATGTATTGATTTTTGGGCGATGAAATTCATAGAAGACCAATTGCAGAAAAAAACGGAAAATTCCATAAAATCGGTTGAATACTGTAGGAATCAAGTGTGTTACAAGTATTTAACCTTCGGGCATTGCCACTTCGGAAAGAAGTTAAATACTATTCAAATGAGCTTTCAAAGACTTGAATCAGACCAATATTGAGGTGGACAGCTGATTTTGAAGGATATATCAAGTAGGAATCAAAATTAGCCTGATTTTCAAATGTTTGTTGCTCCTTTTTTTATAATAGATACGTTTTGGGAGTCGAGTTACTTTGTTTGTTTATGCTGTAAAATTTGATATGAACATTTCTGTAGCATGAACGGTTTAGGAGTTATTCGCGAAAACTTTAAAGTTGCCATTTCAGCCATCTATGTGCAGCTGCCGATTTCTAGTCTACCACTTCTAATTTGGCAGGTTTTCTCACTCAGAAATTCAAAATCTGGTCCTGAACCATGTCCAGAAATTACTACAAATTTGCCCCTCAGCTCTTTTTTAATGGTTGGGTTGTATTTCTTGTGCTGGTATCAATTGCCGCGTGTTTCCGAAAAATGAAAACGTGTGCATCACGGAAATGCTCACGTTTCTAGGGCGTATTTTGAAGCGCTGAGTGAGGTGGTTCTTGCGTGACGAATTCAGCATTACAAATGTATAGAATTACAAAGGCAGCATCAGGTTTTAAACAGCTGATCTTGCAGTTGATTTCTCAATCCAAGCCATGTTATACTCGTGTCTCGACATTTCCTTTTGGTAAACGAGAGCTTTGTACCTGAATATCTTATAACCTTGACAGCTGTGTCGGTTTCATAATCGTGTGCTATACATGTTACCGTGATTATTATGCAATAAAATGTTTATTAAATATGCGTAAAACTGAAGATTGTTGTCACGGACTGATTTCTAAGACGATTTCAAGTATAGTGCCTGTTACCTTTTGAGTAGTCCCTCAAGAATGTCATAGCCGTCTGATGAATAGCGTCCTGTGCACATGCGGAAACTAGACTTTCCAGTAACCTTTTTGAGATTTCCCATGATCGATTGGTCCGATTTTTTTTCAAATTCGAAGTTTACTTGTTACCTCGAAAATGTGGACGCATCGGCGTGACACAAGTTTAAGCCTGAATTTGTTGTTTCATACCGACGTCTTTATCAAATAAATAATCTGATTTGAAAGAAATGGTCAGGGATTGTGCAGGTAAGCTCTCTGTTGACTGGGAAATAAAACTGTCTCCCAGTCAGCAGTAATAACTATTATTTGGGTATCTCATAACGAAGACCATATTTCAGCAAAGATCATTATAACTGTTGGAAATAATGCTACTACTCCACCTCCCTGGCACTTTTCCAATGCTCATCTGATGACAAGAAACTACCTACAACAATAACAAGTACCTACGTCCAATCTATGCTTCAAGAATGGAGGATCAAGAGGACTTTCTGCCGTCTCGTCGTCTTTTGTTTTTGCAACACCTGCGCTCTCGTCCTGCGCATCCTTATGAAGAAATCTTTTATCACACACTTAATTTCCGAGACTTGTACTTGTGGTACCTTTGTTTTGGTTAATACACCTCATGCTTTCGTTTGACTAAATCTCGTCTGTCTACAAGTTATTACCAGTATTTTAAAATAGGATTAAACCGTGAAGTTCATTGGAGTGATGACACAACGTTAATAGAATTCTATTGCTTCATGAATCGTTGTAGTTTTATCATCAACAATAACTTATTGCGGCTCGTTGCAATTGAAACAAGCAAATCAGGCTTGCACTTGTGCAATCCCAATTCAACCACATTTTTAAAATGCCAGACCATCGTATTTGAACAAAATCGGACATGTAGATAAAAAAAAAATAGTAATAAAGTTTACGCCACACTTGATCAAGCGGCAATGAAATTCATCAGCTGCTAGCCAAGAAGACCTCATGAGTCCCATAATTCTATTTAAACTGAGCCCCTCTGCACTGTGATTTGTCATCTGATGTTTCTCTTTTTATTATGGTATTCAGTAGTACAATAAACTATGAATGATGTACGGTATTTTTACCATAGTTTACCCATAACAGCAAACGTTCTTCCACTTTTGATCGAAGTTCAAAGGGAATTAGAATCTGTCAAATGAAACCATTGCCCTTACTGTTGCACTAGTGAGGAAACGTACTCAATTCACAAAGTCATTGTCTCATTTTGCTTACTTATGTGGCTAGTAGGAGGAGAAGAGGGGGAGGACTTAATATTACTATTTGTACGAGCCATATTTCTATGTGCTACACCTTAATAAACTTTCTTTCGCTGATGGTCACGTCTCGTCACGCCACATATAACCAAAAGAAAACAAAAATGCCAGGGTACATCTCCAGCGCCGAATATAATCGGCTGTCCAGCATGACAAACGGGCGTCCGGCGTCATTCCGACGCAGGGAGCTCAAAGCGGGATGTTCTCGCATGGAGGCATCTTCGATCAAGATAACAGCAAAACAGACAGAGAGACTAGAAGAGATGGCTCGCTGCAGACCTCTCGAAATGCCACCAAGCCACCAAGCCCCCTCTTATTCCACCGATGACATCTCTCCCTGCCGCATTCTGCAAATCTAATAATCCATCGTCGAGGTGAAGTGCATACCATTATCTTGAGAACATGTCGTCCTTTATTTCGCACGTTCATTCATTGGCTATCACTTTATTATTATTATAACTAGACAAGCCCCAAAGGCCAGCCGATGTAATTGAAAGAGGCAATAGAGAAAATCGAATAAATACTAAAGGTACTTACATACACTAAACAAAGTCATTGAAATATCTTAGATTTGGGGCCAAGTGAGGAGGTGTTTGAGTCTATCTGTCTTCTCCATTTTCTTGACACTACTTCTACCTAGGTTCTGTTTGTTCTAGTACAAAAACGCGTACGTAGCTCATCGCAGCCGTTCGATGTGACAAACCGTTTTGGACACGCTTCTTTTCTTATACTTTACTTATTTACTAGTGGCGTTCGGAAAAAACGATCGACGGAAAATAACATCATCACGTTCTTTAGCTATAAAGAATCAGGAATGGAATCCGATGAAACGACGAGAAGGATAAACAACGCTCCACGTACAATGAGAGCAACTCCGGTGGTACTCAACAAAGGTTGTCGTTAACTAATATGGAAATTGAAAGAACTAGGAGAATTTTCCTTAAATGCTGGTAGAGATGTGACAATCCACACAAAATTCTGAACGATTCCAATTAGCCGTCCGCCATTCCGACTGTTTTGGGCTCCAAAGCCGACTTTTTCGCACACAGCGAGACAACCGAAAACTTCCAAATCAGTGGCGGCTGCTCTCCCTGAAACCCTGTAGATGCACAAAGATAACCAAGGCCTAAGCAAAGGAGGCAGAACAGATTTTGTTCTTTCTCAGCCAATAAAAATTTCGACTTTTCAATTACTCGTTGCCCCACTACACTTAAACTGCATGAAAACAAAAACACATTAAACGCTAAATAATAAAGACGCCAACAAGTAGGTACCAACCTCGATAAGTTCTGAATAACTCAGAAGTACTACCGGCCGTTTGTTTTCTCGCCGATATGCCGTTTACAATGGATGCGCCTTATGACGATCTGTCATCACTATTTCCCTATGGATCACATAGATCCACAAGGTTTACCGACAAGTGCCGGCGCGCGCAAACGTTCGTGAACGTTTCGAACAGGGTTTGTAAACTTTATTCCGCGGTTGATAGCTCTCATCGCCCGAGCATCTAGCCCTCGATTGTTTGAGGGCTTCGCTTCGCACCATTTACGTTTACATTCATTCAGTTATTGTTGAGACATCAAGTTTTAATTTTATCAAATTTTAGATCTAAAAAATGTGAAAGGCAACACAGAGTAATACAGTATTTGACGTTAGCCGTTTCAGGTGGAACTTGGATCGTGGACGAGGCGTAACAGTTCCAGGCCGTTCTATCTTTGGACAAGGTTCCACGGAACAGTTACAGCTGAAAGTCTTACCTTTAAACGCTGGTGCGTAGTTGGTTCGAATGAGCTGAAATGCTCCGCAATTTCAACGGAATTATGAATTATTCAATTTTTTTAGAAATATTATCATATTTGTCTTATTTCACCCCCCGAAACCAAAAAAAGGGATACCATTGTTCATGCAGGCGCAGGTCTCAAGAGGATATACAGAATAATATCATTACATGTTTACATTTACTCCTAGAATCAACAACTGTCAAGTAGACGATCAACCAAGTACAATCCAAGTACGATCAATCAAGTAAGTTGATGTAATGCAACCATTTGGCGAACGGGTTATTTACAACCCAATATTGAAACAGCTGAACTAATCGCAACATTTAGAAGAGCGCCGAACGATGATAAATGCACGTCATAATCTCACTTCCTTTTTTCATGGAAGAAGGCGATGAATCATTTGATCACATGTCCATAACTGAGGCAGAAGTGCCGGTAACAGAAAGCGTATCGCATTCGAACTGACGTGATTTCACCAGGGCGAGGCGGGCGTGGGACGCGACATCCTCAGATCTTGGCCAAGTTGGGATTTTTCTCCTTGAGAGGCCGCACTTGACCATCTGCCTCGCCAATTCCCCTTGAGATCCAGATTTGAATCAAACCCTCAATAACGAGGACGGAGTCCCCTGGCACTTGACTCTATGTACTTTGAAACTGAATCTTGGCCTGGAATCAGAAACTAAAGCAACAAATTCAGAGTATTGGCAATCATCTCTGCCTTTACTAAGACGAATGCGGATACTCCTTTTTTCTAAGTTGGAAGATGTTAGGTGCGTTAAGCAGTTAGTTATTAAGAGATAACATTATGACCCCTCCCGATCACAGAATAAGTACGGGCGCAAAGGGAAGTTACCAGTGGGGACAAAATGTGCTTTACCACTTGATGGAATATATGCAACTTTCCTTTGCGCCCGTATTTATTCCATGATCGGGAGGGGTCATAATGTTATATCTTAATAACTAACTGCTTAACGCACCTGGGGACTCCCCATTATGCCAAACTGACGTATTTTTTCTGCTCCGCTAATCTAACCAATCTGACTTTTCGCAGCTTTGAGAGTTTAGGCCGGCACGAGAAATCAGTCAATACCTGTAACCCCATACTTATGGTAAATAAGTGACCCGAATATTCCATAGATGATGAGCCATGATTATTTTCCCAGCTATGTTGATTTCTTGGCCCCCGGAAGCCGTTTTATACATGCTGATGAGCGTGTTCTCCTCATCGTTTTCTGAAAATGATCGTACAACCAAACTTTCCAACCGGCAAATAGCCAATTTCTGTGGTTAGATCCTAACAATAATTAGAAAACAGGGTATTAGAATAGCTGCATTTTTTCATTATAGTTCACAAATTTCAGAAAAAAAATCGTAGATTGTAACTAAATCGATGCATAATGTAGTTCAAATTTTATTATTCGCATCTAGACACGGTTTTTCGAAATATATTACTATTGAAATAAAAATTAATAGGGATGGAAGAATAAACTGAAATGAAACACCATGTTTGGAAAATAAACATATACAGGGTGTCCCAGGAGTTATACACAATCCGACTCCTACGTGTTCTACAACTCATTTCCGATCAAAAATGTCTCGTAGCAATTTTTTGCCATAGGCCTCGTTTCTGAGCTATTCGCGATTTAAGGTTTTTTTTCTTGTTTTCGATCTTAAGTCATTAAAACTGTCATAACTCCCTCAATTTTGGAAATAGCTCAAATTTTATGACACCGTTAGAAAGAGCGTTGAACTTTCTATCTATTTGACGTCAGAAAACTTTTTTTAAATTGCATTGAAGATGTTCGATTGCTGCGTCGAAATGGCAGTTTTTCATGTCGCCTAGAAACCCCATGAATGCTTGAGGCAGAACTGTGCAGACCTGGTAAAACGTGCGCCAAAATGTCAGCTTTCCAACGGTGTAGTCGTTTTGGTGTTTAAAAATATTTTCAGTTGAGGAAATGGTGTTTAACTGCAGAAAAACGTGTGTTTTCTGTTAAAATTTAGGTGTTCCCAAAAGCCGCGAAGATGAATGCGACTCATCGCAGTCGGAAATGAGTTGTAGAACACGTAGGAGTCGGATTGTGCATAAGTCCTGCGACACCCTGTATCTCTAAAAAAGACCTAATGTTTGAAAATTGGGAAAGCTACGGAGGAGGCATTGTCTTGGTCAGGGGCTAGGATATGCAATGACCCGCACGACTCCCAGGTCTTGAAGGAGGGGTTGCTTTGTGCGCCGTGTATTATCAACCCTAATCTGATTTGGCCGTAGCATTAGGTGTTCTAATGTTGATAATTTGTTGTTTCTGACTAAATTCAGTTTTTGTAAAATGTTTGTTGACTCAATCGTGTTATCCTGTTGTAGGACAATGGTAAGATACTGGGGTTTAAATCGAGTTCATAAAAAAAGCGTTTAAACAAGATTGTTACAATATAAACCAAAAAATGAATAGGTGTTTAAAAATGAAAAATGAAAATGAATTTAATGAATGAAAACATTCGTTTGTGATCAGCGTCTACGGCATTTCCAAGCTGTCCAGACAAAGTCAGGATAATCGATGATCCGAGAGACAGCTATTGTTTATGTTCATTTACGATTGATTGCGATGATTTGCTTGCAGTTGAGTAGCTATAACACAAGTGAGTATATTGACATGATGTTTGTGTACGGTTTTGCCAATGGTAATGCTTCTGAAGCAGCAAGGGAGTCACACTCCTCCTGTGTACAACTCACACCCTAGCGAACACATCGGATAGTATGAGGAAAAAATATTGGTAGATAATATTGTTTATGTCATTGATCCTTCTTTATCTAGTAAACTATCTGTTTTTTATCTACTAATTGTTTTTTGTCGGGAAAAGTTAGGTATATCCCGCCACCAAAATTTTTTCGTCGAGACTTTTGGAAAAACCTCAATTTTAACAGAAAACACTTGTTTTTCTGCAGTTAAACATTTCCTTAACTAAAAATATTTAAAAAACCAAAACGGCGAAAGCTGACATTTTGGCGCACGTTTTACCAGGTCTGCACAGTTCTGCGTCAAGCATTCATGGGGTTTCTGGCGAGATGAAAAACTGGCGATTTTAAGATTTTGACAATACTGCCATTTCGCGCAGCAATCGCACATCTTCAATGCAAGTTAAAAAAAAGTTTTCTGACATCAAATAGATAGAAACTTAAACGCTCTTTCCAACGGTGTCATAAAATTTGAGCTATCTCCACAATTGAGGGAGTTATGACAGTCTTAATGACATAAGATCGAAAACACGAAAAAAATGTTAAATCGCGAATAGCTCGGAAACGAGGCCTCTGGCAAAAAATTGCATTTCGTTGACATAGTTTGATTATTTTTATATACCAAATTGATTTGCTCCAAAAAAATAAAATTTAACGTATGTACCTCTATAACCAACTATAACTACTTCGACTTCTTCAACCGATTCGATCGCCTTGAAATTTCAATCAGGTTTGTTAGATTTGTGGTTAGTCTCATTCTGTTCAAAAAAATATTTGATCACAACGTATAAATGACAACTAAATAATTCAATTAGTAGCTGCTGCGCATGCGCGAACGTGAAATCCATGTAGAAGCCTGAGTTTTGCAGTTGTCATCCGATTTTCATCAAAACACCTAAGGGTAGCGGAAGCTTTACTTTCACTTTCAGGAGATGAAATTTTTCCTCTAAAATCAAAATTTTCAATCGCATTTGGACTTCTGAATAACTTTTGTTTTGTGTCTATCTTTCTGACCCTCGTGTCCGCAGATCCTTGTTAACAAGTTGCATTCCTACAGTTTTCAACCATTATGATATTTTCAGGAATTGTCCCAGATAGGCTATAGAATCTATAGTACAGATGGACCCGTGAGTACTTCATCGCTAACAACTCAAGTTCAGCGGGTTCTAGACGCCCGATCTCGCACAAATTCGGAGGGTAGTTGGGGAAAGCCGGTTTAATAATTTCTTATCAATAATTGATTAAATTATTTCATTCAGTGAGGAAATTATTTCAAATCGACGGTATCATTATTGTGTCGCCTGACGAATTAGCGCGAAAGGCCTGCTTTACATGTCAACTCACCTTTTGAAGGCGTCGTTCTCTGTGGGGACGTGTCCCCCGTTATTCCTTTCCAATGTGTTACTGTAACAAGCTTACAGCTTACGTCCTTTAAGATTATTTGAAAAATTTGAATGATCTATACATTCAAATTACCAAAACAAGGGACTATTTGGCAAACCCATCTTGGCAGACGTTTTTTTCTGTAGCACTAGACCAACAGATTAATTTTGTAATTAATATGTGATTAATATAAAAACTATAAATTAATGGAATACAACTTATTATAGCAGAAAATAAACAAAAACCTTTGTGTAACTTCACAGCCTTACACAGCTTGATAGTTTTCTAATCAACTCCTAAGTTGGTCAAAATATTAACAAAAGCGGAGTTGGTTTAGCAACAACTAGTCGAAGCCTATCAGATTATCTCGGCAAACCAATTAAACGAAAAAACGCTGCAAATTCTTTCACTGGGGTTTAGTATTCAAGTGGCTTGCGTTCATAATTTGAATTTCTACTAAGCTTTGGACTGTGCGCGTTTCACAGGATAGAGCGATTATTGAATTTGCGATATGCATAGAGCACGTAAATCTGTTCTCAACCAAAATACCTATTTGGATTGATCAGTTGATCATATTTGTGTGCCTCCTGAAATTCAATAATCACTCTATCATTATGTGAAAATCACTAAGCTTTAGTTAAATTCAAATTATGAACGCGATTATTGCGATTTGCAGACGATTTTTTATTCAACTGATCAATCCAAATAAAACATCCATTGGTTGTAAACAATTAGCCAAAGGCATATCTCCTGATTCAATAGAGGAGCTCACACAAATATCATCAACTGATCAATCCAAATAGGTACTTTGGTTGAGAACAGATTTACGTGCTCATTACCCCACGAAAGAATACTCATTTACCCCAGTAATTATATTGAATAATAATCCCCAGTAATAATATTTACCTATATATTATCAGCGTTTCATACATATCACAATGCTTCAACCCGTGTATCGCCTATAAACTACAAGTATCCACATAGGCTATCACTCCAGTAACCACATTCACTACAACTCGACGCTATCGGCATCCCTAGGTTACAAACAAACAATAATAAACCAAAAAACGCTGCAAATTCTTTCACTGGGGTTTATTATGCAATTTTACTCGTTTAGCTTGCAGTCTGAATTTCTACTAAGCTTTAGAGTGTGCGCTTTTCACAGGATAGAGCGATTATTGAATTTCAGGAGGCACACAAATATGATCAACTGATCAATCCAAATAGGTATTTTGGTTGAGAACAGATTTACGTGCTCTATGCATATCTCCTGAAATTCAATAATCGCTCTATCACCTGTGAAACACGCACACTCAAAAGCTTAGTATATGAACGCAATCCAGTGATTATTGAATAATAAACCAAAAATCGTATATTCCAAGTCCCCGAGGAGGGGAGCAGGTTGCCCTGGGAGACGCTCCTCACTGGTGGGGTCCCCTTCACTGGCGTGGTCGAGAAAGGGAGGGGGGGGAGGGTCGTAAATTCCACCCAGCGGTTGCCCTGGGAGATGGTCCGACGCTCCCCTTCAGGGGTGGTGGTGGGGGGTGGCGGAGAATTCCACCCGCCCAACGTTACCACCCCCTGGTATACCTACCTGCTCTGATATTTTCGTCTGTATATAGATTGATGATGATGATGATTGATGATTGATCGAAACTGACGCTGGCACATAAGTACGCCGCCTGCAGCGCCGCGTCTCTTGAGAGATAACTCTCCTGCAGCGCGGCGCAGCTGGCGCCTGTTTCGGTAGGTACATGAAGAAATCGCAAGCCGCAGACGACGGCCGCAGACGCATCATGGATACCATACCTCGACGTCGTGTCGAACGCGATCGACGGGGGCGAGCGGGCGCCCATCGCGATCTATCAGTGCGATCAAACAATACAACTCTACAGATGTGTCAGACGTAACAACGCGGCATCACGCTTTGTTGCGGCAAAACGATCGTGCCGCGTGTTCGATTTTTCTTCAGTCCAAGAATTTTCCTTAGCCGTTCAGCCCCCACATGTGATACAACCATCAACCTCCACGCGTTCGCGCCAACCTGAGTCACACCGGCGCTCGCGCAGCTGTCTGTCGACCGCCCTTGATTTTCCAATGATTATCTCGCTGGTTTCTCTACTTTCCATTGCAGTAAAAACGAAAGAACCAAAATACAATTTCAAAATCACATTTTTCATAAAAAATTCTTTATTGTTTAAAATAACAGCCGTTAATAGTCGTTAATGGCTAAAAATGAACTCTTGCTTCCGAAAACACGCAATTGGCTTCAAAAGGCCTCTTGGAAAATAATTACTTTTGTTCAACTCTTTTCTTTGTTGAAAAACTAGATTATTTATTTCAATTGAACTAAATAAGAAGGTATAGAATTGCTTACACATAGGTATTTAAACTTATGTATGAATGTTACATGAACAGGTAACTCACAAAAGCGCGATGTATCAAAAAGGCCACTTGGACTATAATTCTTTCAAACTTTTTGTTGTAAAAATGTAATTTTTTCAATCTAACTAGATGGAAACTAGAAAAAACATTTGCAAATTTCAGGAGATATGCATGGAGCACGTAAATCTATTCTCAACCAAAATACCTACTTGGATTGATCAGTTGATCATATTTGTGTGCCTTCTGAAATTCAATAATCGCTCTATCCTGTGAAACGCGCACACTCCAAAGCTTAGTAGAAGTTCAAATAATGAACGCAAGCCAATTGAATAATAAACCCCAGTGAAAGAATTTGCAGCGTTTTTTTATTGAAACACGCACACTCCGAAGCTTAGTACAGATTCAAATCATGAACGCAAGCCAATTGAATAATAAACCCGAGTGAAAGACTACTTATTTACCCCAGTAATAATATTGAATAATAATCCCCAGTAATAATATTTACCTACATATTATCAGCGTTTCATACATATCATAGTGCTTCAACCCGTGTACGCCTATGAAAAATTTTTACCCAGATTCGGATTCTACCTACAACTCGAATTTTTTTTTCACTAGGTTACAAACAAACAATAATAAACCAAAAAACGCAAATGTTGTCACCATAAATGGGGCCATACATCGAGAATTGACCTACGGACGTGGGGAAGGGCTCATTCGATTCCTCATGGTATGTTCTTCAAATAGGTAAATATTTAGGCCGATTCGACTTGTTTTGAGGTTTTTAGGGATTTTTTTTACAGCCCTTAAAGGGCACTTTAAATTGAGTGAGAGAGCTGGCTCAAGAATTGGGGCGTCGTCGGACCAAGATGGATTTTTCCTGAAAATTTCAGATCTTTTGCTCCAGCCGTTTCAGAGATATCGTGCGTACGGCGTACAGAACATTTTTTTGTAGATTCGGATTCTATTGAAACGTAAACCATGAAATTTTCAGGGGGGGGGGGTTACATTTTTTTTTCTTCCATGTTTATTAGTTAATAATACGTTAGTGACTGTTACAGAACATTTTCACTTATTAAGCAAAAATACAGCTTCTTCCATGAAGTTAATAATACGTTAGTGACTGTTCCTTTTTTTTCTTTTTTTTTTTTTTTTGAGTTCGTGAAGTTACTTTGAAGATGAAAAGAACGAGGAGAGCAGCAACGGGTTGTAGTTGTTTCCCTGGGTGGTCGAAGGACATGTGCAAAAGCCACGAGCTTCCCTAATTTTTCCCTCCGCATCTCGAACAAATATTTTTAAACGCGACTTTTATGATCCTCGGAGAACGTGAGTCAGCTGTATCATGTGACAAAAGGGATATTTTGCCTCACTCCCTTAAAACCGACCCCTCGATTGTTTGCTCGGGCACGCGTCACCGCTCCGCATCTGCTCTCAAGTGCAGCTTCGATATTAGGTGCTGCATTATTGAGTGAGGCTGGAGCGAGGGAGCCGCGAAGATGGGAATCGGGCAGATGGTCAAGTGCGGCGATCGGTTACGAAAATCCCACAATTGGCCGTTCGAGGAATATCGGATCTTGAATCTGGACACAATCCGTTCTGTGATTGGTCTAAACCCCAAACATATTCTTCCAATTATAAATATCGTAGTCCGATTTAATCTTAACAAGGTGGGTCCTAAGATAAGGCAATATTTATTACAATTTGACCATTTTATCGCGAGCATTCGAGTTGGTAATGATTGTCTAACCTCAAAGGAACCATGAGGTTCCCTAGTTGGGAACCTTACAGGAGCTAAACAGCTCGATGTCTCGAAATGTCATCCAAATTGGCTGAAATACTTCGGCGTTTTGCCTCGGATA
This sequence comes from Creontiades dilutus, assembly GCA_031894815.1. NCBI lineage: Eukaryota > Metazoa > Arthropoda > Insecta > Hemiptera > Miridae > Creontiades > Creontiades dilutus. Next base: position 49,828 of record JAVIWC010001331.1, read on the forward strand.
CCGAACTTTGCATTTGCACATGGTCAGACTAATCGCGAACTCGTTGGAGATGAAATGCATGAGCGAGAGCATTTCCTGGTTCTCCAAAGTCGGCCAGCAGTCCTTACCAATTTTTTATTCGTAAACCATATTTCTGTAAGTACACATACTCCCAATGGTCGGCAAACGTTGAAACCCCTCAAATACCTATCTTTTGATAGGTACAAATTATTCAAAAATTTGTACAGGGTGTTTCAGGGTAAATGTCATTAAATAAATGTCATAAATTCATTTCTACTGTATATACAGTAGAAATGATGTCGGGTGGGGGCAAAGGTTTGCACTCAATGAAGTTTGAAAATGATCGGGAAGAGTATTGGCGGGAAATGGGCAAGCAGCGCATTTGTTTACTTTCCGTCAGTCACCTCGTGAAAGCTCATGGCGGCCTGAACTCCTCACGCCAAGAAAATGAGGTAAGTGTATTTTTGTCATTTTTGATGTAATTTTTCAGAACTTTTGAGGATTTTTCAGCAGCACCCAAAGGCGCAAACAGCATTGGGCTTATTTTTGGGTGCAAGAGCGGTTAATAAGCTTTCAGATTCTGTAATTGGTTCCACGGTTCACTCAACAACAATGTCGACGATCCATTGTACAACGAAACCTGCTGTGATGGGGCATAAGTTCGCAGGTATTACGGGGTAAAGGTTTGCACAGCGAACTTTTACCCCATCTGCAAACCTTCGCCCCTCTTCCTAGTATTATTTATTCCTTATGCTCTATAACAGGAATTCTCATTTTTGGTTTATTATTTTCAATAATAAGCCTTTGTAATCGTATAGGAAAAATTTTTTACAACCCCCCTCAAAATTTGTTGTTTCACGTTTCAAGGTGCGTAGATTCAAAATCTGCAATGTCCGTCCAGCATCCGCCGTAAATGCCCTTTAAATTGGTTTAAAAAACCCGTTCTTTCGCTCATGGACTCTACTTCGGGTCTAGTTGGTCCTAACTTCCAGCCAACCCGATCGCTTCTCATGCAAAGATGCTATGTGCGAAAAACTTCTCAAAAACGTGTTTTTTCAAGGTATTGCTGAAAAAGGCATGTTTGGTATAATTTTCCTAGTAATTTTGGACGCGAAATCGATTGGGACGGGTTTCAGATCCGTAAAAATTCATCCAAATGAAATAATCGTGATTTCTGGTCTAAAATTGATTTTCCTATGCTTATAGATAGGCATTTTTTCAGTATTTTCGGATTTGAAATCGACTGGAAGTGGTAGAAATTCGTGCAAAGCAATTAATCATAATTTCTGAACAAAACCTTTCATTTTGCTACTTTCGTTAGATTTATTGAGCTAAAGCCTGAAATATTTGTTGAATATTATGTGATTTTTGAGATGTGATAAGCCTAGTTTGGCTTTAAACATGGTTACTTTTAATTTTGGAACCTAATAAAACTTTTATACAGTAAAATTTGTGATGTTCTGTGCTTACCCAGCTCTGAAGTTACAAGTGGGGCAAAGGCTTGCAGGGCCAACCTGGTGCAAACCTTTACCCCACTGACGGGGGTAAAAGTTCGCAAAAAGGTGGGGAGTTAAAATGGAAAATTCGAAACTAAATCTTTCAGGAAAAAATTCATTCTTTTCACTGAAGGTGGGGGAGATACCTAGCTACAAAATAAGCCACTTTTGGTGAGAAAAGGACCTAATGGTGGTCCGTAAAAAATCGAAAACTCGAAACTGCAAACCTTTGCCGCATTCAAGGTCAGTCGCTCGTTGTCTGTGTATCCCCTCCAATTATTATTCTCCCTCAATTTACTCGTGATCGTGATCACCTGTCAATCAGTGTGGCCCCGGCCGTCGACGAGTAAGCGAGCAGCGGCGTAAAGCTAATCAACGGACCACTCATTAACGTAAAAAAATACGCGAGCGGGAAAAGAGGCTGCAATTGACCTATGTCAACTAGTAGGCAAATAACGCAGTTTTTCACCCCTCGTAGTAAACGTACAAGGTCTGATTCCTTGGGATCAGAGGGTAGTGAATCTGTTTCAGCCGATATGGACGAGACACCGGTTGGGCAAATGTCGTTGAAGAAACTGATGGAAGCAATGGTCACGATTCTGCCTACCAAAGAAGAATTCAAGGCTTTGAAGGGGGAAATCACCCAGATCAAAGCAGAGAATGAAGTGCTCCGAGAGGAAGTTGCAATCTTGCGCGCGATGTGTCTTGAAAATTCGAATACAATTGAGGCCCTTCAAAACAGAGCAAAGGAATGTAATTTGATTTTCAGGGGACTTCCGGAAACCGGAGATGAACCAGCGACTTTAGTTAGAAAACTGATAGTAGAGACGCTGGGTGTGACCGGGGATGCGCTAATCAAAAGAGCCTTCTATATCGGGCATGCGAAGAAAATGATATTGGCCGAGGTTCGGAGCCCTGAGGACAAATGGGCAATTTTGAAAAATACATACAAGCTTAGGGGCACTGGATTGTCAATATCACAGGATTATTGCTTGAGAACTCGGGACAGGAGAGCTAAACTTTTCATGATCAAGGACGAGCTCAAGAAACGTAAGGGGGAACAGATAGTTGCCGTTGTTCGTAACAGCATGCTCCACGTAAATAATACCCGTTTTACTTGGGACTTGGAGAACGGGCTAGAGTGTCCTGGGCAAAAGGATGCAGTGGAGGTATTGAAATCCGTCTCCGGTGTGGATTTGGAACAGTTTGTGAGAGGACTAGCGAGCGCGGAGCGTCTTCCTTTGGAGAGTGCCGGAGAACGCTTCCGTCAGCGGCCATAGGATTGCGACAGGAGCTATGCAACCAAGGATCGTCGTTTACGGATACTCTCTTACAATATAAATGGCTTGAAAAACAAAATGTTTAATTTAGGTTTTTTCCGATTTGCATGTGATTTTGATGTATTTGTCTTTGTAGAAACCCATGTAACTGAATGTGATTTTACTAACTATATTAAGTATTTTGAAGGCTACAAATTGATTTGGATGCCTGCTAGGAGGGTGGCAAATTTTGGAAGGGCTAGTGGGGGGATGGTTGTGGGTTGTAGGGATTGCCTATTTGGTGGGGCAGAGGTGTTCACTGATGACGGCTGGATGTTTGTAGAGTTAAAAGTTGATGGATTAAGTCTGAAAGTTTTCCCCGTCTATCTAAACAGAAGCATTTGGCCCAGCGTTTTTTCTAGTTTTTCAGCAGCAGTGCAGCAACATGCTGGGTCCAATCTGATTATAGTGGGGGATACTAATGTAAGGATAGGTAATCTTCAAAACTTGCCAGAGGATCTGTTAGAGGGCTGTGATGGTAGGATGACCAGTACTCGGAGCAGTAAGGATTTAGTGATTAATGAATTTGGTAGAACCTTTGTTGATTTTTGCAATGTAACAGGGCTGATAATTATGAATGGTAGAACGTTGTCGGACAGATTGGGAGAGTACACCTATGTTGGGGCGAATGGATCTTCGGTAAATGACCTGTGCTGTGTCTCGGTGGACTTGTTGGAGTCAGTAGTTGATTTTGGGATTTTACCTGAAATTTACTCGGACCATATGCCTGTTGTACTTACGCTCAGTAGTGGACTTGTTGAGGGAGGGACAGAACTACCCTTACTGCGTCGACTGACATGGTTGGAAGCCCGCAAAGATTTATACAACAGGAAGTTGGAGAAGATTTTTGAGGGGTATCCTGCCAGTTCGAACGAGGAAGAGAAAGGAGAATTCATCCAGCAAGCTATAATCAAGGCCTCGGGACAAGACGGGAGTCGCGCTGATAGGAAGATTTATAATTTTCGGAAGCAACCATGGTTTGATTATGAATGCCTTAAGAAAAGAAAAAGGTGTTTTGCGTTGTTAGAGAACTATAGAACAAACAGCAGCGAGATTATAAGAATTATTTACGCACGGGTAGTCAGCGAGTACAAACAAATGTGCAACCAGAAACGGAAAGATTTTTATCTGAGCATAGGGGAAAAATTGCAAAATATCAATGATGCTAGAGATTATTGGTCTTTAGTCAACTCTTTTAGGAATAGCAAATCTAGTGGCGTAGATCCCCACATAAATGGAGCGGAGTGGTTCGACTATTTTAGCAAATTATTAGCCCCAAGTATCGGCATAGGTTATGTACACTACGCAGAGCCATGGATTGAGGTAAATGAGCTGGATGGCCCCTTCACTATAGCAGAGCTGAAGGTTGTGCTGCAAAAGGCAAAAAATAATAAAGCTCCCGGCCCAGACCAGATCCCTAACGAATTCTTCAAGGGAATGGAAGATAGCTGCTTAAAAGTGATACTCTTGTTTTGCAACGAGGTTTTTGACTCAGGATGTACCCCGCCGGCATTTGGTCGGTCACTTATTTTTCCTTTATTCAAGAAAGGACTCCGGAGTCTCGCCAGCAACTACAGAGGGCTATCTTTTATGAATACTTTCTCCAAAATATATGCGAGCCTGCTGCAAATGAGATTGACAAGATGGGTGGAGGCAAATGGGATTTTGAGTGAGTTTCAGGCGGGATTTAGGAAGGATTATTCTACCGTCGACAACATATTCAACTTGACTAGTCTTGTGAAAATTAAGCTCAAAACTAAAGGTAATAAAGTATATGCGTTTTTTATTGATTTTACCAAAGTTTTTGACCGAATCAACCGCCAATATTTGTGGTACAAGCTGTCCTGCATGGGAGTATCGTCCAAATTTCTTGCAGCGTTGAAGAGTCTGTATAAATACACTGAATCGGCGGTGAAGCTGTCTAGCGGAGGCACAACTGATTTTTTCAGAACAGCGGTGGGCGTTAAGCAGGGTTGTCCGCTAAGCCCCTTACTTTTTGCTCTCTTTGTCAATGACTTGACTGATTCACTTGGAGGTGGCCTGTGGCTGGGCGACTATAACGTGCCTGCATTGCTGTTTGCTGATGATGTGGTGCTCCTGGCCTCTAGTGTGGTGGAGCTACAGCGCATGATTGACCAGTTGGAACGATATTGCAAAACATGGGACTTGGAGATCAATATTAGCAAGTCAAAGATCATGGTTTTTCGAAACGGTGGGAGACCAGCGCGAGGAGAGAAGTGGTACTATCAGAAGCAAGATGTAGAGGTGGTTAGCAGGTTCAAGTATTTAGGTGTCATACTCACTCCAACGCTATCTTTCTCTGCACATGTCGAGGACAGAGTATGCACAGCCAAGCTTGCGATTAGCTGCATGTGGCGTACTTTTCTCTCCCACAGTCAGGTGTCATACGCTGATAAAAGGCGAGTGTACGAGGCGGTGGTCAGGTCCATCCTTTGCTATGGTGCTCAAGTTTGGGGGTATTTATACTACGACAAAGTAGAATCCGTTCAGCGAACATTCCTCAAAATGATATTTGCGTTGCCGACTTTCACTCCAAATTACATAATTCAATTGGAAACCAGCATGGAACCAGCCTTCATATACACACTGGGGCTGCACTTCAAGTACATATTGAAGGTATTAGCGATGTCGGAGTTCCGTCTGCCTCGCATGCTTGCTGAGAGATGTCTGAGCATGAATGTCTTTTGGGTGAAGGAGTGGGCCAATTTGAAAAGTCTCTATGGGATTGTGCTGGACAGAGGAGAAGAGCGCAGGAAATGGGCCCAGAAAATGCGGGACTCACTTGAGACAATAGCATTAAGTATCAGGGGAACATCTGAAGCGAGGGCTCACGGGTCTGAGAGATTTCTCCAATACCGTGAATTGAGGAGTAGGACGACGGTTTTGAAACCAGCGCTGGAGGCGGGGAGTTTCGTGGCCTGTAGGTGGATACTCAAGCTGAGGGGGGACCTTTTGGCCCTAAGACGGAGGCATTTTCCGGCAGATGGCGACCAGACATGCCCACTGTGCAGCAGCAAAGAAGTAGAAGACGCTTATCACTTCGTGGGAAGATGTACGGCTCTTTTAGAAGTTCGAAGGAAATGCCTAGGTACAGCTGAACTTTCGAGAGATCTGTATATGGAAATGTTGGCAAATGCCGATCCCTCACTGGTGCGTTTCTGCGGGGTGGCCTGGCCCTTAAGATACAAGGCCATCAAGGAGTATGGGCTGGTATGAGCGGGAAATGTTACAGCATATGAATAATTTATTAATTATAGTATTGGTACTTTATTATCATTAAATATTAATCATCATTAATCCTCTTTAGAAACAAGCTTGAATGGAAAATTTATTAGTTTATTTATATATTTATTTAAGCAGGTGTGTTGCGGTTGATGGGGTTTTGTTGTTGTTATTTAACCATGTTATTTTTTAGTATTGTTATTATTGAACAAGCAGTTTGTGACCATAGTGCATTTATTTATAAAAATTGTTATTGAACACTACCATATTTATGATTTAGAATTAAGTTATGACAGAAAAACGACGCGAACTCGCCTGACGGTCCTCTTATAGGACCAAGGCGTTGCATAGCTCCTTGTGACAAAATTTGCTACATACATTTGTTACATATAAATATAATACATTTACGTACTTCGTGTAGTTTTGCCCGTAACAAGGATTAGCTGACAGACACGGAACCAAAATTGTTCAGAAAGGTCTAAAACGCAAAATGCGAGTGTAATTTTTGATTTTGGAGACAAAAAAAATTTCACATTCCGAAAGTGAAAACAATGCTTCCGCTAACTTGGTAGACTCGGAAGCAAAACGAAAGTCAAATAAAGAACGCTGTCTATTTCCATGAAATAAATTAGTTACAATGTTGGATCGATTTCAACGTTTCCCTTGTCATCAGAAACAAACAATAACTTGTCACACAGTAAAAGGACCCATCTAATAGGTTGACAGCAAACAGGAGCTTGAATCCTATTGGTCAAGAGAAAGGAAGGTGCTAAGTGGTACAACGAACCAAAGGCTGACAGAGTTGAAGGAGGGATTTTAGCTGGTCAAGTGAAGTGATGGGGAGGGAATGCCTAACAACTAGTTTTAGTTTTGTGAACGGATAATTCTAAACTTTACAGAAATTGACCTACTGTTGGGAAAATATATTGAGAGGTATCCTTACTCAGAAATTTACCAGATCTATAATTTTGAACGATTTCCTTCTTTTTTTCATTACCACATTCCACACGAATCCTATTGGACAAACAAGAAGAAATTTGGCGAACTGTATATCTGTTGAATCGAAATTTTTAATTTAATACGTAACTACCTGGAACTATCCCTACCAATTTCGTGAAGGTCTTTCTTCGTTAGGTATGTTCTTTTAGAAAGTGACAAGTCAAAGAGATTATTGTCGAGGGTCTCGCGAACAGATGGCGGATCAGAAATCGCCTAAATGGGCTCGTCGTGAATGAGACGACCCACGCGAGCGGCGTCAAGGTGAGTTGGTCTCTATTGCTGCCTGCATTAGGAAACACTTGGCGACTGATTCATCGATTTCAGGAAACACGGAGTAGGGCACTTATGTGGACTGATGAGTTTCATTAGGTACTTACCCCTAAAACTAAGTTTTCGCAACGCCTCGAAGGGATAATGGATAGTTTGGAAACGGCCTGATGAGAGAAACCATAGTCATGTATCCCGAACATATGAACAATTTTTCGTAAATTTTGCATGGTACATCTGTTGAATTATTATGACATTAGAGCACTATTTAACCACAGAATACGATGTTGACTGAGAAGAAAAGCACTTTTTTTTTAAATATTCAGTTATTCAAATTAAAACGTCTGCTATGTTGGGTGTGGCAAATAGGTTATTCGGATGAATAACATGAATTTATCAATAAAATATTCTTAATGCCGAAAGATGTAGAATTTACGCTTATACGACCACTCAGGGGCAAAAATACCATGGGACTCGTTCCCCAGTGGGAACTCAGTAGCTAACGCCTTCAAATGGGGAATCGACTTGAATTGCTGGTCTATCTCTTCAATTATTTTGTTGCTACAGTAATGATGAGATCGTGTTGAAATGAACATAGGGTTACCATTTTATTAATACCCCGACTATTATGAAAATTTTAGCGAGAGACGATCACAAGCAATTGAGAAAATGATGCATGATGGATGTTACCTTCGCCCATGTACAGAGTGAAGTATTGCTTTTTGAGCGATGAAATTCATAGGGGATCCTGGTGCCTAACCCGCACATCTCATGAAATTTTGTCAAAATCGGGTGAAAACTGTGGCAATTAACCTAGTTAGAAAGATCTGTCGACACACACAGGCAAGGAAGGAAGAAAAGTTGTTCAGAATGCCCTATTGCGAAAAATGCGAGGTTCAATTTCGTTTTTCGGAGAAATAAAATTGTTCATCTCCCAAAAGTGAAAACTAAGCCTCCACTTCATTATGTAGACTTGGAAACAATGAAGGAAGAAGAAAATCCATGAAAAGGAAAAAGGGAAGTTACATCCTACTTTGGAATGAAACTGGAAATTTCGGAAATATAGCCAATTAAAGCGGATCGGTGTTGATATTTTAAAGGGCACAACCTGAGGTAATGTAATCTGTAGTCGAACAGTCGTCTCCAGTAATGTAACAATACGTTTAATGCCTCATCAGGTACTTTCATATTGTACAGATGATGTTCTACAGATAACTGTTGAAACTTATGAGCTAGTAGCAAGGAAATGCAATTACGTAGGGGGACCTTTAGAAGCGGTACATAAGGTCGGCTACATAGTAGTATTATAGCTTTCCAGGCAACTAATAAAGCACACTGTTTCCAATCGGAGAACGTGGAATGACGTAAGTTTCCCAGTTTTATGGGGAAGCATGTGGTGCAGGGTGAAGACCAGGCGTTACACCAGATGTACGTTCAACATTGTTCCGTTTGAGACAGTCAACATAGTCCAATTTTAACACGCACGGCAGAGAAGAAAAGAAAACATGCGATCTATTTATACCGAACCCCGTCGCACAACATCCTGGTTAACTCGTATCAGTCGTTAAAGGCAGTAAAATGGTAGACCAGGATATCGAATGTTGCGGTTTTAAATGTCAAAATAGTTCATGACTGAAGGTCCAGAACTGCAGTGTTACGTTTATAATTTATTTTTTTCCAGATTTTGACCTAATTCTTGGATATTTCTCAAACGACCAGTTACTTAGAAGTAAGTGAGTCGCGGAGTAAGGGGATTAGTTTTGTCATTCTTGTTAAATTTACCTTTCAAATCTTAGCGTTCGAAACAGTGACAAATATGTGATTGTCTCAATATCGTCCTAAAATTCGCCCAAAACATTGATCTAACAGAAGCATAAAATAGGTTTATCATAGGTTCAGGAGAATAGGTACATATTTATCAATCATAGGAATATTTGACAGCCGATAAGTGCATATTGAAACCCTACTGGAACAAAATAGAAACATTCCAGTTTTGAGAGTGGATTTCTGGACTTGAAACCCATTAAAGGGGGGAGGGCACACAGTACACCTTCGTAATTAAAAACAAAAGCATAGCTTTTGGTAATTTTGAACTTTTCCCACTAGTGGATTCTTCATAAATGCCCCAACATTTTCATTCAAGGAGATAGGTTCTCGTTTTTCTAACCACATCACAAGGGTACATAGTATTTCAAACAACTAGCAATAGTTATCAATTGTTACTTGATCATCTGAAAGACTTGCCATGAATACGGGGCGATTGAGATCCCAAGGAACTGATATGTAATCAAATTTCTAAAGACTAATTGTTTTGGGAGAAAGTGAACAGCAAATAACTGTGATTTTTCTTGTCTCTCAATATTACGATTCATAAGCTAAATTTTCACCCAGAGTGTAATGTTTTTCTTGAAACGTGCAATTCTGGATGATGTTTTGTTTGTCACAAATTACACACAGACCCACATAACATGCAGTTCTCAATCATGAATATTTGATCTCAGACTGGTGTGTACTCATGGATTCAAAGAGCAATGGAAAATATTGTCTCAGAATAATAGGTAATAATTCTCATTATTAACAGAATTACTCTCGAGTTTTCTTTAGTAGGGAAAGTTGTCATTTGGTACCATGTAGCTTTCAGGGGGTTGTGCTACTGGATAAATTAATTCTAAATTCGGCGTAGCGTGGCGATTAATATCATGAACGCTCTCAAGCACCCCAACAATGTTGACCTTCTTCGAAAGGGGAAGACCTGCCACTGGAGAAGGGCTCGGAAGAAGAACGAGAAGGTCGGAAACGTCAACTTTATTTACATAAAACCAACACCCGCCTAAGCCCGACCTAAAACAGACCAGAAAAGGGGAAGGTGGATGGAATGACAGCAGAAACCGCTCTCACGGGACAAATAGTTCGAGGTATCGGGGGAAGATCAAAGGGAAGACATACCAGGCGGCTCTGCTCTGCTGCCGCAGCTTGGCCTGCCGGCAGGCATTACCTCTCGGTGAAACAGCCATCAAGACTTAATAACTCATCGCCATTCTATTGCTGACGATTTCATTGGTGACCGAAGCAGAAAAAAAAGGAGTGCAGCGGTTTGCGAGGAATTCACAATTCGTCCTGGGTAATCGGTTGACCGTTGAAAAGAATGGGGTCAACGAAGACAGAAACAAGAAAAAGTGCTACATTTACGTTTTTGGAGTTTTAGGAATGAGGAAAGAGACAAGGCCGGATTATTATGAATAAAAACATCACGAGGTACGTTTACCAGAAGGGAGTCCAGCTATTATCAAATTATTTTCATGAAAAGAGAGTCTAAAAGCAAAAAAGAAAGAAATACTAGTCAGAACTATAAATATCTTGGTTTATTATTGAGGCTATTATTTCGTTTTGTTATTTCGCTCCCTGAGAACCGAGCTGAGATGGTTGAAATATATTTTATGTAGGTGGAAAAAAGAAGTGAAAACTCGGCACTGCGCTCGTCGGCACCCCCATAAGATTTCCGCTTAAAGCCTAACGGCTATCAATGTGATGTACCTTGAAAACGTTTTTGCTCTCTCTCTCTCTCTCACTGTATTATATAAGATACCTTTTTGTAACTCTCACTGTATTGTATTATTAAAGATCTGACGCCGGTAACTGGCCTGGAACTTTTCCAATCTATCCTGAATCTTTCCAGAGACCCCAAAACGATTTGGAGAATCCGAGAATATTCAGGATGGTTGCCCAAACCAAGGGGTTCGCTGAAGATTTTTTCGAATTGAATCTAATGGCTTATACACCTAAAGGAGGAGGATCGTGCATCGATGTGATCTTCGCTCGAGACATGGATAACATTGACTCCAAAAATTACATCACTTATTTTACCTATCACAAACCAATCGGTTGTAACTGAAAATCATAGGTAACTAAGCCAGAACTTCACTCCAATAAGAAGTTTAGTCAACAAAACGAACTCGTAACCAATGGTTCTCCGGGATGTAAGGAGGGGGAAATTGGCAGCGTAGGATGTGGTCTGGTGACAAATAAATTCACAACTTTCCAAAAAGTGATGAACAATTTTTGTGCGATGAAAAATGACGAAAATAACTTTCCTTAGCAACGATCGGTTGTAAGTGAAAATCGTTATAAAAATACGCGCTACTTTGTGTCCAACTTTTTCCTGTCGCTTTTTGGCGGGGGTCCCATCGTAAAAACCTTTTCAAGGTTAAAACTAAAAAAGTTGATTATTTAATAAACTAATAGGATATATCTAGTTGTGTGGTTTGATTTGTTAATTCGAAAAAGAAAAGTTGATAGCGCCTCCAATTTCCAACTGAATTTCTTTAGAACATCGTTCATTCATTGACTTTGAGTTGTCCAAAATACGTTAAGGAATACTACTAGGCTTTGATCAATGAAATCTACTAAGATGTTTTGGAAAGGAAGAACATTCACATGGGAATCAGCTCCGGTGCTCTGTCTTCGTCTTTTTCTGGTAGCTAGCTGTAAACTTGAAATAGCTAAAGAAGATATTGGCAACAAAGAATCAGTTAAAGGTATTTATTATGACAAGATGGGTTATACAACCGAGTTTTAAAATATTTTTGAATAGCAAGCTAGAAGCAAATCATAACTACAGACGTCATTTCTCGGAAAAAATTCCCGCTTTATCCATCAGAGCTTAACGGAATTCGGAGATTTGGATTGGAGCCTGCGGCTTACAACTTCTTAAACTGCAGTGCCAACCCTAGCTAAGGATTTCTAAAATCCGTAGGCTACCCTGCGAATAGTCGGTTGTTTACCATAAAGAACTTTCAAAGTTAGTGTTTTGTTGTCTTGACTGCTGGAATGGCAGTCAACAGTAAAGACAATTAAAAACGCGCTAATCATATTCTAGTTGTCAGAAGATAATGGTAAGAAAAAGTAACAAAATCGGTCAAATGGACGCAAGAATTACTATGTTCGGCTTTAGCATACACGGTGGCGATCCCCTGTACTACTATTTGAAGTTCATGTTCGAGCCAAAAAATCCACACGTTGGTTATTCTCAAACTCTCTCCTGTTTTCTGTAAAGGATTAAAACTCGCATAAACTAAATAGAAATTGCTTCTGAAAAAGATTCAATTGGAAAAACTTGAATTTTCCACCACTTTTTACATACTCCACTGAACAGAAATGAGAGGAGCAAAGAGGTAATCACTCGATGATGAAGGGAGAACAGTATTATTCCAAGATGAATTAGATGAAATTGACAGAAAAGAAAAGATTGAAATGGCCTGATGTAGTTGCTTGTTTGAGGTTTTGGAACAATCTGAAGGATGTGAATATCGCCAAAATAACTTTTCTTTTGTTTGCCTTTTTTTAAAAATACATTTTAAATAATGGCTGTCTGAATGGTGCAGCAGGGATTGGCATCAAGGGTCCAAATTTTATCCTATCCAAGCCATGGATGGCTACCATTTATCAAGCAGAAACTCATGCAATTGAATTGTGTCCACGAGATTGCCAGGAAAAAATCAAAGACACAAAAATTTACCAACCGTCAGCATTAAAGGCCTTCTCAACCTCAAAGCTGACCTGGAGTTGCCTCAGCTCTCTTCAGGATGCGGCCCGGGGTAAAAAACTGACATTGCTCTGGGTACCGGGTCATGAGGGAATTGACAGGCAATGAGGAAGTTGATCTCCTTGCCAAAAAAAGGATCAGAGTTTAACCCAATCGGACCTGAACCAAAACCAGGGGTTACCAAGAGTTACATAACTCTACAGGTCCAGAAATGGGAAGACAAGACACGAACAACAGATTGCCACAAATACTCCTAAACAGAGGCAATCCATCTTAATCATCTCAAGGAAACGAGCACATAACCTATTATCAGTGAGGCGCAAAAACCTACACAATCTTGTGGGACACCTCCCTGTCCACTGTTCCCTATGGTACCACCTTAACAATATGGGCAAATCCGGGACAATATAATGCCAGCTCTGCTGCGAAGAGGTGAAACAGCGGAACACATACTACGTCAATGTTCTGCTTTTGGATCAAAATGATTCCAGCATACTCCCACCAATACTGCCAAGAAAACGCCTGAAAACCTCCTTCACACTGTGAATGAAGAGATCATTAAAAAGGTTCTGAGTTAAATGGGGAAAGTGTCATGATAGGTCATGATAGGTCGATAGGTTTCAGTGATCATCCCTTAAAAGGGGAAAATATATACTGGTTGTAAATTTAACAGAAATAATTATAACGATAACGGTGGGAGAGTGTTGTGGCGTGGGAAGAGGGGAGAGAGATTTTGATAGGTTCTCCGGAAACCTGAGCCACAAGTTGACAGAACACTTGTCTCCACAATCCTGCAATGATCTTCTCGCACTGCTCCTTCATGCTGAACAAGGTATGTATTTCTTCCATGGCCAACCGTTGTTATCATTCTGTCATGTTTTGAACCAGATGGCCGTGAAAGGGAAATAAGAATGTACGAGTAGGAAGATTGGCTAATCCGGGCACCCAATGGGACGGACATCCCACGCGGGACAACTCGAGTTTCTCTTCCACCTTCTTCACGTCGAGTTTCACGGGTTAACGATCATCGCCTTGATTTCAGGCGCCGCACGTCTCTCCACATCTTCCGAACTCGCGGAGGCTAGTAGAAGCTGTCCGAGTTTCGAATCAACTAACCATTAACTTAGGGCCGCATATTCATCAGATTTCAGAATCTGAAAAACTACCGCATTCATCCGATTTTTCGTCCAAAGAAAGTCGTTTTTGATGTTTCAACTTCTTGGAAGTCGAACCCTTTCATTAGTTGAAGGTACAACAAAACAGAGGTTACACCACAAAGATAAGAAATCAAGAGCTGAATATTCCTATGTGTAACCATTAGAAACTGCTACATTTTTCCATGATTATTTTTACGTATACGGTGATTGACAATAAACAAGGACATAACTAAGCGAGTTATTGAGACCAGGACTCTTAAAATCCGAAAACTAAATACCTACGATGGTTCAATATACCGTTATCGATAAAGGCGTAGAAATACGTTAATAGAACAACTGAAATTCAAATAAATACCTACGTATCTCCTTAAAAACGTAATTCCATTACAATTAAATCGTTGATTTTATCGTCCCAATTTACTAGGCAATTTTTGCTATGTTCAGACACATTCACATGCATGTTGTCGTTTACTTATCCTGTCTAAATTCTAGGCCTTAGGGATGAACGTGAAGTGGTCCGAGCGGGTTCATTCGATTCCTGAACAGATGTCTTCCCATGATGAACAAATCAACATTTGCATTATTTCGAAAGCTTACGGTATTCTAATTTTTAGTGTTTCCTCCCTTTGAATTAACCCTTTAGGATTGGGGGACTATGATACCGATGATTCCCGCCCATCGTCGACCCATATGTGACTTTTGTAACAATCAAACTTCGGTCCAGCTGTTTCTGAGAAATGCTCCGGATGGCGGACGGCTTTGGATCACATCACTGAAGGATGAACTGGCAAGGCATTCGATCCATTAAGTTAACCAATTAGAATTACTGCCAATTCCACATAGATGCATCGCGCACACTGTTCCAAAAATATCCAACTCCCTTTCTTTGGTCATATGAATACACGCTTCGAAACAAGTGGATCGATCTGGGAAAAGACAATGACAGCGAAGTCTATAAAACTAGTACTACGTTTAGTATTGAAAGGCTTTAAGGAGTTAATTTTGCTTTCCGAATGTGGCATTCAAAAACTTTACTCAACCCATCTGACAACAAACCGCGATAAAATGCTGATCTCATAGTCCGCCTACATCCATCCACCGGAAGACTTCACCTTATGTAAATTGAATGAGAAAATGCTGAATAATCTTCAAGCGCTATGAATGGCTCGAGTAGACTCATAGACTCCGTCCGAGGATTTCCGAGAATGTTCCGATTTCTTCCACTCAGCCATGCATTCGTCATTAAAATGCATGCATTATTGAGAACATGGAAATACGTTTTCGCAATGCTCTAACACACTGTTTAACCTTTCTTCCTCAGTTTTATTAGATTTAAGAAGTTCTTAGAAGATGAAGAATCTCTAACTGAAGGCAACATCCCAACAATATTTACCTTCTTAACCAGCTAATTGATGATGAAATGTGCACTTGGATCGAGAAAACATAATATGTACTATGTATGTATAATATAAATATGAATGTATGTTTTCCAGATCCAAGTGACCTCAGGATTCACTCAAATGATGGAGAGCACTCCAATTTTTGTCAAATGTAAGTGCATGAGAGCAAATAATATAAACAGTTGAGGGATGGAGGTGGAAAAACTGCTCAAGGACCAGTAAGTAACCAGAAAGTTGAAGCAATTAATCGAAACTTAGAAATTGTTTGTAGTAGTTATTGACCAACCCTTGACAAGTCAGAGATAGAAAACGGTAGTACCTTATAAGTGGTGTGCATGACAATAAAGCCTGATAAGTGCAATATTATCACTTCGTAAGAATTAACTGGGATTAACAATCCGATTATTGAGATGAATTTCTCCTAACACCTATCGTTGATGCTGAAATTTGTAGTAGAACAAGTGAAAAATAATTACCAAGTGCCCAATCAATCACAAAGTCAATAATATCAAGTATTTCATCAATGAAAAGTTCTCTTTTGATACATTTTGAAATAAATGATAATAAGTTCTCTTTTGATAAACTTGAAAGTGCTAATACCACCGAGTAGATGAGAGCATTTGTAGGGTTTCAACATTCGATTGTGGATGCGCAAAACGGATTCTTAAATATCTTTTATCGGAAATGTCACCTATAAAATGTGCGAAGCCTTTGCTGTAGCTAGTAAAGGAAGTTTTTTAAAAATTGATAAAACTACCCAACACAGATAACATGTTGTACTACTTTACCATTCGGTACTTGGACCCGAGAAGATCCCCGCTTCATCAGCACAACTGAAAGGTCTGTAGATGAAATATTGATGACATTTATTTCTTTCATGTTGTACCTAAGTAATATTTACCTGGGTTCCATCTTTTGCTTGTTTTCAGTTTTTCCATGGAAGGAAACCCTAGGCGCCAGATCTAAAAATATCATCAGATAATACTCGTAACAATAATTGGTGCATAGCGAGAAAGGAGAGCATTTCCTGTTCCAGCAACATGAGTGGACCACCAAGCCGAGTAAACATCCTGTGGCGAGCCCTTCAGTCTATATATATGTGCGCTAATGAGATTAGATAGCAGAGACGCTGCCGCAAAAACTCGAGCGTATACAACATGTATCTTATTAAAACTATCGTGAAGACAATAAACCGTTTAGTTCATTTCTTTCAAATATTTTGGTGAATTAGAAATAAATACCTGTATGTACAAAAACGTGGTAGATTTTTACTTCAATCTTGTACAATGCGCTACTTGATCCCACATATTAATCATGAAATGAAAGTAGTGTTATATTAATAAATGAAAGTAGTGTTACACTTGCTGTGTCTAAAGAACGGATGAACCGATTTTGGTGAGAATTGGCGGGAGGTAGCCTATAAACCAGGAGAGGGATAAAGGATACTGATTATGATTTGATGTAATTTTAAGTGTTTAAATTGCGAGCCAGGAGGGTAGGGAATTCTCAAGTGGGTCACGAATCATGTCCCTTCAAACTGTGGAGCTTTATCTAACACAGAGATATTTTCGGTTTAAGAGAAAGACATTCTGGGCTAGTCCACTAGGCCATAGCATAGACAAGCCGCAAAGCCGGGGGTTGCTAGAAGTTAGAGAAAAAAGAGACAATAAGTGACAGGACTTCAGCTGGACTTTCGAGTGATAATGATGAGCTTAGTTCGGATCGACTTGACGTAAAAAATGCTAGGACATGACTGAGCACCCTTGAAAATATGACCCCAAAAATGACCAAAATTTTCGTACATAACGCTGAATATGACTAAAATGAGCAAAATATCAAGTGTAAGTTCCAAAATGATTCAAAATACCTACCTAGTTCCTAATGTGAACCCCAAAACATCGCGTTACTTCCTTCTAGCACTTTCATATTTTGTTAAGCCATAATTTCAATGAAAATCCTCATGAAGTGGAGGTAGGTGAACACAATGAGCGGAATCTTGCCATGTAAGTGAAAGGTGATTATGAGATAGTAGGATGTCTAATAGATTAATTTACACATATTATGTATAAACGGGGATTCATCAAAATGTTTGAGGGGAAAAGTAACTCTGGGATTCTCCAAACCTCTGAGCCTCACTTGGGCTGGGTATTAGGGTACCTTTATTGCAAAGGTATCTTCGGTCGAGCCACCAACTAGCCATCACCCGAAAGGGGTAGGTCAAGATCAGGGTGTTGCTTATAGATCGGAAAGATAATACCAGATTCCTTGTCTTATCTTCTATGTTATAATACGTTTCATGTTGCTAGTTGAGTCTTCTGTGATACAAGCAATATTATAGAAGCAGACTTGAGACCGCCGTTAATTCCTCAAGAACGGGAAGTCTCTACGTTCACTTACAATGTAGGAAGGTGAAATTCCAAGGTTGAGGAAAAAGTTTTCTTCCTTCAGCATTTTCTAACTTAGCTTGAAAACGAAAGTATAATTTTTGAGACAAATAATGCAAAATTGTGGAATTTAGCGACAAATTTGGTCAGTAGTACAAAAAAAGAAATATGATGTATGCATTTAAAATAGGACACCAACCGCCGTGAAATACGTCAAACATTTTTCAAGGAACCAGGACATTTCAGGAAAATGTGGGCAAATATGATCGAATCCGAACTTTGACGATGAGTATGAATCCGTCGTCGATTCTATCGCCCTAACCCGCACAACGATGGGATAATGAGCTTCCAGTAGCTACATGAAGGCCGTTATCTCGTAAAATAATTATACTTCTCTTCTTCTCCTCAAGAAATCTAGCTGTACATTGATTAAAGTTACAATTTCAAGGACTGGGATGTGTTGACATATGAAAAAATTGAATGGTACTGGAAGGGGAAAAGCAATTTGAAGGGGTTAGTAAGAAGAGCAGGAAATAATCTATAAGTTATATGATTGCTTCACCATTTAATAGCTGCCTTATCATAATATGAAGTCACGAGCCGCCACTAATCATGCTTCGTATAGAAAAACAATTTTATGATTCTTGCATGATGAAAAGCAACGGGATGATTCTTGCACTAAAAAGTGCGGGAAATATTTTTTGATGCCGTACGATATACGATTTAATAGTTGTTAAGGTCACTGGCCGCTACTAATCGTCATATAAAAATCAACATAGGAATACATGCGGTTCGCACCTACAGATGAGAAAGTACCTACCTAACGGTAAACTAATGAGATGAATGGAAACTTGCAGAAGGAACTCAACTAAATATACGGAGGAAATGTGAATGATAACAGGTAGAACGCCAAAGACAGCCAAAAGTGGACAAATAGAGTTGCTATACCAGTGAGCATGAATGACCCAGTAGACATATTTGGACAATATGAAGATAGCTGAGATGAACAAACTGCATAAGATGAACAGACGATATCAGTTTGATGAGGTACAAGAAAATACATTAAAAACCTACTCAGAGGACTTCGGTTTGTGATATCCAAGACATATGAAGCGGCCCATCTACCAATAAATCAATAAATAATTATTGGTTTAAGCCACAAAATCCATTCCAATTATTACAAAATAAATAAATTAAGAACCACAGAGATTTTGCCTTTGTGCATTGAGAATCAGACATCCTATAGGCAACATAGAGCCAACTCCAACTGGCTTGGACTATGACAGGGTCAGGAAACTGTTGAACAGGACCGCTGTCCAATTTCCTGATCCATCTGTTAGCTCCTGACTATAACCGTCTTACTCATGGACCCTGCTAATTACAGTAGCTCGTGATATTGTGAGCAGCAGATGTAGGGGTGGTTTCTCCATCCCCCATTTTTTAGAGGATTGGGCAGCCTTTCTAGAAAGAGGAGTCCTGCATTAGGTCGATTTTCTGTCTGGACCAGATAGGGTCCAGTCCTTGCTACTGGTCTTGAGAGCCGCACAGCTGTATTACAACTGACACATTTCTACACTGTGATATATTTATATCCACCTAATCACATCTTTATTTCACTTAGATGTAATGTAAGCCAAGACATCCAGTCGTAATTTAGTTCACTAGATATATTTTGAGACCTCGTACAAAGCCAATGAAGACCCTACGGGTTGAGATGCTTTTAAATATAATAGTAATAAACCAAAAATAACCTGATTAACTATCATCATTTTCTTTTCATTTGACATTAGCTGATGACGTAACATTTCCTCTGCATATAGGAAATCCTGATGAGGTCTGCAGAACTGGCGAAACCGGTCGGCAGCTAATTTATTAATAAATGACTGAACCAATCATTTGGTAATAGAAAATCTCATTACCATTCCACCTTTAATCCATTTTTCCATATTGGAGTTGGATAACAAGAGCTAACAAAAGTATTTGAAGATTATCAAGTAATAATGGTACCTAATTAATGGTAAGAGGAAAGAAACGAAATCAATAAAAGCAATGCTTCTGCTATTTATAGGTTGAAACGGAAGCAATATTCGATCTCATCTTGAGTAGATTAATTGTTTGACCATGGATATCAAATAAGTTATCACTTTCAAGAACTAGTAACCTATAGCTTCTTTATCCCAGTCGTTTAGTTAAGTTGAATCGCCAATAGACTCGTCAAGAAGGGATAGTTGATGCTCGAAATACCAACACGGCGGTAGATCCGTCGAAACTCCCGAGATAACCCCCAAGAACGGAAAGATGAGGGAGGCACCTCTCGGGAAGTACCTAATAATAGTTCCATAGTTTTCGGATCCGGCAGGAGATGTTCTCCCGCGAACGGGGTCAAACCACGAGGCTTGGAGGAATCACTACTAACAACTCTAATTTTAGAGTCCGCGGCGTTTTCATAAACCACCGCCAAAGAGCGGGGAGCCAGCTCGGGAGTAGGTGAAATGTGTTCCTTCCCAAACTCCAGTATAAAGAATGCGTTACAATAACATCCCACGCTCTGTGGGAGAATTTCAGGATTTTTTCACCCAATTCAACAAAAATGAACTATGTGAGTCATTTCTAAACTTCGGCACAACTTGTCACTGAAAGGTCTCGACTAAATTAATCATTGAACACGTTCAATTTTGATTTTTTTTTTTTACTATTGGAATAAATCACCGAAAAACGTCAAGCAAGGGTAAAAAACCACCAACTGCCTAAGGGCAGATTTTCTTCATGTTTCAGGTCTTGCTGATCCCAACATTCTTCGCACATTTGGAGAGCAGAAACACTAGAGCATATATAAATTGTACTGGCAAATATACAAGGGTTTCTCTCGTTATATCGGTCGCACTTCACTAATGTACTCTACAAGCAAATTGCGACAAAAAGTGCCCCCTACAGTAATCAACATAAAATTCTAATGTTTTCACTTTCATTTTTTCGACCTTCGATCACCTTAATACGGACAGTAAAACCACATCCGAGTGCATCATCGGAAAAAGCGTCGAATATCCAGCCTTCTTAGCTTTTAAAATTTTTAAGAAGCTATGTTTTTTAGCAAGAAACTAAAATTTTTTTTGGAACATGAGGGGAAAAATGTTAATTTCGTCAAACCAGGAAAATTACCTTATTTCAAACACTCATAGCCCGCCTAGTTATGGAGATAAGCGATGAAAGACACACATACAAAATGTTCAAAAGTCTCAGCTTTTCAATAGTATAACCAGTTTTTTTTTTTTTTTTTTAATTAACAGAAAACTTGTTGGGGCCCACAAATAGAAAACATTTCAGTTTCCGATGAAACTGCAGAAAATAGGCTGTTTTCTGTAATATTTGGTTGCAATGTGTTGGGTTCTTCCACACTGGCCACGATGGAAGTGGATGAAGCCAGCTAAAGCGATCTTGGGGAATAGAGGAATCGGTTGAAATAGAGAATAGGTAACCCCTACCTCTTATCAAGCTCATTTGAACATGAATCGATGTGTACTTTCATCGATATATATATAGGATAATATCAATATATTATAATATCGATACCACTGCCATGTATTATGGAATGATTTTCACGACTGTTGTAGCGACAAAAGTATTTTTAATACACAGAAACACAAGTGTTTGTGTTAGTCACTACTCCAACGCTGAGATATTCAGCAAGGTTCCCTGAAGATTTCAGCGCAATAGCTCATGAACTGAGACCAGGATATTGAAAAAACCCCAAAACGTGGCACTTAGTTACACCATTTTACGGTAACACATTCTGATCTATTAGTCTAACTGATCTATACTTTACAAGAAGGATTGATGTCGGATATTTTTTTTTGTTTTTGAGATGCGAGCGAAGCGAGGTTACCTATTCTCGACTTCTACCGACGACCCATTATTTTCGACCTAATGGGAAGTACGTTGGGCGACTGTCGTTTAAAGAGGATCTCCACAACATTGGTGACTATTCAAAATTATGCAAACAAGGGGTCCCTAAACCTTGAAAAGGAGTTAGATTCTAATCGGAAAATGAATCGGAGATATCAAGGAACTATAAATGACGTCTACCAAACAGCCTAGTATCTTTGTCATTCCACATCATTGAATATACTTTTCAATAAATCACTGGCAGCAGGAGTACTATATACCCTCTGGAAGTTGTCTCTCGTTACTCCAATACATAGAAAATACGGACCAATGCCATTAAACGTCTCATATGAAGTTTTCTTCGAATTAAACCCGTATATGGCTAACAATATTTGGAGGCCTACAGATTTGCCTACTTTTTTCGGTGAATTGACTGACGACATGTACCTATGTAGGGTATACCCAGAGCTCCGAATTAAATAAGTTTCCAGTCGCATAATCCCTGTTTCAGGATGTAGGGAACGTCAAGTCAATGACACTAATTTTGAACGGCGCCCTCCGAAACTCAATAATAATATTATTATGCGGAAGTGTTCAAAATGACGACCGTTCTCGTGAATGCAAAGTGTAGCTCTTCTGTTGGAGTCGAACGCTGTCACGATGGAATCGATTCTAACCTCATTACGTTGGGTTTCAACTTTACCCAGACCAAATTTCCCATTTTTGAACAGTACGTATGATATTATTATTGCGCTTAGTGAGAATGTCATTCAAAATTATGTTTCCAAAGTTAATTTCATTGACTTGAAATTATAAGACTGAAAACTTATTCATCTCGTTGCTGAGGAGGTCTGGGTACCTATGTCACCAATCGATTCAGCATGAAAAAGTAAGTAAATCTGCCTCCAAATTCTTTGATCCATATTGGCCTTTTTCTACAATAAAAAAACCGAAATGTGCCTAAAACACGCTTTTTCTCCTTGGATACAAAGGTTCATTATTTAAAATAATAAACCAAAACTTGCCCCATTTTTACACTCTAGATCTATAGCACCTACCTATGTTATAGAAGAGAAATACAATATTATAGCGAACTTAGAACTTCATGTTTAAAGTAAAATTTGTTGCATTTTATCCGTAATATGAAAGCAGATACCTACCTTGGAAATAGATGTTGAATGATGAATGACAGGGCAGGAATACATGATTTGGTGAAACTAAACTAACACTTCCGTACGCGAAAACACTTCTTATTTATCGAGAACGGAGAAAAGAAACCGGAGCCGAAGGTGATCATCTTGAACAAGCAAAATTTTCGTACCATAATACGTACCACAAGACACGCGCGGAGAAAACTGGCAATTTCACTACGCCCGTCAGAGTTACCAACCTCTGATCGTCAAATATCACACCAAACCTCTGAAAATCAACGTACATTATCGGAGATCATTCCGTTAATTTCCATGTACAGCTTTCTACTCCAATATCCCCTAATTTCCATCATAAGAAACCCTTTTGAAGTCTAAATTGAAAATGTTTAGCACCTATTTTAATAAGTTAATCAGGATAATGAATCAGTCCTGTCGCAAAAACAACCTAAACACTTGGCTTTTGATTGCACATGTTGGTAACACTTGTTGGGTACAAGCCACAGTGATCGCTTTTCCCTATATGGCTCGTAAAAAGACGAGATTTTCATTAATCTGTTTGGTCAAATTTCGGTAGATCCACTTACTAATAGGAAAGGGAAAACAACAATAAAATTCAAGAGGTGAGCCTACTTGGACCCGTGAACGGATCTTAAGGGATCTGAAGCGGAGATGGGCGTATTCATAAATAGGAAAAAACCATATTGTGAAATTTTGTGAATATGATACCTAATGAATGCAGTCATTAACACGAATATGATTACTATCATACTCATAAATTCAATATGATTTTATCGATATTTACAATTGATTTGTGATTTTATCGATATTCACTATTGATTTGTGATTTAGCCAAATACCACGTTTATTTGTTACGGTTTTTTAGACATGATTGTCTGAATTAAGTCTAAAATAAGTTTGAAAAATGATTTTCACTCTGAATTACCATTTTTGGTCATTTCCTTCTTAGTGCTGCCCTACTGACCCATCAGTGATGTTTATACTCAAAATCACAAACTTTTCTTGGAAAATTTCTCATTCAGAGCTACTAGGCCGCCTATAGGCGCAGCACTGAAGGTAAAAACCATTTAAATAAAAGGTAATTTTGACCGAAAATCAGTTTTAACAAACTTGTGATTTCCTAGAAAATTACAACACATAAATGTGATTTGTGGCAAAATTTAATTTGTGAACAAAATTGTGATCACTCACATGACCGTCTTCATAGCCATCTTCACGAAATTCCTCATTATGATTTTAATCATATTCGTATTCATGATTATGAATTCGCCCGTCTCTGACCCGGAGTTACGACCGTTCTACTTGTTCTATTCTAGGCTGGACAGTGTTTATTTGAGTAAAAGTTCATGGCTTCGCTAAAATCCTGATCGTTACGTTACTATTTTGAACACCCTTGGGCCCTTACTCGATGAAATGGCCCATCAACAAGATGATAGTCATCTTTTAAACAGTGAGTTCTCCATTGTTTAAGCCCATACCTACCTTGCTTCAAATAAAGTATGTAAGCAGTGGAACCTCTCGCCTACGCCATACATTTTTTTTCTAAAAAAAGTCCATTACCCTCCTAGTTGACCAAATTTAATGAAACTTGAATACGAAAATCACGAATAGGCAGTCACAAAATCTTGTCCAACCCTAAAGGGTGAAATCGAAGCGCTGAAATATTACATAACGTGAATATAAATAACTTTCAAAATAAAACAAATATGTTGGGTCATTATCCCGAAACAGCTCTGTTTTGGATGTGTTTTTTTCCACAATTTAAGTTGATGTCCACATGTCATGCAAATTTTGAATGTACTAGTGGCATTAGAAAATCACTCCCTCCAGCAGAACTTTCTCAACAAAACATTCCTTTGTCTCTCTACATATTCCTTCAATGATCCATGACAATGGGGAGAGTGGAACGAGGCATCGTTAACCGAATATTAACCTTTTTGTATACAGTGCAAGTTGATATAGTCTAAGAGCATACCAAACTCTCTTGGAGCATGCCACTAACGAATCAAGTTCATATTTCCGTGATTCATCGGAATTTCGTTTCTTCACGCCATTCAAACACGGCAACTATTACGGCATTGTCGCGCGCGGTCTATCTTATCTGGGACCACGGCTAAATAAGACAATTCGTCCTCTCGAACAATTCCCGAGATAAAGACGCAGTTCGAGGAGGTGGAATCCCAATTAGCAGGTATGCGCGGAGGTGTGAAGCTAAAATAAAAATACAAGTTAGACGCGAACGCTCGTCTAATTTGTCCGATGCTGTGAGGGAAGGACAAGGGACGGAACAATGGGCCTAATTGGGCGTCGGATCCGATCGTTTGTCCGTTCAAGTCCCCGAGATGATTTGCCCGATGAGATTTGCCTTTCTCTCGGCGAAGACCGTCAATCAAACAAACACTTTCGATGGAGGTCTCTTCGGCCGTGCGTAGCTCGAAGATACAAACCCGACTCAACGCGTCACTTGAGGGCGGATAGTAGCAGAGGATTGGACATTTCGTTGTTCAGCTTCATTCTGGCCCGAAACCTTAACCAAATCATGTTCAATACTAAATTGTCTCTGTTCCATTATCATTTATATCAAGACAAAGAACAGCAGTATGGGGTAAAATTTGATTTGATAGTTCCTAATTCATTTATTACAAAAGAATGTGCCGAATCTCTTGCTAGATTTTGGTTTATCCGTTACTGTTGAACCCTCCGTATTCGACTGAGAGAAGAGACCCCTCAAAATTTGTTAATTCACCTCTCGAGATATGCAGATTTCAAGAAACACTGGAAATTATTACACAAAGGTTAATTGTTTTTGTTATTAGATAGAACTTATATATAAAGCACTGGTTTACTAAACGTTTTTCACGTTTCATTATCCAGACTCGACGCCTTGCGCTCTTTTGTATTCCAGTACCGTCGACCGAGTAGGAAAAATTTAGCTACCAGGGTCTTTCAGCTGATCAGAGTGTCTTTATACTTAGTAATTGCATTTAAGACAAGCTGGTTTACCCGGCATTGCCCTGGTTCGGGCGATAAAATCCGTGAGTGGTTTAAACTCGTCATTATCACCCAAAGGTCCTAACGAAGCCCTGTTATTTATTTTATCATAAGGGACATAAGACCAACAGGCTCCGTAGATGATATCAGTATCTTTAGTGAACAAGAAGAAATGAGCCACAGAGCTCACAAGTGAGCTCATTAGAGGAATTTACATTTAAAAAATCAGTCTTATTTATCAAACCATTTAAACGGATAAGAAATTATATCAAGATGATAATATCACCACTTTTCGATTCCATCCGACTTTGAACGTAATTATTTGATCAAAAACCGTTATTAACGACAATACATAGACATATGCGGACTGTTTTGTGAGCAATTATGAGTTCTATTATGTGCAGAATGTATGGATATATCGTCAATAGTTTTCCCTGCAGACGCAAAATATTGATTTTTATATGTAAAGATGTATGTAGATATGATCCCTAAAGGATCTCTGATTTGTTCTATTTTTTCTTTTTTTGCAGAAATAATATTGCCCATTTTACTCTCCTAAGGTAGTTTTCGAGTTGAATCATAACAAACACAGACTCGAATCTTTCCTCTTTATTAAATCACATTAGAAGTTGTCAACATGACTGTGAATCGAAAAGCAGAGAACAGAAGTAGGATGAAAGTCTGTCAATTCGGTTCAATGAAGTGTGCGCCATTTTTTCTCTACAAACAGCAGCAGTATGAGATAAAATTTGAATTGATTGTGCTTAAATCTTATATGGATCGTATCTTATTTCGTTTCTGTTTTGTAGTGCCGTGTTTCTGTGCCGTATATGATTGGGTGTGACTACATCAGGTGGGTACTTCACCGAAAGCCATCCTCATCGAAGGAAAGACAACACCTTCGAAAGGTTACCTCATTTCTGGGAGGATCATGGGAGTGTAGCTTACGAGTAACGAGGCACAACGGAGATGAAGTTTGTGGGATATCGCTGACTCACGTGGGAGGAGATCATCACCACAAACAGCTATCTGAACTCACCTGCAACAGAGAAAACACTGTTTTTATTTCTCGGAATAACCACAAAGTAAGTAGGTATATTACGTACGCATATCAATTAGAAGAAGAAGAACACCCCGTCGGCAACCTCACGGAGTTGGTACCGTGTAGTCACGTGATTCTATGATGACTGAAAACTGACGAACTTACACGAAGTGGTTATCGTACCGTTAAATCGAAGATCTAGCCGGGTTGACTCTATGACCCGCCAGAAACCGCCCCGCTTCTACGTAACTATTGGAAGTTACAGAGAATTGTTTTCGTCGTCAATGAAAACCTTTTCCTTCCTAAGTATCCTAATAATATAATAGTAAGTATTCAGATGCAAAGGAAGTTGAATTTTGTGATTTCGTAGATCATTACAAGTACTATGTGACCAGGGGTCAGATTACAAATGTAGTATTACACTCAGTAAAAAATGTCTCCGCACACTCACTTTGTTTTTCATGAATATTGAAGCTGCTCCTCACAAACCTTGAAAAACGGGATACTAATTGTATGAATGTATTCACAGACATATTAAATAATGAATTGCAAGCCAACCAACTTTTCAACTGAACAAAACAGGCTAAATTGACAACAGACTTTAACGAATTCATTTTTATGTAGGCAAAAAAGTGTTCGTACAGTCCAAAGAACAGCAAAAATCGAGCTCAAAAAATGGAGTAATAGCTCGTGGGCCCTCCTTTTTGCTTGTCAACTTCCAAAAAACGGACTTCATCGAATGGACGAGCTTTTAAACCTAGCTGGAAGGTATCTGAGGGCACTAGTTCAGAAGCACTTGTGTACCTTAACAATTACAATACAGTGATTCTAGACCTCTGGTAGTTGTTTTCGCGGGTGGGAAGAGTGTTGATTGATCCTGTACCGATTCAGATGGACTCCAGTTTGCTTATGGAGACTTCGTTTCTTGTATTCTTGTGTAAACATCCGAATTATCTTCCTTGGATACATTAAAAAAAGTACTCATTTTTGCGCGTGTACGGAGACTTTTTTACTGAGTGTATGTATGTAAACAAGCAGAAGTATGGGTATGTACACAAAAAGAGAAAAAAGGCTCCCAATACTTGAGGTGCCAGACTCCCATCGACAAATAGTACATCTCAACAAGATATAATCACATTTTACCCGCCGTCACTCCTTAAACGGGTTATAAATCAAATGAGCATTTTAAGAGCAATTCTACACCCAGGTGGCCGTATTTTATTAGGAGAGAAAAAACAAAAATTGGAAAGAAGATGGAAGATGAGAACTGTTGATGTACACTCGTTTTTAATGGCGAGTTTGAGTTTGATATTCGAATGGGCAGAAATACCTTTTGAACTAATGGAAAGAAAAACTGAAGAAGTCTGCAGAGAGGTGTGGCAATCAGATTCCTCGTACTAAATGACGACTTGGTACGACAAAAACACATCACAAAATTAATAGAATCGTCACGTTCCGACTTGAGTGTATTATCACATCACTTCATTAAAAAACTTCTTATTCATTTAGTTAAGGTAAGGGCAGCCTCCACAATTCTCGATAACTAATGAAAAACGTCTGGCAAGATAGGTTTGGTAGCTTCCTCTTATGGGTAAAATGCATGGATCATTACAACGTTTCAAATAATCCTACAAGATTCTTAATTTTAAAACATGTCAAATATTGACTCAATGTCGATATTGATGGACTATGCTCGTTACGATTTATGGAGATTCTGACAATGATCATAGTCGAGTTGAAATGTATATTTTGATACAATCAGCTTTCCCCAGCTATTCTCCAAATTTTAGCAAAATCGGCCCACTGGAGCCTGAGAAATTGATTGATTTCACACTGTGATTGACTGATTTCACGTTTGAAATTCGTTGGGGGCCATCTTCTGCATAACCCGAACATTAAATCAAAATCGGTTGAAAAGGGTAACAATTAGGCTAGTTACAAGTATTGACGCGCAACAGCTTCTAATGATTTTTAACATTGATTCCGATATTAACTAACATTAGTTTCATTTCATGGGAATGCATTGAATCACGTTCCTGGGAGATGAATTTCGTATATTTTCAATGTTTTCCGATGAAGTCGAGAAAAGAAGTGTACATTTTTCTCTCTATACAAAAAAAAAAAAACCACCAGGAAGGCACTTCCGCGTGTCGGTAACATAATGTAAAGGTCCTTTACAAGTTGCATACAAACGTAAAAGATTCTCAATCTTAGAATACATCGATTTCGACGGGACGAACATGACACGGGACACGTAAGCAACATGCCCGAGGACGTCCACGCCTTCAAATAGGTGAGCCGACACGTATTGCGGGCTAGTTTAACTAATTCTATGACGGATTCAATTGATATGAGATGATGAAATCGGCTTCCATATCTACAATTCAAATTTCAGCAAGGTGGATGGCAGAAGCTTGACGGATTGCATAATTTCTACCATGGGTAGGGTCAATTATTTTTTCGAAATTTCTTTATTAGAAACATAACGTAACAAATGAGCTTAGCCCAACAAGTTGATTTAGTTTAATTCAGTGGAACAGTTTCTAGAGTTACCCAATTAATTACGATCACATCACACATTTGTCATACATCACAAGGTTGAGCGGTTTAAATCGGTTCAGACGGCGCACAGTGGTCCAGCTCGCAAATTTAACTTTCCGAAAACGAGAACAAGAATTCCTTCGAATATTTTTTTGGCAGTAGGTTCAAGGGTCAATGACCGCTTACGGATTCACATACTTGAGCTTTGTCATCTTTCAATGTTGTTTCTCTAGGAATCTCGTTTACCTGCTTCTCATCCGAACATCATGAGAACTAGCAACTTGTAGGTGGAACATTCATACCCCAAATTATTTTTCCAACTCATCTAGGAGGCTGTTTTAAACAAAAAGTCATTGACATTCATCTACAATCCGTCTCAGAATAAACGAGAATAACATCTCGCTGGCACAGATTTGAACGATGATTGTCCTAGAGTCCATGTTAATTGGTTCTATGATCTAGTTGCACCTATACTTAGAGCAATTATGTTTTCTATCCTCAAAAACGCCATATGTCGTCATGCACGATATCTTCAAAGCGCTCAGAGAAAAAAAGAATCCCCAAAAATGGAATCCAAACACGGTTGCCAAGTTGGGGTTTTTTCCCCGAAATTAAGGGGGTTTTTTCTTGAAAGGGTTTTTTTAGAGGGAAAAATGTTTAAGGTTTTTTTTTTACATGTCAGGGGGAATTAAGGGATTATATCTATCTTTAGGCTCTCTGTTGATGTTATGCAGAGCATTCTGATGGTGAGATATTTTCTCCGAAATGAGGGCATCTCTTCCGTTAATTTTGTACCCACAAAGGAGATGATCTCGTTGTTCAATGAACAGATGTACGATCACATCAATAGCGAAATGGACAGCGCGATAGCGGACGCATTGGACCTAGAATGTGATTCATATTTTGAATTTGTTCTATTTTTTGGACTGTTGGTTTAAAATATATATTTAACTTTTTAGTAGAAGGTAGGTGTAGGTAATGCTATTTTAGATTTGAAGTAGGTAGGTTGTAGTATGGAGTTGACACCTAGTTATATCTGTTGGTTTTTTTTTTCGAAACCATATACCTTCGCATGATCTCATTCTTCAAATAATGATCTCGCTGTAATACTACTTTAGATTAGGTACTAGTATTTTAGATTAGAAATAGGTTTTTCGAGTGGGTACCTGGTTTTATCTGTAAATATTTTGTTAATTATCTTGTTAATTATTTTGTTAATATTTTGTTTAAATCTGTTAATTTTTGCTCATTAAAACAATATAAGTTCAGCATGATGTAATGTAGTGCATTAATTCTCCTGTTCTCATATTTCGCCAAATTCGCACTGCTCCTCAATCCAGGCTATGATGATACGAGTACAAAGGGGTACGTATGCCTTCGGCGTTTTTCTAGGGATTTTCAAAATGGATTTAGGGTTTTTTAGGGATTTTTATTTCCCGCTCAGGGGGTTTTCTGAAAAAAAGTTGACAACCGTGAATCCAAACTGAGGAAGGTGACGAGCTAATTTAAAATTTCTTACTGACTCTCTCATCACCAGCATGGGACACATATTCTAAGAACAAGACGAAATTGTCGATAGAAGTGAAGGCCTTGCTCATAGGTTTTGGAAAAAAACGAATTCCAATGATGAAGTGAGCGATTGTTATCGATGATCCCCCTTCTTGAAAGATGGTTGAATTGTTTGGGAGAGCCTATCTTCTTGGGAAAACTCAGATCATTTTTCATTTGAACTATAGTGATAGTTTTGAATCAACTGCTGTCGGCAATTAAATAACCTTTCTTTCATGCATAAGAACTTTTTTTTAAAGTCAAGCGAAAACTTAGCTTTTTATGGAACCTGGTTGAGGTTTCATGAGGCTGATCCAGTACAGTAATGTTGAAGGAAACATATAACAAATCGCTCCTACGCAGTTTAGCATTCCAGCACAATATTGTAATTGAAACAGCAGTGTCCATTAGAAGACATCTCCGTCAAACTCCCAACCTCTGTAGTCTGCCTCAAACTGCTATTCATCATGAACAGTTGTTTTGGTTCAAGCGGCTCCACTTCACACTCCGAACTGTCACAATGAGTGTGCGAACAAACCTCGTCACATTTCACCTTTTCGGGTGGACAGCGGGAAGAATTGTGTCCTTGGGTCTTGAGACAAGCAGTCTTGACCCCTCGATCACCAAAGGACGAATCTAGGTCCAGCCCAAACTCGGTGTTGATTGTTCCCATCTGGGTTCTGGGAATGAAGGGGTGACGTCAGGTTATACGCTCCATTACCCGCGCTCACTGACCGGCAACGCCGACTATAAACAGTGCGAATCATCCACTGTAGCAATCGTCATTACATTGAGTAAACACCGCATAGTTCAATGCCGAAATCACTCGAACGTATCTGAGAGTACCTAAAAGGAAACTTGCAGAATTTTCCTTTTTCTTTCCCCGAACTTTTCAAAACAAAGTACTGAGAAGCGCTGCTGGTGCACAATGGACAATGACCTCGATCACACTTCAGGATGAAGACTGTCCCTGAAACAATTGTTGACTAACCAAAGAAGCTCGTACAACTCCTCCATAAACAGGAGATCGCGGAAATGTTCATGTCCTTGGCAAGGCAGCGGAATTTGGGATCCTTGACGGAAACAAACTGCTAGACTTAGTTGCACATACCCAAATGTAGTGCAATAGAGTCTGAGTACCACGAATAAGTTAACAAAGGGGGAGGTTTTATTGAGACCCCAATCACTCCTGTGTTTAAAGTATTATGATATGAAATATTGCTAGATGAGTGTATGTAGTATTCAGTTGTCATTGTTTGTGATTTTGGTAAATAATTTCTTATATCCATTTCCCCCACTTTCCATCCATCAACATATAACTCCACCCTATCTGCTAGTTCTTCAACTGAGCTCTATTAGTTAGCAGTCTGTCTACGTACCTAACTGTCAAGACATCCTCACATAAACGCATTTACTGTTAGAGGCCAGGAGCACTGAAAATGGTCCCAGATACGTCCCATGTCTTTTTAGACCGCCTACATACTTCAATTTGTTCATGAATTGGGTACTGAAATTTGTCGAACTGTATCAGCACACACCCTTCCTGTGCCATTGGACTCAACGCCAAGTATCCTAAGCTCTATTGAAAACGCTCTCCCTAAATTTTGATCAAATTGCAAAGAAGAAAATTGGAGGGGACTATTCTCGTACTCCTAGGTCCTCTGATTCTACTCTATCAAGGGAGGAAGAGAACTATTTTAGGTTCAACCGTATCTCCTCCTGGAAATTAATAAACGCTTGGCATACATGTAAATATCGTTAGGGATAAAACTGAGTGCTTATGTGATCTACAAAACATCATTCTTATTTCCTGAAAGAGTATTACAGGTTTAAACTACCAAAATTAATGCAAAGAGAAATGAACATATCAGTCGGGGATTTGCTTCACCCCAACGGACGGACCCAAAATTTCAATATACACTAATGTTGCCGATACGAGGGAGAGGTGTACTTAGAAAACTGTTTTTTCATTGGACAGAAATATTTACATTTATTTTCTCGATTTCAACGCAAAACATTGAAATGCAAATCCATAATTCAACGTATTTCCATGAAGTGAAACAAATGTTTGTTTAACGTCAGTGTCATTGTCAAATCACAAAAGCATTTAAATGCTTCATTTTACTACCGCGCTTAACTAAGAACTACCGACTAACGGACTAAAACCTCATATAACTGGAAAGCACCTTGTCAGCATATTACCAGACCGTCTAGGCCCCTACTTGCAAAACCCCTAATATTTTGGAAAAGCTGTATGAAGGTTGTATGAGTGGTACTTTGAGTGGCCATGATTTGCGGATGCATGGGTAGAGATACTGAATTTGTTTAAGAAACCCATATTTATACATGTTAATAGGTGTTTTACAGTAATGCCTACAGACTCAACATCAATATTGTAGAGAAACAAAATGACCCAATCCGTGGGCATCGTGATGTTGCGAAGTTTCATTCAACTTTGGTAGCAAAAAAAGAAGCCCAAAAAGTTCAGCACGCAAATCTTTCTTATGACTCGAGACGGCACCAGCTGGTTTTCACTTTCACGCGTCGTCCTCTGCTACGTGAGCGGTTGCCTCATCCGTGTCAAACACCTGTTACACGTTCTCCAGATTCACGTGTCTGTGTTTTCTTGGGGATTTAATCTTCAGAAAGTAACAAGTTACCCCGTTGCACCCATCAGGGTCGGATGTCGCTTTTTAAATGTCCACAATAAACCTAGATAGAAGCAGTAAACTTGTTTGTAGGCTTCGCACTTTGTAACTCGAAGGCCACCGAGGTTATGTAATAATACTATTACACAAATACGTCCATACTGTTATGAGTTATTCCTTACTTAAGTGATCATCATCATTGCAACATTAATAGGTCAGCTAGTTACAAGTCGATTCTTCCAATGCTTACTACAGAGAACAGAAAGAATAAATGTAGCGGAATGTAAGGAAGGTATAATTCCACGAAGACTCACGACGAAATTTTGGGAACACGCGTCAAGAAAAACACAAAATTGAAAGGTTATAAACGTTAAACGTGGCACAGTGGCACAAGCACTCAACACAAGACAAGATAAGTGAAGTCGCATACCGAATATCTACAACAATCTTTCCGCAAGTACTCCACACAATGCAAAACGATCGCCTTCTTCCTGACCCGCTGTTTGTTTAAACACCAAGTACGGAAGGAAAGCTTACGTATTATTCGGATTTAGGCCGTCTGGACTACGAGGTTGACAGTAGTCAGATGATCGTCTTCAGTTACGATAGTGCGATTGTGGAAACCGAGGTATAAAAACATCATATACAATTCTGAGGTTCATCATGTAAATGACAAATGTCGCAAGTTTAGGACCGTTATTCGTTGCGTACAATGTTATCTTCTATCTGGAACTCTATGAATTTTAATAGCCAGATGGGTTTGTCTATAGAATATTAATGTACGTATCTGATGTTGCCCTCACGATCTATCGCCGGATTTCGTCGTAATCTAATCCTGCCATACGAATAGGTTTACAATATCAAATATGTGTTCGTATTAAGTCAGATCATTAATCAGGGAATACGATCTCACGTCCTAAAAAAACTAAAACGGGTTCCATTTATTACACTTTTGAAAATTAAAAACAATTACACCTCTCGTAGTCAGAATCCCCACTAACGAAACAGGAAAGTGTATACGAACAATTTTTACTGCATTAGCATCTGTTCGTACTATAAAAATTATATGTACCGAAAAAATTAACGGATGTAGATTCAAAGTTCAACGTTTCCCTCCAAAACCAAAAACTATAGGAGGGAAAAAACTCCAGTGATTTACGAGTAAAAGGCTCAAATTTCTGAAAAGTCCTTGCCAAATCAAGTAAAAGGACTTCTACTCTAACTTCAACTTGAGCGAGAATAATTACAAGTACTTACAATAGTTTGACGTACAAATATTTGAAGTTGGAAGTACAAGTAGAAGTACCTAATAGTACTCGCCAGGACAACATTCCCTTTCCATACCTCCAAAAACTCTTTTTGAATGGCACATCAAAGTTCTTTTTGCAACTCATCCAAAAACAAGAAAAAAAAAAAAAAAAACTAAAACTAGTAGTAGTTGAGTATCTACAATACTAAGTAAAGGTGGGAGTACTCGTTCTGAAGATCTCACGAGTAAAAATACTTGAGTTCTTTTACTTGAACGGAGATTTGACTCGTATAAGCAATTGTAGTTCTATTTCAAGCATCAGCTCAAGCACTGGTAGTTAAATATCAAGTACAAGTACTTGTAAATGTCCCTCTGGTTGCAAGTACAAGTATATCTGCCATCCCAAGTCCTTAGGAAGTGCGAGATGAACATACACCTTGTATCGTGTATAGATCCACATTTCTATTCCTTGAAATGAATCAACTTCATATACTGAGAAGAAAAACACCATTCATACTCCTAAAGTTTTCAGATTCCGATTTTTAATATTTCAAGCCATCAATTAAAGTGTTATCCCTCTGGGGATAGCAGCTTGAAAGGAACGCTTTACTTGGCAGCGATTTTTATTGATGCTTTGTAATCGGTAGACCTTAAAGCGTACCGTAGAATGCCCGCAATTGGGACAGATTTTAGAGGTTTTCCACTACTATCCTTCAGAAAAACTTGGTTTTCCCCACTTTGAACCCTCATTTTGCATTCTACAGAGTAACCAGCACATAATGACGTTGGAAAATCATTAAAAATGATTTTCCTTCGTATTTTTTTCATTTTCAAAAAGTGTCCCGATTGAGGGGCATAGGTTCCAGAATAGGGACACTCCGAGTTTTTCTTCAAAAACCCATTTATATCATCCATTTCATCAATAGGGACAAGGTTTTTCTTTTTTAAAGATGTATAATATTAACAAGAATAGTATATAATGTAATGTGAGATACACGTTTACGAAAAAAAAGTTTAGGAACTCAGAATTGACCTGCCTAATTGATTCACCACTGACTACCCGCTGCAGTGCACGCTCAATTTTTTCTTTTGGGTGCCTTATGTATGGGCGTCGAACTCTTACAGAGTCAGACGGCATGATTAATCTAGAAAAGATGACATGGAAGGTAATTAGTTGCTTTAGGAAAATATTTGGTGACAAGGAAAATGATAAGATCGTGAATATGTGAATGTCCTTATTGAGGCTCACAACAACGAAAAAATAACTTTTCTGACAAATATTGACATTGTAAGTTATACACAAGAACCTTTTTTAAACCTGGGAACGGTGTTTCTATCGTGAGATGCCTAGTAACCCAATAATAAATGCAGAAACCAAAAATAAGTCGTATCCAAGTTCGAGCAGAAGTTTTTGAAGGTAGCAAAAACAACGATATTAACTGTTGAGGGGGCGTTGACGCTTCATCATCCTGTCCTTCTTTGGGGATCACTGGAAGACATACCGATGGAACGATTCCACGCAGAAAGCATAATTTTACCCAAATGGAATCCTAACTGTCGCTGCTTGAATCTCGTTCCACCAAGAACGTCCCTATTCAGGATCCAGTCCCTATTGCGGGTATTCTACAGAACTCCAAAAACTTTTGTATTTCTGGTATTATTGAAAAATATAAGCAGCTTAATAGGTATGCAGTTGATCCGCTACTTGTCGAACGGTGCCATGTCGATTGAAAAAAAAAAGACTGGAGGTTACACAGTTACACCTCTCTTCCGAAGGCTGTACTTTCTGCGGCTTCACCTATTCATCTCACTGACAAACAAGGACGGGTTATGAAAGGGAGCCGGGAGTGAGTCTTAACCCTAACTCTATAACGTAGGGG
Source organism: Creontiades dilutus (assembly GCA_031894815.1). Taxonomy (NCBI): domain Eukaryota; kingdom Metazoa; phylum Arthropoda; class Insecta; order Hemiptera; family Miridae; genus Creontiades; species Creontiades dilutus. The sequence continues at coordinate 86,585 of JAVIWC010001331.1, forward strand.
CGTCACGTGCTGAGTCTCAGGTTCCCGTCGTAGGAGAGGCCCGGGCGCCGTTCATCTCCCCACTTTACTGCGAGGAGATAACAGATCTGAGGCCATCATCTGATCCAGGCCAGATGACGTCTTGGGAAATCTGGATCGAATTCTTATTCTTGGGGTTGAGAACTGGGCAGACTCTCTTCACTGTCCCCGCAGTTTATCACGTTTAATTGTTCCCTTCCTCTCCACAAATAATGTTTTCCACGTATCGCTCTCAAGAATATCAATCAAGTTACCTGAGTCGCCGTGTGCGCCGGCTTCAGCCCCTTTTTAACAAAGTAATATTTTCCATTTAAGTTCAATATTCCCAAAACCTTGTATTCATGAACACTATATACGAGTACGTAGAAAAATAATAAATAAAAACGAACGGGAGACACATCGGGAAATGCCGTTTTGCTCTATTTGGTTGAGGATGAAGAATGTATTAATGGCTTCTTCACATTATATATTTAGTTGTCATAATTTTGTACTAGTTTTGCCTAATACATATAGGGATCATCAGGAATGATTTAGAGTAAATCGTTGGTAGGGTCATACTTACTTTCAGGTTGAAAATTTTCGGAACCTATCGTCCAGTTGAAAAAAATCACCTCGGTGTAATCACCATAACTAATAGTTGGTACATCTCCTGAAGGCCGTTTAATTGTTAAAACAAACTGAGCTATTTTCTAGTAGAGCATAGAGCAGGACGGGCGCTCTTGGAAGCGGTAACAGCTGCCGCTTGATATTTTATATTGGATAATAACAGGGCTTTTAAACGGCCGCGTTTGGCTGTCACGTAAAGTCTACGGTCGAACGGAAGAATCCCTTCCTCGTTTCCAGCCTTCTTCGAGAAAATTGAATTCGTATAAAACAGATTCTTCCGAAGGCGGAGGCAAAGAGTTATATTTCGCTTTTAAGCGGAGAGCGGGTTAAGGCTGTGGATGTTGAGTCTTGTTCTAATCGCGTAAGAAATAATTCTGGGAAAAATACATTTGCTGGGGTTATGAAACGGTTTGCGTTGGTGATTCCAGGGTATTCGATGTCCACGAAGGCTTAATTAAAATTAATGAGTATTTATAGGAGTATAATTATCTACATTCCGAACTAAAGATTTCAATGACCCCAATTCAACTGTACTGTATTGTATTTTAACAGATACAAAAATGAAGCCCGACAGGTAAGTGTGGCTCATCACCTCTCTCCGTAATTGCAAAATAAAAACGCTTCAACCGTTTTTATTTGGATTTTGCAAGGATTCAAGCCGAGAGTCGACGTAAAAGGGCCTTGGCTGCATTTTATTGTTTTACAAAGAGGGAAGTCCCATTCCATTTGTTGATGATGTCATCCTACTCGCGGAAACCCGTAAGGGCTTCACGATCGCCCTCAACAGCTATCCAGGTGTGGTGCGATGGCCAACCCACCTGAATAGAGATCGGTCTCCTTGGTTCCATCAGGTTGCCAGCACAAGATGGAAATGGTTGAGGAGGAGTGTTTTGATTAAGGATTCCGTCCCTGCTCGATCCGTGCTGGAGGTTTGGCAGTACCTTGGGGTGGATTTCATGGGTGTTGTATTGTTGCAAGCCGAGAGGATCTTGGTGGTTCACTAGCTAGAGTAACCAATGCTCAACTGAATTCTCGGGGAAGCTGCGCGCCCGTCGCAGGTACTTGCTTCCAAAGCTAATTTATAGTTGACTTACTGCCGGGAGTCTGCTTTAGTCAGACCGTGAAGTTTGCTCTGCCCGGCGCTCATAGCTGGACTTTCCATGTGTCCAAAGTGTCCCAAGTGCCTATAACGATGCACCAGTCATGAGCAGCTAGCCAACATTGTCTCTCTATCCTCAGGTGCACTTACCTCAAATGGTAACGATTTTATAGGAGCACTTCGTTAGAGAGGTGGTCGTTTTAAAAAATGAATGAAACATATAAACAAAAAAAAACTTCGTATATACGCTTATGCGTAATTCGAGACGATAAATCTCGGGATTGATAACCAAAAACTGCCTTCTTTCCAAAAAATAACAAGCCATCCAAAAGACAGGAAAAGGTCATTGAACAGCACTTTTCAAGCACAGTAAAGTGGTAATATTTGAAAAGATCGCTTAAAATGACAAACAAGGCTGCAAATAAGGATGTATTTACATTGTTTAGCAGAATTTTATTAAACGAAAAGAAGAGAGAAAAGCTTTTCAGCTATGGACCAGAACATTTAACAGTTCAGGCTCAAACTAATGGTGATAGATCAACTTAGATTCAACTAAAATGTGTTTAAAAAATCGGTAAAAATGCAACAGTTTTAAAAATCGTAGAGCCTAACCACATGAGTTACACCAATAATTACACCAATCCGCCATCTCTGCAGAAAATAATCGTAACAATAATAGTGGAAGAAATGCTTTGAAAATTCACTCAGATGGTCATACTGTATGACTGGTTCTTTTTCTCCAAATAATTTCATGTTTCCCATGCTTAGATGCCACGATCAGTAGATGCATCAGCCGCCTGCTCAAGTGATGTAGTAAAAAGTAGTTACGGTGCGTCATAATATTTCCGAAAAGCAAAATCACGTTGTAAGTTTATTGCATTGGAAATAATAAACGGAAACCAGTAAATCAAAAGTAAGGCGCTCCGCTTGGAATACGATCGCCGATAAAATGAAACGAGAGATTTAGGAGTGAGGGAACTATATTTAGGCCGTGGAGCCCTCTTTTGAATCAGCTCTCCTGCCTCAGGCGGGGTCTGCCAACGTAATCTTGGCAAAGGTTGTCACCATCACACTTCTGGCAGCGCACCTTGTCTGCCTATGACTCACCGGAAGTGCGGCTTTGAGCCGTAATCAAACCGTTAGTGATGAATTTGTTTTTCTCATAAGTTGACAACTCATATATTCAACTAAATTGCAGTTGCACGATTCTGTTGAATAGGTTCATGATGTTACAAGAACTATACCGTGTGCAGTAGGGAAAGGGAGTACCTTCAATCATCGTTACTGCCTCGGTTACAGTGACGCAATAATACACGGAATCATTGTTGAAGACTTTTAGAAAGCTCTTAAGGACACTTGGTACTAAATCTTTTCTCAACTTTTCGAATTTATCAATATCTATAAATCTACGCTCTTATTTACCAATAATTTAGGCTTGTTGCTAAATTTCGAGTAGTTTTAGCGACTCAGAAGAACGAAGGAAGCCAAGTTTTAGATATGAAGATAATAAATATTGGACGCTCATATGTCTAATCAGTGAGAAAAACCATTCGAATTATTCTTCCTTTTTCTGAAAAGTAACTTGAACAATGCTAATTGTTATATACTACAGTAATGCCATGGTTTTTGTATCTCTACTCATATCCTCTCACAAAATTCAATTTTGGAAGGAGAAACAGAAGTAACGGTGAGTTTGGAGGTTTATCATCTGTAACATCCGTGGAGTGTTATGCGGTGTCAAGTGAACAACTAAGAGAATCAGGCCGATTCCAGACCCGATAAAGATTTATACAATTAAATTCAGAAAATAATAAGTTAAGATTGCAATTCAAGGACACAGCGCCCTGATATTCTGAATCGCATTCCAAGTAACAATTTGTCCAACTTGCAGAGTTTGTTAATCTTGCAGAAATTGAAGTCTAATTTTGTCTAATCTTTGTGAATGCTGCTTTGTGATAGTTGCTTTGAGCAACAACCAGAAGTTTAAGGGGTATCCTACACGTGTTGCAAGCTTATCGCCTGAGCTCTTGGAACAGGAAACTAGTCCATTCCATCACCTGATATTTCTATGTTACCAGACCCTGGTAATGGATCACTCACTCACTAATATTGGCTGTGCTGACTTCCCTTTCCCTACGGCCCAATGGGCAAAATTTTAAATGTCACTTACCCCCCAAAATTACTATTTACTACTACATGTAGATATTAACATCGAGGCAGTACCATTTCGTTATTTTTCGTAAAATTTTCAATAAATTCCTGATTGGAATTCACAGAATTGCTACAGAATGTCATGCATCGTCCGTGTATTACAACAGCTCGGAAAAAATGGTTATCTACTTCCGATGATAACTTAGAAATGAGCGTTGCTGTTGGGGAAAAGGCAATCTTATGAAATAGGGTTAGTGAATGACCCTTAACTAATTTCATTGATAAAATACTTATTTAGATTGTCACAAAACGAGTTTGGTCACGATTGTTAAGAGTTTTAGTAGCGGTCTTAGCAGTTATTGGTTGGAAATAAATCGCCCAACCATCTCTGATGTAAGGTCATAACAAGGAATCTATAAAACCAACGACCTGTATGTGATTGTTCGGATCATCTTCAAGCAAAAGCCTATTTCATGTATATGGCGGGACGAGCGAACCGTGTCTTTTATACTGAGGGTGGGATCGGAAAAAAATTAACTTTTTTAGAGCGTTCTCAGTTTCCTTTCACCTTCGTACGGATGCCCCATTGTCTGTGGCCACTAAACCGAATCATCGATATGATAGAGGACTCCGAGAGCGGTTGTCTGCGTAGGGAGCGCATTCGCGAGGCATCTAAACATCGTTTGCTCAAGAGAAATGGACGAACAGGCGTTTTAGTACAACGCAAACAATATGTATACCGACTTCGTAATAGATTAGATGCACTAACCAATGTTTAATTGAAGTGAATCGAAATCAAAGGAACTCTGAAGCAGGGCTTAGTCTATAAAAGGACACCTACTAGAATTGATCCAGGGAGGAGTAGAACCTCCCAAACGAGAGAGAAAAATCGGAATACAAATTAGTATCCGACCATTCAGAGACGAAATCAGTGCAAGCTGTATTTTCGAGTGCGCTTATGGTAAATTTTGTCGCCCAGCCTGCAATTCCTAACTAATTTTCGATATTCTTTTTTGCTCGATCCTAATTTTAGTCTGATGGAGCAATAATCTTTAAAAATGTTGGTTTTGTTGCTAGGATTACTAGACCATACTGACTTATGCCATTCTCGTTTTTCCTTCAATCAAGATTTTGGTTGGAAGTTTGAACATTTTGCGTAACTTTAAGATTTCATTTTTGAAGTGGTAAGATGAGCGGGTGATTGTGATGAATTGGTGAATCTTCAGTATTTCTATCAGGTGTTATTGCCGTTTTTCTCCCCCAATTTTAATCTAGTCGTGCAATGAATGTCGGAAATTTAGAATTTTTGACCGGAGGGAGGATGGAGGGGCTAGTAAATAATCAATTCAAGAATTTTCTTCTTTTTCCGTTTGACAAAGAACTTTAGCCAGTTTAGAAAAATATTTCAGAACTGTTAGGTAACTTTAATTATGGAAAGGTGTGAATTGAGGGGTTAATAGTGATGAGTCGATATATGTCCTCTACTTTCATCGGCTTGTAATTACTTTTTTCTTGTTCAACACCAAATTTAGTCTAGTTTCACTATAGACCTCGGGGATTATGAATTCTATGTGGGGAGGAAGGGCTATTAGAAAATCAATTTAAGCTCTGCCAATCTGAATTCTCAGCCGATTTTTACTATTATGTTTTCGTTCAATGTAGTTTCGTATAATTGTGGAACTCATTTCAGTTTCAAATTTCATTATGAAAGAAAATGACTGGAAGGGATGATCATTTTTTCCAATAAATGCATCAAGAACTAATCATTTTTATATCATCACGGTATGTACAACCGTATAGAATCTGGGCAACAATACTATTTTAAAATTTTAAAATCTGTTTTCGTCATAAAAGTGAGCTCATCATACAAATAATTTTACGACATTTTCAATGAAATTAGATTTTCAGTTTTTACAATACTTCTGAATGATGTTTTACCCATTTTCCTCGAATAGAACTGAAATAAATTTTAAAAGGACGAGAAATAGCTAAGAAACTAAGCCGTTTTCTACAGAAATCTTGTAAGCATTTTTAATTGGAAATAATGCCAAGATTTCTGTATGATTTGACATTAAATGTATTTTCATACTTGCATAGTAATTACAATGATTCCCCTCTACCGCACAGCTTGAATAAACCTTTGGTAAACTTGTGTGGTATTGGATGGTTTGGTGATGAGAAGATCCAATGGGAGAAGTTGTCTGTAAAAGATTTCCTTTCTCCGAAAATGATTCGGTAGTGAATCACATCCTCGGAACAATACGTTGCCATTAAACGTCCGAGCCTCGAGTTCAGAGGAACTTTTGAAGTGGTGAGAACGTTAAAAATAGCGGAAGCCGCTCGTCTCGCGCGGAAATCGGACCCACCCCCGCACGAAATCCTACGGCAACTTGGGTTGAGAAAAAACAACTAGAAAACGTGATCTTTGGAATCATTAGTTCGCATTTCAAGTTAGTCAATGCAAGGACCTTTCAAGAGTTTCACAGGAACAATGACACATCATGAAAATGATAACAAAACGCTTATCATCTATCTTTCTAGGTCACAAAGTAATTCTAACCACTGTATCATGACTCCACAGATAGTATCATAATATGTGGACAGAGTAGATATATTAAATTTACTTCAAGAGGTCGTACACCATATTGAGAGAAGGAATGATACAATTTTGAAGTGGGAAGGCTAAGCAGGAACAGAGGAATGAAAGGAAGTTATCATATAGAATAACTAACACTTCAGAAAAAAGCCTCGAGCTTGATGGTGACACCACGAAGCAGCCCTGTCGAGATGCCCAACTCTTTAGCACTTCCCGTGTACCGCACTCTGTCGTGACGCTGATTGTGAACTCACAACACCTCCATTTCAAGATTGATGAAGCGTCTGCAAAGTCTTTCAGCCGCAGTGGGGAGTTTTACAGGATTAGTCGATTTGGAGAACATTCGCTGATTGTAGCAGCTGTTCATCAGATGCTCGGTGAAACCTGGATCATTGACAACACTTGCTGCGTCAGCAGTGCTGGGCGGTAACAGGAGAGCCTGAGGGCGGCACAGCCGAAAAGTACCGAGGATTTCCAAACACATCCGAAAAACCCCGATGCCTCCCCTAAATGGTATACGTAGTACCTTACGTGGCTTTCTGAATTGTAGTGTATTTTAGCATGTTGTCAAGGAATGCAGCAATAAGGGAGGGAGAGAGTCATGCTACTATATATCGGATAGGAGAAGAGAAAGGTTTTCAGTGGACGCTTGAAAAGGAATAGTTAAGATGTATTCTCCGAAATAATGTTTGGCAATTTGAGTTTCTTGTATGTCAAGTGGAAGAATATTTGTATACAGCAGGAACCATGAGGGTATAATATCAGGCTCAAGGTTCTCGTCGTCAAATAGATGACAGAATGTTATAATCGAAACTTGAAATGAAATTAGTAGGGGCTGAAGACAGGGATGACACAGTGAAAGAAGCAATATTGAATAGTATGACGTACTTCCGATTCTGTGATTGTTAGAGGACATCTGGGGATGGTTAGGGGATGGGATCTATCGCTACCCATCTCTAGACACATCTAATTGCATTTTCAAAATGTTTCTCACAAATCCAACATTCACCGTCATCATCAAGCATCATTTTCTTAGGTTCTGTTGGTCCGATCTCGCTCAAATTTGGATGGTAGTCGAGAATATATTCATCATATCAATTTAAACACCATCGTAGCATCATTCTATCTGCTGTAAAGTTAGTGTGACAGACCCGCAATACTTGACGACTAACCGTCGAAATGCGTTATTGTATACCTGAAAAAGTTCAGCATCATTTCCATAACATGAATCGTAGCAAAAAGCTTATATTCTACACCTTTTGAGATTATCTAAAACACATCAAAAAATCTAAAAGTTCATGTTACCTGTACGAGGAATTTATGTGTCACACCCAACTTGGCTGACGTTTGTTTATTTATTTTTCAATTCGCTATTCATTAAAATTAAAGTTTTATTTAGACTAATGTAAATAAGTATACCAAACTACAGCAATGGAATCTTTATTTTCAAATTACCTTCACTTCTCATTCAGCACAAATGCGTTGTTTTGTCTGTGCGGACGGAGTCAACATAATGAACTTATGTCAGCCAAAGCTTCCTCCCCCGTGCCGCTTATAATAACAAATATATACTTACAATAACGAACGCGAAATACGAGTAATAATAAAATAAAATCCGTTTCCTGCCCGTTATACGACGGATCCCCCATACAGCTCGGCGCGGCGGGGGCGTATTTTTATAGATTGAACCCTTCGCATTTTATTTCCAACTTTTTGTACGTTCCCGGTTCCTTTTTTCGGCCAAATGCCACACATGGGGACCTTCCGTTTCTTTGTTATTTTGGCAAAAGTATTCGGTACGGTCTAACTTTTTGTGGGTTACCTCACCGAAAAAAAGGATAAAATAAGTAAAAACTCAGTCGCTACCGCCTTCATCCACCCCCTTTTTGGGTTTATTTCCAAACTTCGTTTATATACAAGAAACGTGGATCATGGACGGCACACGTACTATTCAATTTTATCGTGGACAGCAGGTAGGCACACACTGGAGACACAGTTTGTCTCATTACTGTTTGTAGCAGGTCACAAACTGCCTTAAATATTTCAATATTGAATAACAATTGCTTCAAATTATGAGGCTCATATTCCAAGTTTTCTTCTTCTGCATTGGTGTAGGAAGTATACCAGTTCGGGATCAATCAAGAAATGATCAATGAGTGGTGACAGATTTTGGTGAAATGAAAAGTGATTAAGAAACTTTTCTTGAAAGCAGCTTTAAAGGGAATGATTTCATTCTCCGTTATTTCCATGAAGGAATTTGCTTCCAAGACTCTCGGTGATTCTTAACCTATGATCCGTTGTCCATAAGATAGCTAGAATGTTTCTGGTTTTATTTTCTAAGCTTTCATTTAATGTCCACGACACCTTTTAGGATGCTAAGTACCATACGTCAAAATCTAAGTAAGAAAAGAAGAACAGAAAAAAGGTTTGGTGCTGATGGTACAGGATGTAGAAAACCACGAATAGAACAATTGAAATTTAACGAGATCGAATAAAATAAAATATCTAGTACGCTTTACTTATCCACAAATATGTAGTTATGAAAAACTCGATTTCAAAAGGAACTCTTGAAATCAAAATTCCGTTGTAGTTATTTCAGCTGATTCAATCATTACAATTTGCTAGGCAATTTTCTCCACGTTCAGATATGTCCACATTCACATGCCGTCGAAGCGCAGGCAGCTTGTACAATTTGCGATTGCCCACTAAAGATATTACACCTCCTCGACGAGGTCCAGGATTCTCTGACCCTACGAAACACTAATGAGCTACTAAGAAATTACTCTAACCATTTCAAAAATTTGTTTCATTTACTAAAGTCACTTTCCCTGTAGCACCAAATTTGATAAAAACGTCATTTTATTGTCATATTTAATTGAATAATTTGTTGTACATTATTCACGTCTCGTTTGACGTCAATAACCACGAGAGGTTGAATGCGTATAAACAAGAAATTTAAAACAAAAATCACATTCACATTCGTGTTGATGTGATCTTTTTCTGTCAAAGCCCATAGGAAGAGCGAACGGATGAACATGAACCGTCTGGGTGGGTTCATTCGATTCATTGAAGGGATTTCGAACAATAACAAACATGAAAAATTGTTATTTCGAATGTTTTTGATATTCTGATTTTTGGATTTACAGAAAGTGATGCCGAGAACCCAGTCCCAGACCTAGACTAGACCTAGACCCCAAATGTGAATTTTTAGTCAAAACTTTTTACCCAAGTTACCTTAACGTTTGTCTTGTTCTTCGGAAAAAGCACCGAACGGTGGTGGGAAAATGGACAAATTTTATTCAAAATTTGGTTTACGAGTTTAAAAAGTCCATTTTTTCTTGGTCGATCACGAAGATTCACTATTGAAAGTATGAAGCGAAATAATACATTCTGCATGAACAGTAGAAAGTTGAAAAATAATGAAACATTGGTAGCTTAAACCAAATTTGTTAATATATATCCGAACGGTAATTAAAATCAAATAAAATCTACCTACCTAGTCCGTCTACAGATGACCAAGTTATAATAAACTCGATCTCCTAAAAGTACCTACGTACTTATTTTGAAAGTCGTAATTTAAAAGAGGATTTTTACTACCTGTAATTATTATAAAATGAAAACATTTTTTCATTTTGTTACTTTCATTTACCACCAAACGAATAGTTTAGTCATATTTTTATTTATGTTTAGACATAATAGTCATATTTATACTCGTATTAACAACGATACTTGAAGCGCATAATATCATTATAAGCAATTTTATATTTAATGTGATTTCTGTTCATATAATTCAAGTAAATGGAGAGAATATAAATTTCTCTCGAGCTGGCACGAGATTCTTACACTACCAATTCGTTTGTCATAGGGGTAACGAACCACGTTATCCATTTTACAGTATTGATTAATTGGATCCAAAGCGCCATGTTTACCTACTTTACTCATGTATCTTCTATTCCGACCGATCAAATTATTACAATGCTTTTATATGATCATCCAAAATGACATAGATCGCCCCCGAACCTATATGGCTTAAACCGTTACAGGCGGGAATCTTGAAATGTGCGATACCTAAAAAAATTGTTTCTGGACAAGAACCAACAAGCCTTTAGTTACGAGCCCAATGAGCTATCACTATCACCCTAGCTACGATGACGCTTGACGAAATTGGTCAATTACGGGTACAAAACAAACACAACAATAATAATCATTCGAAGGGGGAAAAGACCATCGGGTGGGAGGTACTCACGTCAGGTCTAGAACGTTCCGTGATCAACGACCTTCCGAATCATGTCAGTTGTCTTTTTGGAAATAGAATCTACTTCAGATTAAACCGGACTGGCCAAGCGCTTATATTTACGGACACAAGCAAAAATTCTACGTGTGCAGGTTGTGTGCAGGTGTGCATTTTCGAACTTTAGCATCCAATTCAGTGGGTTTTTACCGTACCTGATGAATATTTTAGTTTCACAGCTGAAATAGTTGACATTCAGTCTTATATCAGGTGAACGAAGACACAAATATCTCTATTTCCTGATTCACTGATTTGGTCCTCTTGAAAAGTGTTGGGCCGCATAGGACTCAAACTGTATGGGATATCCTCCAACTTTGTTTGCGTTAGGGACATAGGGGTTCTTACAAAGATATGGAAGGATAATTTCGCCAAACAGGGGGCAATTGATGGAGTATTAGTGAATATATAATATTTCTAGAAGAGTAAAAGTAAAAAAAGTAGTGTAAACAAGGAATTTCACCTTGGATTTTCGTCCGACTACCCGGAGGTGTCGCGGACGTCGCCAGCTGTCCTCCAGAGAGGATCGGAACTAGGTCTGACGATTTCGCTCGTGGCTTCCCATTGCCTCACGCCCCTGGGTTGGGAGCGTTTTGGATTCACGTGATATCGAGATCAGAGGTGAACTGTCTAACGACAGGACAGGTATACAACACTTGATAGGATTTTGGCCCTAATCATTGGTGCCAGCCGGAATTTCTAGAAGAGTTCAGGGAAAGACCTTTTCAGCTTTACTGTGACAACCAAGGAGCAATGCTGTTGGTGAAAAACCCACCGCGAACTAAGGACATAATTTTCTTTTTGAAGCACTGGAACGAGGTGAAATAAAGCTCAAATACGTTAGACCAGTGAGATGGCAGCAGACATGTTGACAAAAGGTTTGCTATAATCACAACACTACAAATGGTCACAACGTTCGGCATCTTGGCAAAATAACTACTGTTTCAGCGAATTCAACAAAAACTTTCAACGATCGAGTTTTTGAGGGGAAGTAGGTATTGGAAATTATACTTATTTATAATTTCTGAAACAGTATACTTCGACTTGTTGCGTTAACTATAAAACTTGTGAGTTGATGAGAATATATTCACTCTTCAATTTTTTACGATAAAAACTGCGTTCTTATTTTCTAAAAATAAGGATCACTTTTTTTAACAAAGTCGCCAGAAGCCGACATTTTCGAAATGGTTTGATGGTAGTACCTCAGATAGAGAGAGTGCTGACTATAAACACAAATACTTATCCCCAGATAATCCTTTACAACGCCAGCCAAGTGTATGAAAGTGCAACAGGTAGGTTGGAGCATATGGTGACGCTTTGTAACGTATATCATGACAGCAGAGTAGCAATGTTTGATAAAATCACGCTATAAACCACACTACCAACGATAAGTTTGGACTTCAAAGATATCTACTTCACTCACCAATACAACGGTACCTACTAGAGTCAAGGGATGCCAAATTTCATTCCAAAACGTACGACATACAATTGGTTTCATTTCAAAAAGTACTAAACGCCACTTTTCATTACAGAAAACACTGTATCCGAAATGAAGGAATTTCAAAACTCTTTCAAAATTTATCACCATTGTACCAGCATATTCAATACGGCATTTTTTAAATTTGGAGTTAGAGAATATTTCTTTAAATTTTACTGTTAAGTTTCCTGATTTTAATAGTTTTTGGTGGTTTTCTCGCACTTGACCAAAACGTTTTTACTTTTGGGAAACAAACTTCCTCAACTGTACAAAGCCAATTTAAAAACGGTTGTATCGAATGTTCAAATCTAGCTAAGCTACTGCAATCGCTTCAAAAATAGTTACAATAAAATTCTTCTGATTTTCAATTATGAAAATATAGTTATTTACGTACCATCCCAAAGATATCCCTCCTAAAAATCGAAATTATGAACCTGTTCTTTCGCCGGAAAAAAGTTAATTAATCGGGAAGAAAGGGTGAGTTTGATGGACAGCACTTTATGAGATCAAAAACAGTAAAATATATATTTTTTTAAATCACTACAAATAGTAAAAAATCCTTAAATTTCAAGATAAAAAGTCTATATAAGAACTGTCAAAATTTGAAATCTCTATTTTAATGCTAGAATAGAATGTTCTTTTCATAATCTTTTTTTCTTCATATACCTAATTGATAATTGCCAATTTCTTTGCTCCCAATTTGGTCGAACTTGAAAAAACCAACTTGAATGTGACACAATAATTTAATTCGTTCAAATGGTCATGCTGTATGACTGGAAGTCTATTTAGTAATTCGATATCACTGTCCGAATTTCGATCACAAAATTGAAATCCCAACAACGGAATTCGGGTGAAGGAAGGCAGGAAGATGACGCCTCCAGGACGTAAGCCCGATAAGCCTTGAGATGGGTCATGGAGTAGGAAGGCTTCATATCGCTTTGTTTTTGAAACCTAACAATGTGATCCATTTCGTGGATACGATGACAGAGCCTATTGTTGTACGAGCGAACATTGGGGTATTGACGTAAAACTTCCTTTTTAGAACGGTTCTCTGCACCAAGGCTTTTCCAATAGAGAAACGCATCCTAGCATTGATCCAAGGGATTTGGTACTAGCCAAACATTAAAAAGAATAAATTATTTGCATATAAATCCGTCTACACACATTACATTTAGTTATCCAAAGACTTCCAGGAAGGTTCTTTGAAAAACAAAATATACAGACAGAACTGGGAGCATTCGTCAACAAGCTTCAACACATGTGTGTGCTGAAACCAGTAGCAGTACAAAATTATTGAAAAATATGAAAAGTTTTTCTCGTTGAAACTAGAAAACAAGAAGAACTCATTGATAGGCTCATGAAAGTTCCATTAACGTTAGAATACTTTTAGAAACAACTGCTTTTCTAGCTGTAGAAAAACTTGGAATTGGCCGTTTGTGTTCCACATTGCTCCCTTTTGCAAGAAGCTCAGAGCCGAGTTTTATTTCAGGGCTATTTAATTGTTAGTTCCACAACTGTTTAACTCATCATTGGTTTCATATCGATCCTGTCACAAAATGTTCGGGACTCACCGTTTCGGTCGAACACGATTTGTTCGCAGAAATCGCTAGTGGAGTTGCACCGGTAGACGGCGCCCCCTTTCGTGACTCCCCTCTGGTTCGTTTGATCTTCAGGGGCACCGACGATTATCCTGCAACGCACAAAGCAAACCTCCGTCATCTTATGAAACAATAATGCAATAACAAGAATATAAGCGAAAATATTTAAATTGTCACATAAAGGTTGATTTTTTCTCCATTATTTTTCATGTAAATTTACTTATACAATATACCAGCTGTTTATCCGGCGTTGCCTGCGTTAGGTTAATAATAAAGCTCGGGGGTTAACACATTTCCACACAACAGTCAACCCAAATCCTAAATCCTAATGTAAACTGCTTGTTTCGGTTAATTATTTACAATAATGACGACATTGTTAGTCAAATTTAATATTAATAAAGAGCATCCTGTAAAAACAAACCATTGATTGTTTTTCAAACAAAATCGGGACTCAGGAAATGTTTTATCACGTGGAGTACGTACATTACATTATGTTCTTATCTAATTTAGTACTATACCTCAACTGAGGTACTGAAACAGTTCAATACCAGGTCTTCAAACAAACAATACTAATTCATCGGTTCAAGAACTTGAGGCAAGAACTTTAGCGATGCTGTCGGAGAGGTGTAAGGTACAATATATGTACGAATCGTTCCAAAACTAGTGCTAGTGGTGTGGGTATAGGAATCTTCGATCCCCAAGCAAAACAGTCAGTCCAACACAAACTGCCTTCTTCGTTTCAAACATGAAGCGCAGAATTCGTTCAATTAGAGTCGTTATCGAATACGTAATCAGAAATGGTGGACCAAGTGAAGTTGTGCTTACAGACTCCAAATCTTCCTGCCTGATGCTAGAAAATATCCACCTGAGCCAATCCACGAACTACATCGTTTACGAAATCGCAAAAGACCTGGCAAATACTACAAACCTAATTGCAGTTCAATTCATTCCATCGCATATCGATGTAAAAAGGGAACGACGAAGTGGGGTCCACCTGAGCTTCCACAGATCCGCCAGGTTCTTAGTCCCAATCCCAGATACTTTCAAGGCAATCAAAATTCTTATGATGCCAAATGGAAATACACATACGAGAAAGAGTCCCGTAAAAAGGAGCCTACCATTTCCACATTACGGATGGAATGACATCCTGCCCTAAATTTCAACAACTAAATCTACTAAGGCGAGACTTGGTGGTACTGGTGGGTGAGAACTGGGCCTGAAAGATGTTTCTTCGAGTTAGACCTAGCTGAAACTGCCTTTTGCGAGTCCTGTGAGGATCAGACAGAAGACGTAGCACACAAATGTCAATCTTCCCGCTGTATGAGGAAGAGTGGCGAGCCTTTTGGCTGCTGAGAAACTATCAAGACCTGCCAAACCTGCTAAAAACAGTGAGTAGCGAGACCTAAAAACAATTGATGGAATATGGTGGGATCATTTTATGGAATATATTAACTTCTAATATACTGGTTACATGCCTAAATGGATAAATAAAGCACACCTAAACAAAAAATTTAGTAGAGTAAAATCTGTTCTTTGAAACAAAATTAGGAACTTAATGACTTTTCAGCATCTTAGGACTAAGGTACCTATTTTCGTTTGAAAATTCATTCAAGCTGTTTTACCCAGCGTTGTCCGGGGTTAGGGTAATAAACCAGGTGTAGGATTAACACTTTTCTTTATCATACATGCCCAGTTGAAGTCCTACGTTCAATTTTCTATTCTTTTTTCCAATATTTCTACAGGGTGTCCCACCAAATTTGTTCATTTCGCTCATTATTCCGCAAAAATTGAGTCAAATCAAAAAACGGATAGAATCACGTGAATCAGCGTTAAAAACGATGAAAATTCATGCGCCACACTTTACAGTTCACCATCATTCATTATTTGACAATTCTGGGGTTGCGCCATTTTGCATGAAATCTTGGGTAGAATCCGAATTTGCAATAAAAAATTTGGGTTCTCATTTAAAATAAGAAAGTTAGTGTCAATTGCGAATGGTTGCGCAGTTGCACGGAGTGCGCAAATATGATATTTGAGATCCTTACAAAAAAATATGAAGATTCAAAAAAAAAATTGTAATATGATCTATTTTGCAAATTTTTAGTGATCCTGTTGGTTTTATAACAGGGCTGTGATGATCAACAATCAATCAATCAACATTTGAAAATTCCAATTATTAAGATAGTATTCACTCAAAACTCTAGTAGACTGGGATTCAGCCCGAAAAAGGGCTTCCGAACTGGAGAAAGGACAAGAAAATTCTTTGTTTGTTGACTGAGGAGGCCTTAGAGAAAAAGTCAGATGTCAATTTTTTTTTCTTTTAAGGAAGTCGACTTTGGGTGAAAAACGTACATTCAACAGTAAAAACCCCAGTTTTTCCGAATTCAAACCTCATTGTTTCTGTTAAGTCACTTACAACATACAAACTGATTCATCTTGTTGCCGCAGTTTTTCTGTTCCATATTAGGTAGAGATCTCTGATTTAAAAGAAAAATACTATATAGAACGTATTCCTAATGGTGAGAGAATGTTTAAAATCGATCAGGTAGTTTTTGAATTTAATCACCACAAACTATCAAATCGTTTCTCTTTATAATAGTACATAGTTTGCTTGTAGTCAGATATCACACATGCACAGGCATTATTACAAGGAAACTGAATGACATTGAGCCAAAAATCGGCCGTTACATGACCCTATGTACGAAACAAAAGCTGATATCAAAATATTGCAATAGCTGTAAAATGTACGGATACAGATGAATTGAACATCTGAACTAAAACGAAATAAAATAAAACACCTACTTATGCTTCACTCGTTCTCAAATATATAACAAGTTATAATTAACTCGATTGTAAATTTAACTTTGAATATCTGATGACACGATTCACTAGGCAATTTTTCAAACGTTCAAGGACGTTTACATTCATGTTGAGGTTGTGTGTTTACCAAACGGTTGTTGGAACGTAAACCAACCAATTTTGAGGCGGTTTAAGATTTCATTTCTTGGTCAATTATAAAGGTTTATAATTGAAACCAAACATTATTGAAAATGATAAACACCACAAAAAAAAGCAACTTCGAACTTCCACATGTTTTGAAATCTGTGCATAAATAATATGATGTTTGAACAATGGGGTGTGAAGGTTATCACTTGTGGGTCCCAGAGAAGCCCCCTACTAATTTTCAACGTACAAGGGTGGACACCATTTCACACCCATGATAAATCACGATTTTGCCATCATTTTCACCACCAGAAGTCTCTATGTGGTCAGGGGGTCCCTCAAAAGAACATATGAATGGACTGACGTGGAAAAAAAAACGATTTAGCCATAATTTCACTACCATAAGTCTTTAGGTGGCCAGGGGGCCGTCATCTTGATGAAACAGACGGACTCACATGAAAAACGCTGCAAATTCTTTCACTGGGGTTTATTATTCAATGATTCATGAATCTCTACTAATCTTTGGAGTGTGCGTGTTTCACAGGTGATAGAGCGATTATTGAATTTCAGGAGGCACACAAATATGATCAACTGATCAATCCAAATAGGTATTTCGGTTGAGAACCGATTTAAGTGCTCTATGCATATCTCCTGAAATTCAATAATCGCTATCACCTGTGAAACACGCACACTCCAAAGCTTAGTAGAAATTCAAATCATGAATCATTGAATAATAAACCCCAGTGAAAGAATTTGCAGCGTTTTCCCATAATAATTGTGCCTTAATTTTCACTACCAGAATTCTCTAGGTGCCTAGGGGACCGACATTTCGATGTAACAGACGGACGGACAGACAGGCGGTTAGATGCCCTTTCTAAGCGCAACAAAGTTCGATTACGCCAAAAACGTAATTTCCGTAGATTATCTTATTACATTGTGCTAAAATTGTTTTGACATTTGAGTACTCTGAGTGTGACAAAAGTGATTCAACGATTTTTTTGCGGTAAAACCTGTTCCCTTAATATTCTGCTACTTAGGTAATGTTTTTGAATATTTAGATCTTTTTAAATGTTTGCCAATTTTTTTTTTTTTTTTTTTTTTTAGTAAGTAATAGGTATTTATCACATTTTTAAAAGTTCGGTTTTTTTTTATATTCCGATGAATTTATAGAACATTTTGTTTGAATTCAAATCATTTTCCAGTTCAATTTGTAATGTTCCAGCTCGTAGCTAATGATCTTTCTCTACGTATATTCTGTATACAAAAATTTTATTTAATTTTTAAAAAATTAGCCGTTTTTGCCATTTTTGACGATTTTTTTAACCTCATGTTTAGCAATTTATTCTACCTAATGTCCAAAAATCTCATCCTACCTCATGGAAAAATCGAATTCACGATTTTGATTAAATTCTTGATCGCTCCCTCGAATTTGATTAATTTTTTTACTCATTTAATCGAGGATACGATTACAATAAAGATTAATCAATTATTGACCAATTATTGGGTTTTGTTTACGTCTGCATTGAAGTTGTTTTCTAATTGTTCCAAAGGAGCTTCATTTAAAGTATCTGCACTGTAGATCGATTAGACCAGTGGTTCCCAACCTTTTGTGGCCCATCGCCCCTTGCTGGAGGTTGACTGACACCTATCGTCCCCCCCCCCCCCTTTTAATTTTTCCTTGTATGCCTAATTTTAATTTGAAGTGAAATGTAATATTAAAGCAATTTACGGTCACTCCTAAATAAATTAGAAAATAAAAACATTTTTTTTAAGAACAAAGAAGATACCTAAATGAAGAAAATTCACAGTTAACAATTAAAATGAAAGTTTGAAATCTTTGTGTTATTTTGCCTGTTCTATGGCTGCCCGGCAACTTCAACTATTTAATCGAAAGATTACATGATAAAAACCAATCAATTATTGACTAATTATTGGGTTTTGTTTATGTCTGCACGGAAGTTGTTTTCTAATTGTTGCCATTTAAGTGTACAGTACTATTTTCATTTTTCATCCTTTGAATACTCATCGCCCCCTAATCGCCCCCAACTTATTTATCCCCCCCCCCGATAACCCAAATCGCCCATTTGGGGGGGATCGCCCCCAGGTTGGGAACCACTGGATGGAGGTTCTTAACAGTAGAAAAAGTCAATGTCGGAAACGATGTGAAGCAAAAATCATTAATGAATGATAAAATGAAAATAGCTTAAATAAATTTAACACAAATCACTGACCAATTTTGACTTCTGTAGCTGTGTTGGGCGACTGTGAACCCAAACATGGAGCCCTGGCGGCCTTTGTACCTCACCAAATGGTCCACATCCAAATTGAAGGCCCAAACTGACCCTAAACACGAAACTATCACTAAACACAAAATTTGAAAGCGAGTCATTTTAGAAACACAAATATCTACGAGTTTTATTTGAACACTGGGATAAATCCGAGAGTTTTTTTTGGGTTATTAGGGTTAATAAATTGTTGTTTTTATTTCAAATGAGAAAATAATCAGTTTTTTTCTGATTGGGAAGAAATTTATTTTAGTTCTTTCGAGGTGGAAGAATCGCCGATTTTTGCACTGAAGGGGCGAAATGAGTTCGAGGGGGTGCAGGGGAGCGAACGACGCGAGAGTGCGACGATCATCAATTCGCCGGGTGGAGTTTCAGACGCGGTCGTGAAACGAGCGTCAAGTTGCCACGACGTGCATCAATTCGCCGGGTGAAGGTTGAACGCGATGGGGCGCGGAAACGACTGGCAACGCTCGCGACGGGGTCCGGGTTCGGACTGAAGGCGCGTGCCCTGCGACTCCCCCACTAGGGCGGGCCGGGGCGAGGGCGCGAGAGTCTGGGCGGGTTTTCAACCTTTTTCGGGGTGGACCTGCTGTGGGGTCGTCCCAACTGTGTGCTGACACACGGCAGAAGTTGGCTAACACAATCAGAACTGGGCAGTATCTAGTTACTCAGGTACTATCCTATTTTCCAGATATTTCTTGCGAATTTGAGGAATTGAATTCAACAATGAGCCAACTCCGTTTTCTTGAAACATGGAACATGCCTTAGCATCCCTTCTCTTACAAAATACAAAAATTGAAGAAATTACTATGAGTGTCTGCAAACCATCCGGAAAGTTGAAGTATTCGAAACCATAACTTTGTGATAAGTTTGGTATTCTTTTGTATTGGTAAATTGATTGCCTTCGAGTACCACAAAGCCTGAAATCCGTGACATCTTCGTTCGGTTTTACAAACCACCTTTATATGCCTACCCCCTTGGCAGCCTTGCTACAGTTCCCATTAAACTAGTGAGAGATGTCATATTCATCCAAACCCCCTTTATACACTTGAGAGTCTCAATACTGCCCACTCCCTTTGCTGTACTTTCCACTAAGACGCTGCAAATTCTTTCACTGGGGTTTATTATTCAATTGGCTTGCGTTCATGATTTGAATTTCTACTAAGCTTTGGAGTGTGCGTGTTTCACAGGTGATAGAGCGATTATTGAATTTCAGGAGATATGCATGGAGCATAAATCTGTTCTCAACCAAAATACCTATTTGGATTGATCAGTTGATCATTTTTGTGTGCCTCCTGAAATTCAATAATCACTCTATCACCTGTGAAACACGCACACTCCAAAGCTTTGTAGAAATTCAAATCATGAACGCAAGCCAATTGAATAATAAACCCCAGTGAAAGAATTTGCAGCGGTTTTTATGGTTATCAGAATGCTTCAACCCGTGTATCGGCTACAAAGCCTTTTAGGAGTTCACTCCAGTATCCACACTACTACATCACTACACCACTACGTCACTAGGTTATTGATATCAACACAAAAACAATAATAAACCAAAATAACGCGAATGTTGGCACCATAAATCGGGCCGTAGATCGGGAATGGTTTGACCTACGGACCTGGGAAAGGGCTCATTCGATTCCTCATGGAAAGTTCTTCAAAAAGAGTCCAAATTTAGGCCGTTTCGACTTTTTTTGAGGTTTTTAGGGATTTTACAAAACTTTGACAACCCTTAAAGGGCACTTTAAATTAAGTGACAGAGCTGGCTAAAGAATTGGGGCATTGTCGGACCAACATGGATTTTTCCTGAAAATTTCAGATTTTTGCTCCAGCCGTTTGGGAGAATTCGTGCGTACGGCGTACGGCCGGAAAAATTTTTATTGCAGATTTGGATTCTACACTCTTTGAAACGTAAACCATGAAATTTTCAGGGGGGTTAGACATTTTTTTTTTTTTTTTCAAGAGCGATTACAATGGTTTATTATTGAATAATGAACCAAAATGGACGTTACTTACTAGGAACAGCAACATGAATTTGAATGTGACCGTGCTTGGACATAGTCAACATCGCCTAGTATGTAAGGATCGTATCGCCATTTGTAATTGCTGTGTTTCAGGGCTTCTTTCCGAAATTGAGTTTTTCAATGATTTTGGAAAGTGAAGCGTAGGAAGGACTTACCTTACTTCATCCTCCTTAAATTTCAGTTGTTCTACTGATGGATTTCTACGTCATGTCCATATACAGTGTAAAACACCATTGTAGGTATTGACGTTCGATGTCACTCGCCTTCCTGGGAAATATAAGCTTGTGCTTCACTAAAAACTGTACCTACTGGCTTTTTTTGTCCTAATCAATCAAGTAAGCTGATATTTAAATTGTAACTTCCGCGAGGCATCTGAAATCTGTCGAGAGCACTCAAGATCAGTGAGTGTGTCCTAGGGCTATTTTCTGCCCTAAACAGATTTTTTTATCTCAATTTTACTGTAGTTTTACAACAAACCTCGTAATTTCCTCATTTAAAAAAAAAAACGTTTTTTCGACAAATTTTCTCATTGATACTCTGGATATAATTCTCAACCGATTTTTGTGATTGTTATTTTGTCCGATCCTAATTTTAGTCTATTCGTCCAGCGAATCTCGGAAATTTTGTTGACAGGTGGGGTTAATATCTTTTAAATTGCTGCTGAAGGTGGAATTCCCAACTGATCATGTCTTTTTTTGTACAATAAAGATTTTGGTTTTGTATTTAAACATACTTCAGAACTTTCAATTTTCATGATGAATTATAATTTGTACACCAATTTTAGTCAGGTTGTGCAACCATACGTCAAAAATGTTGAGTATCCTGCCGGGAGTAGGAATATAGGCCCTCCAGGGGCTAACAGATCATCTATTCAAGCGCTGCTCGTACATCTTACACTACCGATTTGATTGCATGTTCTTTTGTTCGATTGATAATTTTATTCTTGTTTTGAAACATACTTCAGAAGTTTCAAATTTAATTATGTAAGGGGTGAATGGATCGGTTAACGGCATAGCGTAGGGCAAAGCTACAAGAATTCTCTGCCGATTTTCATGCTGCTTTTCCCATAAAAATTCCGTGTAGTTTTTAAAAATATTTATAAATGTAATCATATGGAAACCGGACTTAAGACGTCCCTGTAATGCAAGAATTACCTACCAATACGTTTATTCACTGTTCTTATTTTCGACTAACCCAATTCTTTGGGAAATATTGAATTCATACTGTTTGCCGTCCCCTTCCAGCTATCACGATTTCCTAAAGTGATCCCTTAATTTTGTAAAACAGGGTATTTTTCTGAAAAAATTCACTCATTGTGCAATTAAGTAAAAATTGTGAATATTCAGAGATATGGTCATAACTACGAACTTGAAAGACTTATCTGTTAACAAACCAAAATTAACTTTAGGATCATTTCCTTCTATTCTATTAACATTGTCGTTTTGGCAGTGAAGTCTAGACCTTATGGGTGTTGTGGCGGGATCAGGATTGTCAAGAGAGAAGGCACGAATAGGACAGACAAATATATGATTTATTTCTTCATTTAAAACTAACGTCGAGGCAAATGCACGTGACAAGAATATGAATATTGCAAGTAGATTACCAGTTTACAGGTCGAGTTTATAAGTAGCTTCCATACAAAATAAACAATCAGCCACAGTTACACGTATTGCTACTCCAAGTTATCACAACTAGACTTGTCTTTGTCAAGTCGTTGAATCCAAACAACTTAACGTCATGAACTAGATCAAAATCATAAAGAAATTCTCAATACGTGGTGTGTGAATAAAGCAATGTGATTTTAAAATTTACTGTTCAAATAAAATTACAATTTGATATTGTCTCCTTGAATGTAGTTCCATGAGAAGCCACGTAGCGCTGGAGGTGGTTATTCCAATCATTAGCACTACTGGAAGAGCCTTCAGCTGGTAGTAATCCCATATTTCCAGTGTACCAAAATTGTGGTTCTCTTGAGGCGATTTATCAATCTCGGAAGAGGAAAAAGTCACAAGGATACAATTCCTGCGAATGGAGAGGCTGAAGAGCTGAATGCTTTTACTAACCAAAACCACGTTTGTCGAGATTGCAGTGCGACTCAAAACCAAGTCTTTTTTTTAAACTCTTTTGAGGCCTTTTGGTAGAGAAACATTATTAGCCGTTTGACCATGAAAACTCGTTCTGGACGATTCCTGGCTAAAACAAATCAGCACGCATTTGATCTTGGATTTGCTCATTCACGTTTTATCGGGCCTGGCGGTATTGCATCACGACAATACGCCATGTCACATTGCTACAAGTTTTTGACCACTAAAAGCAGTCCTATGGCCACTCTGCTTTCTTATTCGCCAGTTTTGGGTCCTTGAGACTCTTTTCTCTGGGACGATGGTAAACATGCCAACAGCTGTGACCAACTAGATGATGAAAGCTATTCCAGCATCCAGCGCTCTGAGGCTTCCCAGGGAACTACTTTGAAGGACACAATATCAAATTCCAATTTTATTTGAATGAAAAAAATTATTAAAAAATCAACCTCACTACTTTATTTACACACCTCGTACACCTTAACAGAGCTGTATCTAGATATTGAAACTCATTTACTCATTGCATCAATGCTCGATTCTAACACCATTTTACTTCATTACAGTGATACGCAAGAAGCCGTAAGCCATTCAAATCATTGAGCAGGTGACACACCTCCCTAATTTGTTCGTACTTATCAAGCAAGAAATGAAAATTAATAATTCATCTTTTCTAATCTTTGGTTTTAATTTGCATTTCCTGTACTCCAGTAGGACATCAAAATAAGTGCATTCCTAAACATTGGATAATATCAACCTAGTTCATTTAAACTTGGATACCTAAAATATATGGCTACCCACTGGAGAGCGTTATGTTACCAGAATGTACTTTTGATTCGGGATCTCTCATTAATGTCATTACATTGTTTCTGATACAAACTAAATCCCAGTATATTTCCGATGCGATAAACACCTATTCGGTTGACGAAAGAGAGATAGATGTAAAACGACTTTTTAAATTAGTGATAAGCACCAATTTCTAACGGAAATCTTAATTACTCCATTCAGAACAACAGATCATTTCAACAATCATTTGCAGCGAATCGAGTGAACAAATTAAAAACGGTATGATATTGTATAATGAAAAGCTAAATTCATAGGATATTCAAGGTACAATGAAACTTCTAATAGTCGCATCGCTCAGATGTCAAAATGGCAACAGTCCTTTCTTGGAATCGGCTTTTCAGTAATTTCAATACTGTTTAAGTACTAAACCTCCGCAAATCAGGGAAAGTTCATAGGGAGCCCGAAAAGATTAGTCGTGAATTTAACAAATAACAGTCGCTGTTGACAAAGGATCGCAACTTGACTAATGCTTAGGAAACCGTGGCAGCAAGAGATGCAATTCAACTGGGGAAAAGAAGTATAACAAGTTGGGAGTGGGACATAGCTTACTCGGTTAGGTAAGATGAACGCTTATATATTTTGTAATGTTTTAGATATTCTCAAATTATGTTGAATATAAGCTTTATGCAAAGATTTGAGGGACAGACATGCCGCGAGGTATGTTCCACCATACATCAAAGCCTTCAAAAGATCAGTCGACGTGTATTGCGGGCATCAGCTGCGCTAATTCTATATGGCATGTTGAAATTGATATGAGATTAGTAGAATGTTTCCCCCACGACTACCGTAAAATTTTGAGCTCGACCAAACCACAAGAAAATGAGTAAATTATACATGGTGGATCCAAGGTTTGCGCATGCGCGGAATTATGTATTACTTTCTGCGCATTGAAGCTCATAGGGGAGCTACATTCTAACCCACACATACCCTACAATGTCATCGAAGTAGGGTAAAAATTTGAGGAACCAGGGTTGTTACAATTGTTTTTGTCAAGCCCCAACATTCGAAAAAGAAACAAAATCAAACGTATTGAGATGCCGACATCATTTTTTATTGCGAGATACGAGTTGACTTTTGCCATTTGACTCCGAAACTATTGACACTACTGTCATACTTCGAAATCATAAGTCGGTTCTACCAAATGATAACTGGAAGACTACAAGATTTTTGCGACGGTCAGAATAACAATTTGACAGGATAAGCATCGAATAAACAAACAAAAATGTGCAACAGATTGCATTCTGCTGAATTCGTGTTCTCATATAAATTAATAACTGAGCATGTCTAATAAACACCAAATTACTTAATATTCAATAAAAGTAGTACAAAAAAACACAATATATTATCTTTTAATTAAGGAAAAAGAGAGAACAATGACACCATCATGGCCATATAACTAAATGAGCAAATAATTTATCGTCGAAAAAAAAGAAAGAAGCAACATGAGTGAGTTCTGACGATGTTTTTATGGAAAAGTGTGAAGGTACTTTCTTTTTAATAAGTAACTACTTCCTAGGATAATCTGTTAATGCATTTCCGCATCTCTAACTGCCTACACTTCCTCTAACTTGAGGGGAGAGGTTACATACACAAACATGGACCAGTAAGAAATTGGACTGAACATCCCACCAACATGGACTAAGTCACTTGCGAAGAAGTTGTGGAAACCTATTTCAATAAAATCGGAGTAAAAATAGAACATTGTCTATATTTCCACGAAAATAATGAGTACACAGTTAAATCGATTTCGACGATAAGGTCATCATCAGTAACAAACATGAACTGAAAGTACATCACATAGAGCACTTCATGTATAGTCTCAGGTGGAAGGAGATTGAATCCTATTGGCTAGGGGAAGTGGAAAGGTCGGGAGGACCAACCAATGCCAATTAAGGCTTACAAAGTGAAAGAGGCACAACCATTATGGAGAAGGGGAGCTAAACTTATTGCAAAAATGAACCCATTAATGGGGGAATATTTTGAGGAATAACTTCATTTAAACTTTTTCCTGACCTATCACTCTTAACAATTTTTAATGTTTCTAACACATCCAACATAACTCCCTTTGGGCAAAAGCGAGGACATTCTACATAATGTCTGTTTGTCAGATCAAAAATAGTCTCCTCAGCTGAGAACAACACCCTATCAGCGATAACATCTGATAATCCATCTTCATCTTCATTCCTCACTCGACTAGCAACCAAAGGGTTGCCAAACCGAGGGCCTCCTGATTTCTCAATTCAAATAAAATTCTCGAGGGGCTTCTATTTCCAATACCAATATTGATGTCAATGAAATCATATCGATCAGTATCGTTCATCCCAACCACACCTGGTCCTCAAACCCCAGAAGTGGGCGTTCACATATGCAGGTTACTTGGGGAATCACCGTTGAAATCAGTAGTAAACTGTAGCAATCACGGCTATGATTTCATTTCCAAAGGAGGCCTTACAATATCAATGAAGCCGTTTCATTGATCTTCACAGCTTTGGCATCTGTGAACAACCCAAGCAGATTCAATTTTACCAAGTCCTACTCTCATCTCTCCCCTCCCAAAGAAATCGAAGAATCGAAAAACAGCACAGTTTGGTCAACCGAGGAGTTTGAGAGCTCCACAAATGAAGGATCTAAGATTTGGACATCCTATAAAGCACAATTTCTTTGGATGTTTGTGTAGTGTGCATGGTTTTACTCGAATTGTAGTAACACAGTTGAATGTTATCGAATGTTCAAATAAAGTGCAAGGCAAATTAGGTTCCCATTTATCCTAGGGAGGGTCCTAGTTTCCAGAAGTTCCCTTCACCCAGGTTTTGGCTACTTCAAATTGCACTTTTTTTGGAAAGATCTCTTCGAGATCTTTCAGCTCATTGAATAAAAAAGTTAAATTGTCAGGTAGTTAGTTTTTCCAGTTGCCAAAAACGATGAATAATTATAGTCAATTTATAATGACGTGAAAAGGAGAACTTTCCAAAATGAAACTAAGATGTACCCTAAAGCTGTTTGTGGTTCTTAATACGTAAAATCTAATAGTTTACTCTATGAACATAATTAGCAAAAGCCATTAGACAAAACAAAAGGAATGGTTATAGTTCCCATTAAAATATCACATAAACAATATCAAAACCTCGATTCGCTACTGCAACGGGTGATACATTTCACAAAAAATCGCTATCTACACGAATCCATCCAATGACACAAAGTACGATACCTCAAAAACAATACCCACTATAAAACTATAGAATTCAAATGCAATATTTGGTTTAGACAACATCACACAGATCTAAAACTGAGCAGATTAAACTCACCAAACTATTTTTGATACACTGAATACAAAATGTATCCCTAAAAGCCCATTTTAACTCATCTCGAACCTTCCATATCTTACAAAATAATAACACTTTGATACATTTTATATATTTTTTTTAGAATTTCTATGACTTAACAAACATTTTATATTTAATATCCAACTTTACATTAAAATTTCATTCATAACAACTAGCAGTACGTTTGTGGTGACTTTTGGATTAGTCAGTAATATAATATCATCATAATTCTAGGATTAAAACGTGATAAAAACATGTAATACTAGAAATAAATTAAAATATAAAACCACAGACAAAAAATACATGACGAAATTATGCACGACAAAATTTACACAACAATTATATATAAATATGCGAATTCAAACGAAAATGTTACCTTACGATAAAAAATATCTACACAGTAATTAAATTTAGTAGGTAGTAATATTGATATTCTTATAATTAATTTACTATCGCGCTGTAGACTGCATATCATTTATCCACTGAAGTCTGAAAACAAAAAGTCAATAACAAAATTTAGCCCCAAAAAGAAGTTTTCTTCTGCCACATCTAGTTTGAAACTTAGGTTTAATGTTGCTTCCTGAAAATTCC
Source organism: Creontiades dilutus (assembly GCA_031894815.1). NCBI lineage: Eukaryota > Metazoa > Arthropoda > Insecta > Hemiptera > Miridae > Creontiades > Creontiades dilutus. Next base: position 114,508 of record JAVIWC010001331.1, read on the forward strand.
TTTCTTCTCAGCATGTAGCAGATAAGTAGGCTCAAAGGTAGTACTGATTAGCAATATGCTCCCACTAGCCACTCCATCCCAAAACCCGTAGGTTTGTTCAAACATCGACAGTACCGTACCTCCTAATAGCTGTCAACAACAGTTCACGGCCCTCTAGATTACCGTTCGCAGCCATTAATTTCAGACAGTCGTTTATCGGTACACTTGAGGCATCCATATCCAATCGCCAGAGGTTTCCCTTGTTAAACTCCTTCAGGCGGTATGTTTCCAACCAACAGCAATTATCCAATGACAATTAATCCTCCATGTTGGAACTGGAGGTATGGTATTCCAGTGAGAACCATTCTATCGGACCTAACCTTCAGTCAGAACGGCCTGAAACTGTAAGGTCTTACCCACACTATCAACTCAAACACTATGTTACCCAGTGCTGCCAACTTTAATCTTGGCAAAAAACGCTATAATGACAATAACTGACTGAAAATAAAAATGTCAAAAGGACTAACGGAGTAAGCAGTAAGCCTAAATAAATGGAATTACGAATGTAACCTTCAAAACGATGATGGGATTGTAATAACAAATGATAATAGAGAGATAGTGCCACAGCAGAACTGAAACCTAAATGGAGTGCCTACGCAACAAATGTATGGTATGTGTCTTAAGGAGCAAGAGGACAGAAGAAATTTCACGAACTTTGTGCTACATCATTTCAGAAATTGTTAAAATGATATTGGAAATTAACATCAGGTTTTCAGTTCTCTCAATGTACGTGAACGAAAGTTGGGTTTGGTGCTTGAAACTGCTGGACCATTTTGAAATGGTGGGATGGATATGAACGATCCCCTTTTTTGAACGAAGGTTGACTTCCTTAGAAGGGCCTATCCTTCTAGCCAAGCCCAGAGAGGGGAATGGTATGGCCCGCCATTCAGGAGACCTTATTCAGAAATTCCCTTGCAAGGTACCTGCTTGCCAAGGCACTGCCGGTCAACCGAAACTTTAGATGTTTCTACAAACTAACTTAGTTGAACTAAGGATGTTGGGGCCAGATTTTGTAACAAAACTCATATGCTGAGGTAGTAACTCATCAGGGAGACAGGATGGTTGCAATGTGGACGCAGATGCTGCCAGTGTGCTGGAGCCTGGAGCTCCCTCCAATATCTACCAGGTTTGAGATGGATTCTCCACTGTCTCCCCTAGGTACTGCATTCTAACCACTCAACCTCTGTCTGAGTGAAGACATTACTCCTCAAGCCCAACCCAAATTTTATGGGAGTGTGGAAGAGGCAGGCTCTTACGTAGGAGTGCGTTGGTGCCCAAGAGTGGTCAGGCCGTATGCCAAACAACCAGAGGTGAAAAAACAAACGAAGAATTACTTTTCTGGGCTATTGAAAAACTAATTTATATAGCAAGAAGGTCGAAAAGGTGTACCTATGTGGGAGTAGGAGGGCTACCGGAGTTCCTACACAAACGGTTTTCTTGAAAAACCACTGCAAGTGTCAATGCCTTTTGAATGCTCACTGGCAACAAGCCTGCACATTACTTCAAGAAATTGTAAACGTATAGGAATTCATTCATCTGTTATTAAGTAAGTATTAAGTAAGGTATTTACCTACACTAAACCTGAAGGATGGTTCCACCAACAGTTTCACTCAATGCGTCGATGGCCTGTTCCACAGGTTTATTCGATTTTGACGCCGTTGGGTTCTCAGCGGCTCTGACATCAACTTGCTCTATTCGAGTTCTGTTCCCTTCAGCAGGAGGTTCCCCAGGTTCGTCATGTTGGACATCTGTCCCAGTTATCACTGATGGGGGAGCAGTCGTCAAATTGGACCACCAGTTGCTCAGAGCTCCTTTTGCTTGAATGATCGCTCCGCCTGCAGAATAACAAATGAGAGTTAGTTTTTTATTTGATCTCATGTGACTTTAATTCAAAAAGCATGTTGCATCAGCCGTATTGTCTGTGAAACGCTGGATAATCATAAGAGGGATGTCAGATTTAGCCACTAGTCAATCTTATCACCGTTGCATCAAAATAGATACGCCCGGATGACACGGGTGGTTTGAGTGGAGGGCATTGCTTGTGATTTGATACGCAAATCGCATTTGATGCAAGGGCTCTACTTATCTTCCTACCACTCTGTTCGTACATTCGTTCGGGACAAACATTATATTTTGTACAATTCAATGAAACAACCTTGGACTTTCAATGAGCTTTTCATTATGCCCTGATATCATTGAAATAATTTTAATGGTTTCAATTACTTTCGTAGTTGTTGCTTTCAAAAGACCACTTTTCATAAATTGAGCATTTTGAGCAAATTGTTCACTTTCCTTTTCAATTTGTCAAACAATTACTCAAATGATTGCATATGTATTCCTCATAGTATGTCGCTCTTGTATTTAATTACTGCCCAACTTAGGCTTGGGGATTTGCTTAGAACCATAAGACCATTTGTACAATTTCGTAAAAACTTGATTAGTTCAAATTTTGAGACCCCTTTGGACTGCCAATCGCCCTTGATGGCCATATTCTGCAGGGTAGTAAAAAGTTCAAAGACGGTTCCAATGTAACCGTAGACTAAGTGTTGACGTAAGAACTTGTGGTTAGCTAAAAGTGACTCACCTACTGCACGTCCAGTTGATGATGTTGCTTCGATTAGTTTTCTTCCCCCTTCTGTAGTCTGCATCGTACTAGAGGAATGAAAGTAGTCAGTTACACAAAATGAGAATTTGTATGAGCACATGTGAAAAAAGACACAGCCATTATGATAATAATTATTGTACTGAAACGTTTGGGAGTATTTTCTTGCTTCCTTTCGAGTGGACTTGAACTGTAGGGCTATGACTACATAGGTACAAGAGGCACGGTCTTTCTCCTCTTACTATCTAGATTGTATACTGCCTCTCACCAATAAGGTCGAAGTTAAATAATCAATTTTCCACTTGGGAAAACATCTATTTACTAGACAGAAAACACCCAAATTTGTCCTTTACCAGAGTGCCTTTCGAGTTTAAATCCCTATCGAGGGTGCTGGGGCTTAACTTAACTGCTAATTTCAAGATGGCCGCGTCGCTTTTATTGGTTTTGAAGCGAGTTGTGAATATTGAAACTGAATTCGCGCTTGTTGGAATCCGCTATTGTTTTTCCTCTTCGAAAGAGAACGACGCCTCAAGAAATTCTCACTGGAAGATTCGGCAGATATTCTGACTCTTAAAACTGATGGTTTTACGAATCTCCTGACTCATTGATGCTCGCCTGGTTCTCCCATCGGGGAAGCTATAAACGGCTCTTAAGAAACAAGAATAACTACACAATTGACCTGGCAATCTAATAGGAAATAGATTCTAACAGCACGTTATAACAGAATTTGAAATAGAAATATCATAGGAACCTACTGCAATGCTGTTTCAGCATTTTTGCTTCTTGCTGGGTAATCCGAATTTTTGCAGCTTTTTGAGATCAAGTCCCGTTTTCTTTGTTGATGGGCATTTAAAAAGTAGGTCGAAGTTTTTTGGTCAGGAGTTTATTTTATTAATAAACCTTATTTAAATGTGACAATGGAGCCACTGTAATTCTGAATACTGTTGTTTATTTTATTCTTCAGAAATAATACCGTATACCCAATAAATCAATTGTTAATCAAATTTAATAACACGAAAACTTCAATAAAAAAGGCATGGAAGCGGGAAATGAAATAATTGACATGACATCAGCTGAGCGGAAAGTTGGTTATCGTAGCGAGCTTACTGTCTACATGGTTTAAAATGTCCAACTTCCCAAACCGAATTCCGTAACTCTCTTTATTCATAATGAGATTCAAGTTCGTGAAAGACATTTAAATTATTTCAAGGTTTATCTCTTTAAGAAGATCAATTTCAACACAGATTCTAATCTAATGTAATCTCCAGTAAGCAGTTTTTTGGTGGAGGTAGGTCTTAGCCAAACTAAACAATACCTATATTAATTGAAAAAATCATGCAATAATTTAAGGCTGCCAATGGATGATTTTCTTCAGAAAGCATTATACTGTATTTCAGGCAGAGTAAAATAATTTTGCGAGTGAACATGTGAACAGTTCGTCACAATGGCGTCCAACGCTGACAGTATTTTCTAATCCTTTAGATATAATTTCCTGGACTTCGGTTCTTTTGATTACAAAGGTCTCTTGTCGTATAACTTTCGTTTTCCAAAGTACCCACATTTTCCCACTAAAACAATTATCTCACTTTTACTTTGTGAACAAAATAAGAATCACGGAAATCGGTTGAGAATTACAAACTAAGTGGCATCGACAAAATCCAACTTTTTTCAGCATTTCCCTTCTTGATGAAATTCAAAAATTCCGAGCTGTCTTGCGCAATTAGAGTAAAATTGGGAATTAACAAAAAGGAATCACGAAAATGGGTCGATTTGCAGCATCGACAAAAATTCTCACATACACACTCAGACACATACTCACGAACATGCACCTATAGTGTTTGATCTGAAACGGATTGTATTTAATTTCTTTTTTTCACATGTTTGGGTTATCTCAGGCCTCCCTGGATCAATTCTAATAGGCATATTCTACTGACAAAGCATTGCTTCAGAGGGACGTCCTAAAAACTCGAGATTCCTTAACTGTCCATAACTCAAAGAAAGGAATTCATTCATTACTTACTGGGCTAATCGCAGCTTCACATCTGCAACACTCAACTGCCCAGCAAAAGGATGCCCAGGAGCGGCTTCCAATATATTTCGGTGATCAGGATGCTCCCGCCACCGCTTGTAAGAGCTCGTTTCCATAAATGCGTTCATATAAAATCTGTTGAATTGATCGAACTCCTTACTTCCTTCTGTATGTAACAAGAAACATTAAAAAACCATGTTACCATCGAAACAGTTAATCATACAATATGATTCATACATTTTCTTCAAGTGTCAACTAACAGAAAATAATCCGAAAGGCATTTATACAAGAAAAAATGTAATATCATACCAGGTAAAAGGGAAGTTCTCAAGAGAGCTAAAGTGTAAGCGTGAAACTGCGACCTGATCCATTCATCACCACCTTCCCAAGGAACACCATCTGTGTAAGCGTCGTCAGAAGACCGTGTTCGTCGATCAAGGTATTCGCCAAACCTATCGGAATTCACAATAGTTGTCATTTCAAAAGACCATTAAATATTAAAAGAGGTAAGTCAGATTTACGCAGCAGATAGTTAGCAAGGGGTTAGTCTGAGGGATAGAGGTATTCTCCAGATAACACAAATGGGAGTGTTCATTAAACACTGAGTTAAACACTATCTGAAGTTTTAATTTATCTGGTCCCTGGGCATCTGGATAACAATTAGGACTAACGGTTAATGAGCTAATCTAAGGGTTTCTAACCACAATCAAGTGCAGCATAAATTTGTTTACAAATTTTATTTGAATCGCAAGTTTGCCTTTGGTATTTGTACTTTCCAATGGGCATATTTCGGGATTTGTGTTCTATTATAAGCGACAACGAAGATTCCGTTGTAAAAGAGTTTGTTGAATGGGGAAGAAGACCATATGTAGTAAGAATTCGTGTAGATCACCTACTAATTGGGATGATTGCGAATTTTTATTTAGGTTTTGGTTGGACAAAGAGACCGTTTTTTATATTTTAATGCAGATCGAAGATGAAATTGAATCCACAACTGTTTGCAATCATTCTGTATGTTCCATTTGTAAATTGCTGCTGACTCCAAGGTTTTACGCCTTTGCGACCATGCTGATATGACCCAAAGAATTTTGTGGAGTGAGCAAGCCCTCAACTTATGAACTTCCCAACTGTAGATAACTCCAATACTCTAGAAGGGTAATGTTTCCTCAATACTCAATCACTTACCTCAAATCCTCTGTGGATAAATGGAGCATTTTTTTCAGCTCTGGATCAGAGGTTTCTATTATTCTGGTTTCCAACTAAAAACCACAAGCATAAAATTTAGTCTTAAATTAAAATATGTACAAAGGTGCATCGATGAAGAGAAATCATACTATAGTCTCACATTTTATATAACTGTTTTCAAACAACAAAATGGAGAGCTTACTTCAATAATAACGTCTGCTATATTCTTTTTCTGCTTGAAAAGGACGTTAGTGGCGCCTAAAATGTAACCCCTTATGTTTGGATCAGTTAGTACATCCATGTAAGGAAGCGACAAGTATGGCAGACAAAGGAACCCCTAGAGAACAAAAATTAAATTGATTATAGTAAACCTGAAAATTAAATCTTACAATTTGTTAAAAGTAAACATTTAAAGGTAGTGAGAACTGTTGAAAATAAGGCGTTAACGCTGAAAACTTTCTTAACAGCAATAAGCATTGCGATAAATATGTTTACTAATCTATACATAGAACGTTCAAAGCAATCAAAACTACAGGACTACACAATCAGACAAATCGAATTTACACGAGTTAATGCTATGATGAATGAGTATGATGCCAAATTACTCCCATAGAATTCTGAGTCAAAACTGTACCATTGACAATATTATTTTCTTAGTTTTTCAACAATTAGCACTCACTCAAATTCTATAAATGATTCAAAACTTGATGATACATAGATCCTGATGTTTTTTCAGTAGAACCCTGTTTTCAAGGGTCTGTAATTTATATCAAAGGTACCTGCCAATTTGGTGAAAACATCTTACATCTACAAGATTAAATAAAAATTAATTAATATTTTGAAAAATTGAGCAGAAAGTGACAAACCTCGGCGAATAGTGACATAGGGAGAGCACAAGATTCGAAATCCAAATTGGCAAGAGCTGTCATGGCTGCTTGATAACTGGCTTCACCAGCAAGGAGGTCCATAGACGGATCTCTGGATAGAGAGCTACCGTATTCTCGAACTGTTCCGACATCCTCTCGGTCATTTGGTTCACAAGAGCCATTACAGATCACTTCACCTTCTTTTGCATTTGGAATGCCGTTGAGTTTCTAAAAATAAGGAGTGAGTTCAGTAACGAGAAATGAGTCATAATCCCAGAAAGAAAACTGTTTACATGTGAGCTAAAAATGTAATTTTAATATATTTTCAGCTACTCGTGGTTATACCTGATTAACATGGATAAAATACTTTGCATAACATGGTAGGCTGGTTTTTATCCCAAGGAAAGTTACTCGGTATGAGAGAATTTATTTTTCCATGGTGTCTTAATTACAAGTTCTGTTGGTATTGGGACAGACAATATACTTCCCCAGAGCATATCTCCTAACAGCAAGCTCTACTACCTGGAAGATTGGAATGATAAGTTCACCAACGGCCAGATAGTTGTTGTTATCCACACATTCAGACCACCTGCTTGTGGTTGTTGCTGCTGTGTGTAGAAATTCAAGTACCCCTCAGTTGATCAAAGCCTAAGTTGATAATAGAGAAAATAATAACACTGGTTAAGCACTGGGTTGATATTCAAGTGACATAAGAGGAAAAATCATCATCATATATGTCCATAACCAAAGGGAAGTGTGGCCCTGCTCTACAGACAGCTGGCCTGTTGCTTAGTCTGCCGCTGTTGCCTGTTACATTACATTACTTTTTGAACTTTAAGAAGCCTACAACGTATTAGCAGTAGCTTTTCAAAAAGCCATCCAGAAATCAATCTGACGATTTACCTCACAAAATCAAAACTGGTCTTTGTAGGATTTGATTGCTCTAGTCGTTGTTTGGGAGACTAACCAAGCAGTTTGGGAGATTTAGCGTGTTTGATCATTTATTTATCTGAACAGAGTTGGCAAAACCGAACATCGTTGTCCAACAGCAGAGCTCGATTCATTGAGGTTTTTATTGAAACCATTGGAGAAACCGCCCTTTCATATAAGTAATTACGACATAATCTGGAAGGTGCACAGAGTGCAGATCAGCTGAATTGCTCCTAAAGCTAATTTCTAAGCTATTTATCGCACGAACCTATAATTTGGTAAATACCCTCCTTAGGACTTGAACTTGAAGATGCGTAAGATCAGATGAGTGGCACCAAAACCTTCCATATATTTCTCTTCCTGCTTTTTTCTACCATTAAACTTCATTTAGCTAGACTTATACGTTATATATTGTTTTTCCCATAAAGTTAGTTGGGTAGGTTTGCTTAAGGGTCTACTTTTTGGCTTAAACATTGGTTTGAACCACAGTTTTGGGTTGATTTTCAAATAAATAGCTCTTATAAAAACTCTCGAAATTAGCTGTAATTTCCAGAAAATCTCATCCGTTTCGTTTGGTTGCAACAACGATTCAGCTCCAAAAACTTTGAAATGTTCAAAAATCTGTAAATAAGCGAAAAATAATGGTCTCTGAAGGAAACTGCTTGTAAAGACAGGTGAGTGGAAGCGAAAATGATATTCTTCGGATATTTCAATGTTGGGATTTTTTAAACTTTTTCTTAATTCCCTGAAAACTCAAAAAATGGACACATCCCCTTATTGCAACAAGCCCTTCATATGTCAACCCTAATCATCTCGCAGAAAATCAGTTTCCAAATTGATTAGAGAGCGTCATACACACCTGACCATTTGAGGGGCTGGGAGAGATTTCTTTGGCCTCGTGCCCAACTGTAACAATCCCATCTTTGGCTCCATTCCCTTCAGGTTTGCCTTCCATCACTTTTACTTCAATGTTCGAAGACGGTAGCGGTTCGGATGGTGTAACAATGAGCATGTTTCGACTGGTGGGTTCTATCACTGATGTATTTTCTTGAGTAGATCCAGTTGAATGGTCAATCAAACGGCTTGTACCATTGGGCGCTGAATTGTTGTCACTAGAATTCGGTGGGCTCGAAGCAGCAAACTGGGGTATAGGTGACATCGGGCGGGATGGTCTGTTGAATGTAAAAAGGCATTAGACAAGTATAGTGTAAATTCTCCAACTGAAATGACAATGGTTTCTTCACAACAATAAATGTTCGTTATCTTTTATTCATTGGCTTTTCAAGTGAAATGCTGCTTTGCATTAGAAGCTATCAAATAGCAGGAGTTGATATGATTCACATCTAAGATACACCAAATCCTCTTATAGTAGGTACCTCGATAGAAATACAGCGAAGTTAAGCTACAAAAAGGCTTACATTGTTTGATGTCCATCTTACAAGCCATGACTTGATAAGGAGGAAGACAGAAACAATACTCGGCAGTAATTTATACTACATTAGAGCTTACTTGAAACAAGCAGATTGTGATAAACCCTTTTCAATCATCCCAGGATGCAGAGAGAGAAGAGCCAGAACTGATGAACACAGAGGTTGAACGGGGATTGGAAAAACAGAACTTTCTTTTCGAGAAGTAGCAACTTGTAGAGCTGGAGAACTTTGTGACGGAGTGTCAAAATCAAATCTCTTGCGGACAGACCTAAGAACCAAAAATCACTAACGTCAAGAATTTTACAATCAAGAAATACCCCTGATTGTCAACACTGAAATAATAATTCGTCAAAAGTGACAATTGTGAATTACGAAGATAATAGAATGGGTGAGTTGGGGGATAAACGATGTACTTATCTCTAGTACATGGGTTGATGAGAGTTAGGAAATTATGGAGCCTTTATCGTTGACCGTGTAATTAGTAGGTTTCAATTAGTCCACTAGTTGGACTCATTTTATTCCATTACGGTAATTGGTTCAGAAGTGACGAATACATGGGTATTTAGCATGTATGTAGAGAGCAATCAAAACAAATCAGTTCGATTTTCGAATTGCAGTTTGACGGCTTGGAATTGAAACGACCTTATAAGCTCCAACGTTATTATGACAGGATGATTCAATAATATCTTATCTTAAGAAGAATCACGTATATTACGTTTTATATTAGAAACTATCTCAATTGCATAATATGTAGTTGTACATATTGTGTAACTTCCGTCTCGGGATTACATTTCTGGATCAGAAGTCGCGATTGTATCGCATCAACGGGAGTTCGAAACAGATATCATTTTATAACGAGTAATTGAGTCAAGTCTTTAAGATTTGTAAACATAGGTAAAATATGATCAGAAACGTCTAAAGATGGTTAGGGATAAGTGAAGCATCCCCAATATCTTTCCAGGGTACAACAAATCTAAAAAGACATTAACCGCCCCCGAACCTATATGGCCTACCCCAGTACAGGCGCAAGAGTGTTTAAATGAGCGATAGCAACAAAAAAGTTGCAGTTTCTCAGATTCGAATCTATAAGACTAGTATTAAAAATTGAACTCGCTATAACCTGCGCTAAGAACATACTTGACGCATCTTGGCGATAGGGAGATCAAGTGAATATTCACTTCCACAACTTCAGTCCGAGAATGAAATCATATCATACATCCGTATGCTAGAATAATAGTAAAATTGGGCATTAATGGTCTCAGTCATTACCAACAAAAAGTTGAGAAGATGAATGCAAGTCACCCATCTGCTTTATGCACGCATTTAGGTGGGTGTATGTGTCTTCCAAGAGATTGACTTTGGTGAAATCTCCTTCATCGAAGTATGCATGCGTAATTAGCTCCATTTTCACCTAAGAAGAAAAATTGACATGAGCAAGAAACTCTAAATCTTTCATGAAAGATGATCGTCGACAAATGAGCATAGAGATGCTTCACCTGAATTTGTCCATACAGTGGCACAGTACTAAGGACGCAAACAGCTTTCTGTACAGTGCCACGAGTCATATCCGGAGTTCTCACTTTGAGTTTCTGAAAACATCAAAGACAATTAAATTAAGTTTTAGATGGCAGGAAGCCAAATACAAAGTTAAAATACAGAGCAAAATTTCGTTCTTAAGGAGGAAAAACGAAAATCTGTTCAATCTTCGGATTCACTGATGCTGAAGAGATTTGCGACTCAAACAATAGAGAACCTCGATCATGGTCTACTTATAGAATTTAGAACATTTTAATTTTAAGAAGTTGCCATCTCAAACGAGAGTGGATTTACTTAGCGACTTATTGAGGGGTTGAAAGCGTAGCAAAGTTGTTCATTGTTATGATATCGAATAATTGGCCATCAGTTGAGAGCTTTCGTAAAGGAATATGAAGGGCATCTGATGATTGGAAGTGGTCAAAACAGTGGTGAAAATAAAACAGAAAGGTGTCAGACTGAAAGGGGGAGGATCAGCACCACAAAGTGGGCAAAAAATGACTGACCAGTAGACAAAATTAAATTGAAAAAATAAATAAGTAAATAACAATGAAAACAACTTTTTCCTCTTCATACTTGTATTTTATGTCAATCGAAGTCCAGAAATGAACGCATTTTGACGAGAGGATTGTTTTTATCTGTCTGAAACCTCAGGACAGCATCACGATAGCTGTGGCTAGCGCATTTGAACCAGGTTTGAACAAGTGATGTTTGTTGAGAGGTCCATAAACCTGCCTATATGTTGAGATCGAAATTTCTAACGCCATTGCATGTCACAAGGAACATGGCATCCAATCAGCCAAGTAAGTAACCATTCGAAGAAATTTCGTTATAATAATTGTTGTAAGTGTTAGGAATTCGTTGCATCTGAAACCGCCTACTAACCATCTTTTACAAGAGTTTGTGGCACAGTTTCGGTCAAAATTAAACGAAGTTCCCGAATATGAAAATTGATCTTGCGCATTACTTTGCTTTCACCAGTTTTGTAATTATGTTCAGCGGAAATCCAGAAAATTAGGAAACTGAATGGCGACACAGAAGGGAGGAAATAGCGGCTCCTCCATTGTGTTATGACTAAACCCACCTCCTGAGGGATACCATTCATGACAATACATGATAATATTATTCAGAGCCTGAAAAACCGAATTTAAATTTATTTTCCCGAGTTCGTTGATATATGGGGAGGTTATCACAGGAAAATAGTAGTTCCCGAAGGGACACGCTTCATGGCTAGAAGAAGATCAGTTTCCCATCTATCTAACATTGTTGAGAAGGCCTGAATGAATAATAAATCTACGTGAACCGTCAGAAAAGATTTCTTCATTGTTATTATTTGCGAAATTTGTAACTTCTGTAGGTGCCCAAAAATTGTTGTATTTGTATTGGCGTTATTACACAACTTGATTTTGACCTCCCGTCACATGATTACCTACTCAAGTCCCTAATAAGTCAAGTCTTTCATTATCACGAATACAAATAAAACTATTTATTGGGAGCTTTCCCGCTCAATCAGGTTAGTAGATTTTCTCAATAAATCAGATAGCCCGAGTCCGCTGGGAGTGACTTCCTACCCTTATTACATTTACAGGTCTCATCCCTCCGGTCTTACCCTGGAGATGGAGTATACAGTTAGTATACAAACATCAGTCCCATTGGCCTCGAGCCATACCACGTCCAAAATCAAGTCTTCCTTTAAATCTCTTCCTCATCTATCACTCAGTAACTAGGACCATGCTGGTTCCAGGTTGGGCATACTTTCCTCACAATATACCTAATGGGTCTAATCGTCAGGGGTTGTAATACCTTCCTTCCAATACCTCGAGTACCTACGGGTCTAGCAGTCTGGAACTCTCGAAGGGCATTTTCCACTTATTGATCTCACTTTCTCTTGAAATCTCGCTATATTCAACTAAGAACAAAAACTCTTCTACTAGTTGAATTCGCTCCAAATAGTCGGTTGACGGTCACGACACTATTATTGCTAATATTTTTGGGTCTCCACCTCAGGTTTCATGGGAAAAAACCATATCCTTCCATTTTTCTCAATTTAGATTTCAACAGGTTTCATTAATCATTATCAGCGTAACACTAAAAACGCTGCAAATTCTTTCACTGGGGTTTATTATTTAATGATTCATGATTTGAATTTCTACCAAGCTTTGGAGTGTGCGTGTTTCACATTATTGAATTTCAGGAGATATGCATAGAGCACGTAAATCGGTTATCAACCAAAATACCTATTTGGATTGATCAGTTGATCATATTTGTGTGCCTCCTGAAATTCAATAATCGCTCTATCACCTGTGAAACACGCACACTCCAAAGCTTAGTAGAAATTCAAATTATGAATGCAAGCCAAATGAATGAAATTGAATGATAAACCCCAGTGAAAGAATTTGCAGCGTTTCACGCGTATCAGAATGCTTCAACCCGTGTGTCGGATATAAACCCCTGTAGGAGTTCACTCCAGTATACACATTCACTACATCACTAGGTTACTGCGATCAAACAAAAAAAAACGCTGTTGTTTTTGTTTTGATCGCAGTAACCTAGTGATGTAGTGAATGTGGATGCAAATGTTGGCAGCATAAGATCCATACATCGGGAATGGTTTGGGCTACAGACCTGGGGAGGGGCTCATTCGATTCTTCATGGAAAGTTCTTCAGATTCTACACCCTTTGAAACGTAAACCATGAAATTTTCAGGGGGGGTTAGACATTTTTTTTCAAGAGCGATTACAATGGTTTATTATTCAACAATAAACCAAAGCTGGCAAGTGTTACGTTTATTTTAATCGTCTAATTGACTCTAAAACGGCATTTCCCCAAAAAATTCCAATTTAATCCACTATTGGTCCAATTTTATTTCAAGTTTGGGGGAACTTGACGTAAAGCAAATTCATTTTCTTCTATTGAGTTTTTATCCAATCCATTTTGAAAATTATGTACCAACTCATATAGGCTGAGAACTTCTACTTTACATGTTTGCCTAGTTTAGTTAATCACACCACACCAGCTCAATACTTCGATGTAGGCCATATTGGCTGATCCAAAAGGTGCATGCACACATTCAAAAATTATTGTTGCATTTTGTATTGGCGATCTTAACGTTACGTTCCTATGTTTGATGCTAACCGTTCTACCCAAAATTTTTTCTGATCCGCCTTGAATCGAATATTTTAATGAACATAGTTGATACACAGCAATCTAAAGAACTACGAGACCTCAGCGAACAAATGGGGGAGGGAGAACTTCTCCTTTTTACTTGAATTTCAACTATCCACATCAAGAACGTAGGTACTCTATAAAGTTTTCCAGCTGTATCCTAACAATGAATCAACATTTCTTCTAAAATGTATAATACAGATGACACTAAATGAGAGATACATACAATAGTTTAATGGTATAGATGAATACCTGAAGTTGGAATGAGTAAACAAACTAAGCAATGGATTATGCGCTGAATGGTTAGGTTTTGACTTGCACAACAGATCTCACCTTCATTGAACAAAAGAGAGACCTCTAAATACATACAACATTCAGAAATCCATACGAACCTCAACTGGAATTTGTCGAAAGCAGGAAATGCCAAAGACAGTTTCGTCTGGGGACTCAAGGCTCGGTAAATGGAAGAAAACTGTGTCTTTGTCATAGTTGTGCGATCCATCAGGAAGAGCTAGAGTGGGTAAATACTTCCAACCAGGAGGAGGGTCGTGGTTTTCTGGGGAAGGATTCGTAACCAGCGGAGGATATGAATATTCCACCTGTCAAAGTATAGAGAGACTAATTATATGTATATATATCCATCAAAAGGGATAATGAGAAAAAAAACACATCTCATCAGCAATGGGGCAGGCGATAAAGGTACGTAGCAGACAGTGACTGGTCGATAACATACCTATATTAACTCAGATCATTGACCTTGGGAGAAATCCTCTCCATAGTTAGAAGATTGAATTTACAAAAATATTTTCTTTCTAATAGATCAGAGAGGATTGTAAAACGGTGTAAAGGAACAAACTTGATTTGTCAAACTCTTAGCAAAAAAGTTTTGAAAGGAACGTACATACCTGACACCCTTTTTTGTGGTGAAACCCTATCACTAGAACGTGAAGAATCGGCCCTTTGGTAGATTGTTCCATTTTCGTAAAACTTCAAGACAAATCAGACCTCATTCTCCGACCATGAAACGAAAATCTAAAATCAGCAAAACCTAAAATTTACCAAACAAAAAGAACTTGACAGATCAATCAGAAAATGTCGGGTCGGATGTTGTTTTGAACTGCGAAAAAGAAAAGGAGAAACTCAGAAACAAGCTCAATGTTGCCATCGGATGAATGACAGAATCAAGTTGTCATGGATCACTTCCTCGGAGCATAGAGGAGGAAGACAATATTTTCTGCCGCTAGTCCGCGCTGAACCTAACGACCTTGTTGTGCCCTTTTATCGTGAAAGTAGGAGGAATTACATGTTAGCAGTTATTAATAATAACAAAAATCTTTATTAGGCATTCAGGAAATAGAGTCTCGCCTTGCCAAGGGCGGATTTAGGTCAACATTTTTGGGCGTGCCAGTGCCAGAAATATCCCTAGCAGCAGGGGGTCCAAGGAGAAATTTTTGAAAAGTACAAGCTAAAAAACGTGTTTTTATGCCCCTGCTGCAAGGGTTCCTTCACGATCACCCAACAGTTCAACTCAGCCAAGGGTGGGGGTGTGGCAGCCAGGAATTACTCCTTGAAAATCCAAAAATCTGGCACAAACAGAAGGTAATATATAATTAAGCGATTGCTTTTCCTTTCCACCTTCTCATTTTACTCAACACATCCAGATTTTTCATTCTTTTTCAGAAGACAAAACCGTGGAGTGTAACCCAATCACCATAATGTTTATATTACTATATTTTATACAGGAGTGCCCCCTCCCCCCAACTTCATTACACTGATCAGCTGAAGAACCCTTGTGACTAATTTCTTATCTCAACGATCTATGAAGGTGAAATTTAAATTTGGCTCCTCTTAAGACATCTACAAAACAATTTTAAGGCATATTAGCACAGTTAAGATAATGAACCACAGACGACGTCAAATAAACATGTGAGTAATTGGCATATAAGGGCTATTGACACAGAAACACTAAATCTTTGTGTAATACTTTGCAGAGTTTTTCATACGAGGGCACATAGAGGAGTATAATCAATAGTTTTTTCTTCCTATGGTGTTGAACATAAGAGAGATGCTAACTTTTCAAGAGGACACGTGGTCTCCTCATGGTGTCAAATGGTCTCTTATCATAACCTGACATCCATGTTTTGATTTGGCCGCCACTTCTCAAAAGCAAAGTTTAGTTGAGCGTGTTTGTGAATTTAGTGTTGTTTGTTCAACACAGAGTAGGGCTGTTGAATTGACATGAATAACATAACATATTGCACTATATTCTGAGCTAAGTAAAATAAAAAAAATACATTTAAGAAAATCCTTCAAGTTATAATTTATGCTCACTTGAACATCTCAATCAGAGTAAGTTCCCTCAACGTCAATTGTCACGTGGATGTTGAAATAATTGACTTCTATAACACTGTTATCAGTGAAACCTTCCTTGAGACCACATGGCTGGGGTCAGGCTTTGCTTCCACAAAGCTTCGAGCTCCCAGTGCTGCATGGTCCATAAGGTCTAGGACACTCGACTAACACCAGATTTGCTTGTATCACACTGGGTGATCACCAACTGTGGGGAGGAAAAACTCTAATTTGCTCTACCACCTCTGCCAGCAGGCAGCACTAGGAAACACCCTGGTTGCGATAACCAAATAGGTATCGCCGATCTAAATAATTCAACGTAAAATATCAAAACATGAAGGGTCAATAAAGAGGTTATAGCACGATTATTGAAATCAGTTTATTAAAATAGCTATAATAATTGATATAAATACATACATACTTGAAAACAAAACACAACAGCACATTAAATTAGCTTCTTAATTCCCAATATTTTGTCAATAATATTCAATGAGTAGCAACTTTTCTAAGATAATTATCCTAGAAACATTTGAATTTTATTGGATAAAGAGAAATAAGAAGCCACTTTAGTAAGAGCTGAAACTACACATCTGTATCTCAACGAAACTGAGAATAAGTTGACAATTTTAACCGTCAAATAATGATGTACAAATAAAACTACTAAGTAGTACACTAATTTAAAACAACCCAATAAATAGGGCGATGACCATTTAAAAAAAAAAAGGAATACATGCAAAGAAGACGAAAGTTAGCATTAGTTTTCTCAAGTAAAGCAATACGTTAGGAACGAGTTTCGTTTTTTTTTCAAATTTTTTTAATCAGTGTATTATAAAATGCAAGTATCACTTAATATAAAAGATGTTTACTTATCCATTATTTATTTGAGTACTTAGGCATAAAATTATTTGATTTATTCAGTTAATCGTAAATTAGTTATTCAGTTAAAAAATTATAAATCAGTTAAAAATACGTTTATATGATAAAGCGAAATAGGTAATAAACATCAGCGGCCTCAAAGGAAGCGTCGAGGTGTCTTGGTACCTTGAGTCCTTGGGACTGGCGTACGCGACCTCAACGCAGACATTGGAGTGCGAGTAGCAGGGGTGCCACGAGCTCGTTTTGCAGGGGAGCTACCAGCCTCAATGTGTTCCTGAAAGCACACAACATCACCCTTTACTTCATACGAGGATCACTTGACTTGTAGCGCAGTCAATAGGTGATTTTGGGTGCAATTTAATACTTTTCTATCTTGTATACAGGGTGTTTACCGTTGAGATGGACCAAACTTGAAGGGTGTCATAATGAGTGTTTTTACCAGAAATACAATTATCTCAGTGCAAATTGGAGGAACAGAGATAACAAGTAAACCAACGATAACTTATGTAGGGGTCACTTAGGACACAAAAATCGCTTTCTGGTGGCAAACTAAAACATTAGAGACAAGGCAGCATGGAGAAGAACGGCTATCAGTCACTTGATGATAGATAGATAGCGCAGTTCCAGCTTGCACAATCTGTACTATATGTTTTGGCAATTGCACGGACCAACATATCCACACACAATTTGATCCAATTTCCACAGGTGCATTGTAAAAATACTTGCACTAGAATTTCAAAATAGTAACTAAAATAGTAGTAGCAAATAGTACCTAACAAAAATTGGTTCAATAAAACCAAATAATGTTAGAGTTGAAATCACATACCTGGAATTGAGAGTATGAAGATATTATTGAATCGGAAGAAAACTGCTTCATATTTATGCCACTATCAATCGATGAACTGGGGGTCATTTGTTTGGTAACCAACTGCAAAAATATTGTTATATTTTACTTATGCAAATTGAATATTTTAATTTAATCCAAGTAAGGTTTAATGCAATTTATTAATACTCGTGAATCAATTATAGCTTACTACAGCAATTTGAAGAAAAATTAGATATTTTCAGAAAAATGAAAACCAGTAGTGGTCAAGACTATGTATTTTCATCAACAAGGTACCGTCACACTCTCAATTCTCAATCAAACCCAACATGCAAAGGAAAATAAGAACAGCGTTAGAGCGATTCCTCATCATGCAGTGGAAACATAGGTACTTGAAAATTTAGTTTGATCAAGTAGCTGGCACAGTTTTTAACCAACATGCACCTGAAAGATGTAAGTCAAAATATAATAACGTAAATAACTCGGTAGAAAAGCAAGTACCTAAGAGATGAGTTGATTTGACTGCATTGTAATAATTAAACTGCGTAGTCATCACGCCATAACATGATCAGGTGATGGATATATAAGTAAAACTAGATGAGCCTATATCTTAAACATCAAATATTACCTGAAGAGAGTGTGGAACAACTAGAAGAAATCTGCAAGCAACCACGTTTTACTGTTAGAGAGCACCAAGGGAAGGAATTGCATACCTACCAATGACTTTTCGATTTGAAAAATAATTTCATTCACAAACTAAAACGAAGCAAAGTTCATACCACCATAGATGGTTGATTTTAACACTTGATAATGGGATCAGCAACTATTGGATACAACTCCTTCGAGATGTAATTTATACCAATCATCCCAATAAAGCACGAAGCAATTGCTTGTTTCTGTACAAAAAAATTAACCCGCGTTTGGATGTTCAATAGCGATGTTTTTAAAAAATGTCAACCTAAACATACGTAAAAATCGTTAATGCAGTTGGAGTTGCATCGCGCACATAGAAATTCCTTTGAAAGATGTTATGTGAAAGGGACTGTAAACAACGAAATAACGCATCTAATTTAATAAAATCATTACAGATTGAATTTGAAAAAGGGGCTATTCTGATGTACACTACCAGACAGTAAATTACTGGAGTACCTACTTTAAAAATATGCAAGTGGAGCGATTACGTGGTTGGGGCAAAGACAGTCATGTGTGGCTATATCAACTACAGAAGCGGACGTAATAGAAGCTAGTGAAAGAGCTACAGAAACGATAGCCGCGTACATATTTGTCTGACGTGTTGTGTCGTGACGCATCAGAATCGGTTCCATCGGTTTCATAGGAGCGTTCACATTTGTCTGATGCTCTGTGTCGTGACGGCTTCTGATGTGTCGCATCAGAAGCAATCCTGGTCTGCGTCAGATTGGGTGAAGCAGCGTTCACATTTGTCTGACGTGTTGTGTCGTGACACATCAGAACGGTATTGGTTCCATCCGGTTTCATAGGAGCGTTCACATTTGTCTGATGCTCTGTGTCATGACGGCTTCTGATGTGTCGCATCAGAAGCGATCCCGGTCTGCGTCAGATCGGGTGACCCCCCTCTCCCGTACGGGGGCGGGGCAGCGACACGACAGAGCGCCATTTGCTAGTGTGAACGCGCTGGTTTTCTGTTGTGACGCGTCAGAGCTGCAAAGCGACAATGGATCTCGAGCTGCTCATTGAATACGTATGGCAATACGATGTGATGTATAATACAAAATGTAAGCAGTATGAAAAGATCTGACGTTCTAAACAGTATAACGTTCTAAAATACAGATGGAATCTTTCAGAGTCACTCTCAAGCTCTTTAACGAGACTGTGAAACTCGCCCTTATGACTGTGAAAGGCTCCCTTTTTCTGTTTATTGGATGAATCCAATATCTGGGTATTTCTGACTATCTTGTCAACATAGTACCTAAGCACCAACAATTCCAGTTCATCTTCAAAATCGGAATCTGAATCGGATGATTCTTCAAAAAACATTGTGACTGTGTGAGCTATCCGAGCGCTGAGACCGAACTGAACTAAAAATTGCATCAGAATGCGTCATAACGCGTCAGACAAATGTGAACAATAGCCATTTTGTCAGAGAGCGTCACAACACAACACAACACACAGATATGAACGCGGCTTGAGCCTCCTCTTCCGTACGGGGGGCGGGGCAGAGACACAACAGAGCGCCATTTGCTAGTGTGAACGCACCGGTTTTCTGTTGTGACGCGTCACAGCTGCAAAGCGACAATGGATCTCGAGCTGCTCATTGAATACGTACGGCAATACGATGTGATGTACAATACAAAATGTAAGCAGTATAAAGATCTAACGTTCTAAAATACTGATGGAATCTTTCAGAGTCACTCTCAAGCTCTTCAACGAGACTGTGAAACTTGCCCTGAACTAAAAATTGCATCAGAGTGCGTCATAACGCGTCAGACAAATGTGAACAGTAGCCATTTCGTCAGACAGCGTCACAACACATGACCCACAGATATGAACGCGGCTTAAAAGATTATTAAATGAAATTATTGGCTTTCTTGGGATCTTGATTATCACCGGTGAACAAAAAACATACGAATCAGTCCCTTCTTCTTTTGAGAAGTGGGCACAAAAAGGTAGCTTGAGATCATGAAGACAAAACAACAGGGCATCAACGGGCCAAAGTTGATGATCCTTTGTAGTTCAATAGGAATTCATAAAGTATCTTGTTTTTGTAATGTAGCTCTTCAAAAATATTCAGTCAGCAGTTTCTATGCACAATCGTGTCTCAATGTTCAACAGCAGTGTTTTTCAATTCCTATAGCTACTCATGAAATTCATGTGTTCAGCCTAAAAGTAGGTAAACCTCAATTTACAACTCAGGTAGATAGGCATACTTCTACACTTTACGGCAAAACTATTGCTGTTGTGGAACAAGTTTTGATACATTTATCTGAACCCAGCGCTTTCCTTCACCCGTATACATTAATATTAAGAAACCTGTGCTTCGCCGATTTACGCCCATCAATTATCAACCACTGTGTTTCACTCGGTACACCCATAGAAACACCAAGGCTTCAACAGTCTTCTCCGCGTTGAAAAAACCCCTGTTAGCAACCAGAATAACAGTTCGGGAAACACCAATTCGGTTGGGAAGGGTAGCACCGTTTATGAACTAGAACGATGTTTCGGAGGTTCTGACCTAACCCATGTTGTGCGGCAAAACTCGTTGATCATTTTACAACCAGTCCTGTCAAAATCAGTTTAGCTATCTAATAGAGAAACATAGAAGGATAAAAACAAATTTAGATTTTTTTTTTTTTTAAATAAAACAGCACGGAGGCATTTTTGCTACGGACAGAAGAGAAAATAGAACTAGGAATTCAGAACATTTTTGAGTCCAAGCACATAAAATAAGCATCTATATCTACGAATAGCCACCTTCCACGTCAAATCCTCCAATTCCTCAATCTCACTCTCCTACCGAATCCAGTGTTTTCTCAAACAAAAGCCAATACTGAAATGCAAGCACTAATCTACAATTGCATGAACTACAGGTTCCATATTTATAGCATAGCATTACACTCGGCACTGGTAAGAGCGAAAATCAGAAGCAAGCATCTACAACATATGACTTCAAAATTCTTACAGTAAACGTCTCATCAGCTCGACCAATCTTTCGCTTAGTTGCAGGCTTGTTCTCTTTCGCCACAGGGGTCTTCTGAAAATGTATGTTTACACATAACTCATCTGTTCTATTATCTTAAACAAAAACATTAATTCAACAAATACTGGTGGTTTGAAAATGGTTAGCAGTGACACTCGATAACAATTGAAAACAAATAACAAAACAAGAAGGCTGGGGTTTCACAAAACTAACACAAAATTAGCAACGTTTAGTAATACTCAAATTATAATGTTAGACTTGAAACGTCTATCATTACCATCCGACCAGAGAATTTCCACAAACCCATTCGTCTAATTTATTGAACTCCCTACTAACCCGGTAACTTTTTCTTCTTATCTAGCGGCATGTGGAGTGTGTTTCGTGTCTGGATATGCTTGTTCAACTGCTCACTTTAATATATGCAAGAGAGATATAATTCTTTACATTCTGGTTTGACTCTCCGCAGACTATTGAGCCCTATTTTTCACTCTCAATCCTCTGGAGCATTTAAGTGAGAGGTTGAACTAAAAAATGAAAATCGAGCACATCTGTCTGGCGGGTTGAGTATTCCCTTGAAAACAACCTCTGTTGGAGGGCAGAACGGAGGTGCTTTGCCTTGTGGCAGCGATCCTGTGGTCTCAGGGGCTCCCTCCTCCCCTGGTATCATTAGCCCCCTTTACACGTACGTTCTTTCGTGTATGCTCAGGAGCGTACAGGACTGCGCGTGGGGAAGCTCGCACACTCAATCACGCGTGCTTGTTAAGTTGCGTTAATTGGACATTCTTTCTTTCGCTCGCGATTGCGCTTTCCCGTTTCCCTTGGAAGGGAAAGAACGTCCATGTAAAGGCGATTCACCCACGATAGAATGCAGGAAACTGGCGCGTGTTGGAACGTATGTTTTTCATGCAGTTTCCCTTGGAGCGTGTGGTTGCTTGGTTGGTTATTTTCGCGGTTATAACTATTTTAATTGTTAAAAGTTTAATTTTTACAAGTTTTACAAGTTTGATTTTTACAGTTTGTTTACAAGATGGACATAATTTCAAGGCGCAAAAGAACCCTTGCGGTTGCTTTTGCCGGTCTTGCGGTGTCTGGCCAAGAAAAGCGGTCCAGAAGAGTATGGACCAAAAGCTATCATAAATTTGGTCACCTGCCCCTCATATAGGAGGTAAGGGAGAAGTATCCCAGTGATTTCAAGAACTATTTGAGGATGCGAGTCCTCCACGCTTTCCCTTCCTTCCAGAGCATCTTCACACGGGCACTCTATCGTGAGGGTAAGAGCGTGCTGTCTTGACCGCGTGATTTTCCTATCCTTTCCCCTTCCTCTCCGACGCCTTTACACGCAAAATCTTTCGTGAGCGATACGGTTTTCTAGCGTGAATGAACGTACGTGTAAAGGGGGCTATTATGGGCAGCACCCCTCTCGATAACTCAGCAACAGCGAAGCCAAGTCACCCTTGGCCTAAAATGATGGCAGACCCGACAGTCTACCACTTCTCATGACTGTCTGTCTCATGGGGGAGGACTTAACCCAATCCTCACACAGTAATGTTGGTTATGGTTTCCCAAAGACGGCAACTGGGCCCACAGGAGCAACACCACCACAACCTAGAGGACTACAAAATATTCATCAGCCCTACCTAAAGTCCTACTCGGAGTAACATTCATACCACTAACATACCTACATATTACAGAAAGAATGTCCCACTATCATACCAACCTCCCTATTGGGTCTTCCAATGGGGGAGTGGACGCTGGGGACCCAAAGCTTGATAGGCAGGCGGGTGCGGCAATTATTCTGCCTCCGAAAATTACAAACACCAGTGATTCTGAAAGAGAGAAACTTCATTTTCTCCGTGGGGGTGACTCTTTTCAATAACAATTTTATTTCGCCTCAAAAATCATTTGAAAACTTGAAAATACGTTATCACCCGATCAGTCATTATTATCATCAGTTTTTGCTTAATCATGGCATAACTTCGAACAATATCCAATTAATAGGGCATCCTGGGATACCAAGATGATTCTGTTTGTTTGCTTAGCAACGACATCGTGGCTTACAATGTAAACACCGTGAGTCTAGCGACATTGCTACACTAGTACACGCCATATACCTGTTATAGCCCAAAAATATTTTATACCTCTGACAGAGTTCTTGCTCTTGTCCTGAATGTCAAGGGGGAATTTCGCTTTAGTGAAACATGAAAACTAATCTAGCTGGTTGAGCTAAGAGGCTGAATAACCAAACCTCTTCAACTGTGGGTTATTTTCCTTGAGCATAACATTTCCCCACTGGCTCAGTAGATGCTCACTGGGAGAAGTTTAGCAGTGGAGTGTGTAATTGTCACAGTGTGTTCTGAATCAAGTGAGTAAGTGAGGAAGATAAAGATCAGGGAATGTGATGTTTAATATTTTCTATCCAGAAGGATTTAGTTTAGCGTAGTCATGGCCGAAAAATACTTGATATCTCTGAGAGAGTTCGAATTCGTGTCCTTACTACTGATAGGAAATTCCCATTTAGTTGGATAAAGTACGAGGCTGGTTAATCAAACGTTGACTGTGGGTTATTTTCCCCGAACATAAAATACCCGTATCCACACACACTTTACATACACATATCTATGTCCTAATAGACTTTATTCTGACCTTGAGATCGTGATAAGAAATCGGTCAACCATCTTGAAAGAAACCAGTATTCAAAAGAAACCCCTCTTTGCTCAGTAAAATGTTCTGAAATGTCAAAAATGAACTCTAAAATTGCAACGTGCTGATCTTTGATGAAATTCATCTACAATCGTTATGATAGTATCCCTTAACGATTCTCCGATTGTGAGCGTATGCAAACAAACAGATCCGGAGAATTGGATTTTTAGCGAAATTAACGGTCGCTCACACTTCAGACAGACCAATGGTGAAACTGAAAGATTACCTCCCGTTAGTAAACCCACACATTCACTAAGAATTTCACCATTATCAGACGGTATTGTAGTTCAGTTTTAGTCGAACAAGGACACAGTGATGGTTAAAATGTCCTGACAGCTGTAAAATGCAGCACATGAGCGAAAAATTTGGTTGTGAACTATGGGAAAGAGGAAGCGAATTGAGCACATATGGGACAAATGTGCAGCGTGTCCCATGATATATCCGTCGAACTTCCCCCATGTATTCTGCAACACTTTTCAACAAAAGTTGCCTCTTGGAGTTATTTTTTTCAACTACTAAAAATCCAACTTCTTTCAATTATAAGATTTTTGCATAATTCGAAAATCGCTCATACTAGAGCACTTTAATTGGTGGATATTTAGAAAATCAGCACGTCAACTATATTTTGATCGTTATGTTAAACTGAACACGTATACTCGTAAAATGTACCGAAGAAAACCTTCACAACTGGTCCTTTGCTTACTTGTAAATGTCGGTTGTTGTTGGGTTTAAGCGCTGTCCCCCTATCCAAGGACTCGAGAAGATCCTCTCCATGCCATAAGAAAGGGCGACTGTTCTCATTTTGGTACTCGGCGAGCAGTTTCTTCAGTTGGGAGGTTATTTTAACGAGGTTCTACGGAAAAGAAGGCAATGCGTTGCAATATTAATACCATGATACATTTGAAAACGATGCAAATTATTACAAATACGTATTTAAAAGCTTACAGCTTCGGTAGATTTTCTCTCTTTTTCTTCTCTCAGCAGCTGCCCACCTCGGTTTTTATACCTATTTGGGTCTTTCGCAGAGGCAGCAAAAGCTTCCATTTTCTCCAATAAATGCTCCCTTTTTTCTGCCATGGTGAACAAATCTCTGAAAAAATTAACCATGTATTTAGGTACCTGATTCTGTTGAAAGACAGATTATTGAAAACCAAATTCACGAAATTTGATGATAATTCACAGATTGATCATTCCCATGGATTCATGTATACTTTTTTTTAATTACAAATTTCCGAATTTTCTTTTACCAGTGAGTCAAGGCACCCTTCTTATGAAATATCGCAGGAAGGAAATGATTGCCAACGCGTTCATGGTGCGGTTCAAGGTCAAGACAATAGAGAGTTTTAGGTTCACGCAGTCGTTACCGCACAGTGCTCTCACGTGATCCAAAGGTGACCGAAGATGCCACGAATGTGGGCGGAATGGCTGGCTTCTGATTACTGCGCCAAGAACCCTTATTACGGACCATCCCTACTACTACGAGGGTCCGGTTTTGAAAGAATGGTGATAAGGGCAGTCACACAGCACCACAGTAAGCCAACGGTGAACACTGCGCTAAGTTAGGATCTCTTCATGTTTCCCCGGATTTACGGTCACAGTGCCTACCAACCATGTGAAGCAAGAACTCTCTAATAATATGTGAGGCAGCAAGAGAAAACTGACCTCTTTAAGTGCCGTTTATGTAGAAGAATGAAATTGCTAGATAAAAGAAAAACTCTGCAAATTATTACACAGGGGCTTATTTTTTCTGAATTAGAAAAACCCTTCCACGTAAATCACTGATCTACGTTTATTACTCATAGTCAGTGATACATGATCCAAACTCGGCGCCTCCAGCCTCCATATATTGCTTGACCAGTCCAGATGCCATAAAAAGAGCCCCATTTATTTGTCAGCACATTACGGACGCGGTTGGAAGTAGCACCAGCGTTACACTTGTGCGGGCCTGTTGCTCCCACGCTGCCTGCTCTGATCAACTTTGTTCTCTCGATGCTTCAACGCAGTTGTGATGTTTCTGTTGTGCAATATACCTCGCTACCCTTCTGTGGAGAAGAAATCAGCACTAAATATCTAATCTGCTGCAGCGGCTGAAGGCCTGTTGGATCAGAATGCAACCTCTAGACGTTTTTGGGTCCATCCTTTAAATGTCTACCTTTCTCCACTCTGTCTTTATAGGAACTGTCACTCTAATCCCATAGGATGGGGAAAGCCATGAATCTCTCCATTCAGTTGGTCGATATCCATAACAAACATCTTAAATTAAATGCAATTTTCGAGAAACCAAAAAACACTCCTCCTCTAAGATCAATTGCGGTCATTGAGCTCTCCCAACATTCTGTGGGCGAAATTTTCCCTTGGTCAGGTATAAGTCGATACCCTTCCTTCGGGTTCTCCAAAAATGCGGACCTGCTGCAAGTCGTGGGCCAACCCGCACCCATCAGGTGCCTTAGGTAGATTAGGAGGGAAATTAGCTGCAAGGAACTTCAGTTCATCAATGATCTCCTCAACTAGTATATATTCCCTGAATACCAACCTTCAATAGTCTCTTTCTACGGAACAGAAGCTGATATCAAAGACTCTGTTCACAATTGAAAATGATAAACCAATATGCATTGCAGGAGTGGGAGCGTAGAAGACTATAGACGCTGTCGATTCTTTCACTATTGGTTGATTGGTGTTGATAAAAAGTTTTCATCAAAATTATCAACGATATGATTATTATTGGATGAGTAGTTATCATAGAGAGGGAGGAAATGATATATATATTTTTTGTGATTTCTCAAATATTGAACATGTTATGTCTACCAAAATGCATTGATATTGACATCATTATATTATAGAGCCGTAGTTGCACGAAATTGGTTTTTGTAGAATATTGTTTGGAAAAAAAGTAAACAAAAGGTGAACATGTTTTTTATCTTCAAAAGTGAGGCAAAGCATCTAAAACTTTTCAACTCTTAAACAGATTGTTGAAAGGACTTACTGGTATTTTTCGTAATACTCTTGCAACCGTGTTTGTTCCATTTCGTGAAGTTCCAGCACGTCTTCATTATAGGTATCCGTAAAATATGCGTCAAATTCCATTCTTCTCTCTGGAGTGAAAGTCATGATGTCCCACAGATTCACAATTTCTTTTCTGACCATTTCAATTACAGATTTCATGTTCGCCCTTTTCAGAATTTCACATCTCTCAATCTCTTCTGTGAGCTGAAACAACAAAATGAAGTTAGCTACAACAGTAAACACTAAAATTAGCATACCCTAAAATTCTTCATTTTGGCCTGGTGGATGCAGGACCGCAGGAAAGGTGACAAATCGTAATTCACAATGAGTTTTGTGATAGGTTACATAAAGCAGCACAATAAAGGTCAATTCACTTCAATTCGAGTCACCCCATAGCCTTAACACACTTTTTAATAGTGACAACGTTGATATTGCCTTGTGAGATGTGATGGGGGATTCATGATACTGACTTACATGTAACTGAGATAAGCAGTGTTTAAATGAATGCTCCAAAACTGCGCCAACCTGCCAGCTTATCAATAGTCTCTGACACGACAACACAGGAAAGAGACTTTATCAACTTCAATATATACCCGTAGAAATGAATATCGTTTCCACAACACAGCCAAGCGATCTATTCAGCCATGGGATCAGCTACAGTCAACGAATCTGTTGCTAGAGAGCTGAACTAACTAGTTCCACTAAACTTTGAAACTCTCAGGCGTGGCTTAAGCAGGGTTCACATCCATCCGGCAAGCTATCTGGAAAGTGAATACGAACAGCTGATTGGTTGGGCATCAGCTGGGGAGAGGAAATATTTTTTTCCAGATAGGCACTTTTGAAGCAAACTGTAGATTTTCTATTTTCAGATTTTTCAAATATTTTTCTTTAGCATCTGGGCAGTTAACTACTGCGCGTACGGAATGACGTCGGGAACCAAAACAGCTGTGGGAGGAAGCACAGGAAACGAGTTATTGGCGTGTGCTCGGACGATTCCCCTCCTCCCCTCCACTGCTTTTTACTAGCTTCCCCTAGACGTATTTCCAAACGTTCCAGATGGATCTAACCCTGCTTTACACAATCTCTTTAGAAGAGGCCCTTTAGATAAAAAGATCATACCAACAAGGAGTCGTCACAATTGAATAATCAGCAATCTTTTTCATGATGCGTTTCATTGCCACAGTCAACTATGTGATAGTCAATGCCTCATTCCTTTATCTCCGGTGTCAATCACTTCTAAATAAGTTTTCAGCAGAATTGTTTTCAAATCCAAAGGGAGATATTGTTAACAAAAAACAAAGACTAAAAAAGTAATAAAAGCTAAATACCGACCATGGTTCTTGTTGAATTAGTCCACTGGAACGTAAGCCATAAGGCCTGATCAACAGATGAACCATGCATTCTCATCTGTCAGCATTTGGACCACATACAATCTAGTCCTATTCATTTGCAGCTGCCTCCTTACAGATTTGACCAGATTCATGTCCGTAGCTCCATCAAGATTTGCATGTCTTAGTATTTGTTACTGACATTTCATTGTTGCCAAGAAATACATTGTTCAGGTACATTGTCAAACTGAATTTCAGGTTGATGGCTTGTACTGGTATGACCTTCCATTGCCTGAAGGAGAAGCATTTTCGGGTTTGTAGGCAGATGCCCTAGTGTACACTACATTCACAGATAGAGGGCCTCAGAAAAACTTCAACAAATCATCGACCTTCTCAGGCAATTAAGTATTGAATGGAGAATGAAGATCAATTCAAGGAATACCTTCACACATGAAAGAAAATATATCGAACCCATTGTATTGAACAAGGGAGAACCAATGCCAAATTCAGAATCTCAGGGTTACTCTCGTTAAATATCTCACTTTTAGCAACCGCATAACCGAACAAAAAAAAAGTTACGAATGTTTCAGAAGTCAACAAAATTAATTTGTCCAATTTAGACTTACGCGCTATCTATGTGCTCAAATTCGCAATTTAAAAGAATAGCACAAAACCAGAACTAGGTATTGATATACAGTCAACATCACTCTTTGTTCACAACGAGACCATATACACTGATTTCCATCAAGATTCCCCTCAAGAAATGCTTCTCAAATATATGTCGCGGTTTTATGGGAGTTATCTCGATCAGTTCAACCCATTTGTTGCAGAGGGATTGTTAACCTCGTCCAATGGCCGACTCTCAACACCTAAACACATCATGGATCGATTTCTGATACTTGGATGTCTCAAAGATGATTGTTTAATTCACCATTAAAAAAATTCTGCCATTAAAAAGTATTATAACGTGATTCTGGTTCTCTTTTCTTGAACAAAGTGTTCCAATTAGTCAACGTCTGCAGTGCGCTGAACTAATGTAATAAATAATAAGCAATAATTGTGTTTACACTACTCTTCAGTAAGGTATATTGTATTTACAATGGACTTTATACAACATATAATCGTTTTAGGGAACTCTGAAGGGATTTGATATGAGCTTGGCCGAAATATAAACTCGAATTTTCTCGTTAAGAGTGTTATGATTCTACGGGATATCAAGTCACTTGTTGATAAAATATTCTGGTTTGAAGCATGTTTATTGAGAGAGTTTTAAGGATGAATAAACTCGCACTAGGGATAGATTCAATTGCCTTATCAGTTTTATAGTCAACAATGTAAAGTTTATTGCATTCTCGGTTTTTCCAATCGCTCTCCATCAAAAGCGGCTATAGAATCTCAGAACTGTTCATCAAAAGATAAATAGTGATAAATTTCACCGAATGGCATCACAGTTTCTGAGAGCCTAAGCATTTCTGGGTCGTTCTTCCTTTGATACGATTGGAATAGATGGTCTAATGTGTACATTCTCCTTCACTTTATTCCGCTTTTAGTGCATTGAGTATTATAAAAGTTTCCAAATATATATAATGGAATAAGCGTATGCGTAGCGTTGGCAGTCTATAGTAGGGATAGAGTGGAGTATTTTACATAAATAAATTAAATTTATCATGAATAACGATAACTTACAGCATTGACGGCAGAACTACCGATTCCATAATACGTGGCATTGAAAGCCATCCTTTCTTCGTCTGGAATTCGGATCCTTTCCCAAAGTTTTTCCAGCTTAGACTCAAGAAGGCCAACTCGCTCGGTTGCTTCCGTGATCAAAGTTTCGTATTTCCTTACAGTATCCTGAAAAATAAAACGGGAATTCTATTAGTAATAAAAATATTATACGAATCTTTGAGCATACCAAATTATTTTCCGTTTTACACCAATGAAATTTTCCATTTCAGAAGAGCCTAACTTAGGATAGCAAAATTTTGGAAGGAGTCTCATTCAACTGTGGTCCAGTAAAAGTAGTTTCAGGTGATTGAAAACTCAGAAATTCCTATCGACAGGAGCACGCTGTTGGCTTGAGAGAGATTATACATTCCTTTGGATCACACCCACCTGCGGCGTTATAACCACCCAATCCAAAAACTTCTTTCATCTCGGTAGAGTTTGAGCTCATACCTTTTCCATCGCCAGAGGAAGCTGGCTGTCTTGAGGAATGTAACTGACTAACCTCTTGACTTCTCACTACCATGACTGGGGATAAATATATTTGATTCCATCGCCCAACAGTCTGAGATTCTTAAAGGGCGCGTTCATAATTGCTAAGCCTTAGTCTAGACTACAAAATGTCAAACACTCAAAACCAATCCTATGCATTAAAGCTACGCAGACTAGCGTAAGATATTGGGAACTGGCTGAGGAAGGGATTGAAAGGCGTGCTCTCTCAAACAGCTATATGCCTTCCTCAAAAAATCCAGATCCCACTGTCCCACCGAGATCACAGATCTTTTAGTTTCTTCAATAGCTCAATAGAACTATAATACTACGAATGGACTCTAGAATCAGCTGAATCAATATTAGTAACCTTATATACAGGGGAGGCTGCTGACAGGAGCACAGGCGCATCTGCACCCCCTGGCCGAAATGAAAAAGATGCCTGTTAATACTAATATTATCATACTGCTTCCCAACTTGTCCCCGTGAATCCTCATTGAAGAGCAGAAGTGTTTCTAATTCAAGCGCC
This sequence comes from Creontiades dilutus, assembly GCA_031894815.1. Taxonomy (NCBI): domain Eukaryota; kingdom Metazoa; phylum Arthropoda; class Insecta; order Hemiptera; family Miridae; genus Creontiades; species Creontiades dilutus. The sequence goes on from JAVIWC010001331.1 coordinate 145,782, forward strand.
AAACAGCCTCAGGATGGGTGAGGGGTTAGGGGTACAAGTCTGCCATGCACCAAACGAGAAGAGCTTGGACGTAGAACACAGTGTTTGATTCGACCCGGGTCCAAAGAATGAACCAGTGACAGCAAGCACCGCAAAATAAAACAGCCGAAGTTTCAGGGAGCACCACTAGTCGTCTGCTCACCATCAACACGATTAATACTAAATGCTATAAAACCTAAGTTTGCTAAATTGTCGGTGGAGCAAAGAGTCATTATTCACGATGCAGGGCACCCAATGCCACTAATGACAGGACTGCAACGAACCTCAAAGGCAAGCATATATCGTTCTACGATTCCCAAGTTCAGTCCACATTACAACAAAAAGGCTCTGCGGATGTGAGGTAAGTAATAAACTTGTCTTCTTCCCTGCAATATTAGGAATGAAACTTGGGTTAAAGATGGAATTGGGCTTTTACCTCCGCAATGGTTTTTGTCAGGCAGATATGAATTTCAACTATTGCAAAACATAATTTTCCGAAGTTCGTCATCATTTCAAAATATTCACGTACCTGCAGGCGAACTTCTTTTAAAAGGTAGGATTCAGTAGTTTATTTCACGATTTGAAGCCGAGAAAGCGGACAAGATTGATATCCTTAGCATATTGGTAGTTGAAAATTGAATTCGGCTGAGAAAAGCACATTTTTGTCTCATATTCCCTTCGTGGTTGTCCCTCTTGCACAGTCTTGGTGCACCCCCGGGGTGTCAGGGCAGGAGCTGCCACTGCTTATATATCACCTCAGGTAAAAATTATACTCAGATCAGCAGCCAAAATTAGTTCGATATTGTTGAATAATAACTGATTGTTAGTATTTATTATAGACTAATAATGACACTCTCTTTCAAATCAAGTACAGTTTATGGATGTGCAGGACTAATTGGAGGAGTGTCATGACTATGTACCTCCTAATATTATTTTTGAGGTACTTACAACATTGATCATTTCAGTCAAGCTATAATTGGTGAGATGAGGTTATCTTACTTCAAGTTTACTCATGTTTTCAACAGTGAGTTTGATTGTAGGCGGTTCACTCCCAGTGACATCTTGTTCAAAGGAGGTCATCGGTAAGAGTTCCAAACGTTGCATCATCTCCCTGATACGCTCTCTGGCCATATTGAGTTGGTCAGTTCTTTCAATCTATAAAGAAAGTTGCTTCATTACATCTAAGAAATAGTTTACAAAAAATATAAAATGGGACCAAGTATTTAATAAATTACATACTTTGGTTTTCCGAAGGAAGAAAATATGTTGTTCCAATTCCTGTAGGTCGAGTGGTGATGGAACAGATGATGTAATGACCAGTGGATCAAGACCAAGCAGTTCACACAGGTCAGCCTCCTGGCGGTGAATAAATAATTCAAAGTCAATACAGAATGTTTAAATTACAGCAAAATACTGCTTATACCAGAACGTAAAAGATCACTCAATGCTATCAATACGCACCTTTTTACGAAGATCTTCCAGTTGTTGGAGACGCTGTGCTTTCATTTCCCGATACTCTTCAAGATCACCATTCAGCGTATTGAGGGTAATTTGCAGTGGATCATTGGGGCGAGCATGATTTTCTATTCTGATGTGCAGATCCTGTGATGTAAATAATCAAGAAAACATTCGTATATGGTCAGTATGAAAGATGCTCACTTGAATTGACTGGTGGGAAACCCTAAGTGCAACGAAAAGTGATAGATCGCTCAGGGCAACGAAATCGGTATATAAAAAATAACCTCCGAATGAAACTCGTTTGTACTAAATACAATACCCATGTTCGTAGTTCACGATTTCTAAGCGTAAAACTGTAAAATTCTACGATTAACAGTCCATCAAGAAGTCAGGAATAATTACAATGAATAATATTTTTTGAAAAGAAGAAATCGTAGCGGAGCCAAAACGTCGTTGTCCCATAAAAATGTCATTAATAGTGAGAGAATAAATTAATATTCACCTTTTGCAGCTGGATGTGTTCTTTCAAGCATTTCTCTATTTCTTGAATCATACTAGCTTTCTTCTTCCTCTCGCCGTTGATCATATCATTGTAGACTTCCTAGAAATATAAAAGGATTCAAGAAGAATTTATGGTCCTCACAAAGAAAAGATGTGGGGCAAAAGCACCCAAGATTTGATTCGAGGTAAACAGATATTGCCTGGCAAATCTTCGAATGAATTCAAATAATCCAAGTACTCTTGGAAAGGGTCCTGAATCCAGCACTTGGAAAGTGTGTTTACTAGAAAAACAAATGGACAGGGAATAGAGAAAAGACATTTCAACAGGTTTTTGGAGAAAGTAAAATACCAATTTAAAAATGCTAAGTTGAATGCTTCCTTGTATCCTGACATCAATAAAAACTTTTAAAAGCGGGGACTACAATGATATAATCGTGTTGAAATTTATATGGTTGAACCCAACGAACTCCAAATTTGAACGAGATGGGATGATTAGGTGGTGAGAACATGAGGTTCAATTGAGTTTAACGTCTACTAGTGCGCCGATAGGGAAAAAATCAAACTCATACAGGACCTTCCCGCATACTCCCTGAAAATCGAAAACTATAAAACAAGTCTTTTACAACAACCAAATTTCAGTGAGATCCAACGACTGGACCGTGAAAAAATAATGCATTACAGATTTCATGACCGCATGCTTTGATCGAAGTATTAATTTGAGAGCGATGAAACTCTTAGGAACCTTCTACCTGGCGTTGAAATTCCCTGAATATTCAATCAAAACCGGACGAGAGATGTAGAATTGTAGAACACTTGGTGGACATAGCAAACGATGGCATTGTAAGTGGCACAATACAGAAGGTCTACCAGTGTACAGTGGCGAATGTGAGAAGGATTCAATACCTGCTATGCTTCCTCCAGGATGTCTGCTCAGCTGCACGTACGCCAACAGTCGCCTATGTACTCACCCGTCGCTTGTATCAGGTAAATACTGAAGTCCTATACGTCAAAATGACTCCACGATAGTAATGCTGAAGGTAAGGTGGAGTCAATTTGTCTCCACGATAATATTGTACGCCTCTAATGTCGAGCTAAGTTGACTCCATGATCACATTGCAAGGCTCATACCCAGTTGACGGAATCGGCTCGGAGGATGAAAATGACGATCCATATTTACTTGCTGAAGATGATGACGGCGAAATCTCATCGGAAAGTGAGTACGAGGTGGAACCATTCGACGAGGAAGATTTGGTGATAAGCATCGACAATATCATTATCAACTGCGAAAATTCAACAGAATTTGGCACCAGTGCTCATTTGGCAAGAGAGTCAGCCTCTACGTGCGCCATTTAAGTGGAGGGGAAAAAGAAAACTGATGGTAAAAAGCTCAGATGCTAAGAGGAAGAGCAGGAGCAAAAAAACCACAACAGAGAGTGTGGAAGAAGATGAGTTGGTTTTGACGTTAGATGGGGTAAGATTACTGGTAGGGAAAGGTATGACGGAAGTAATTTTTCTCTGGAAAACTAAACCTCTTTCAAAATCAGGCAAAACTTCACCAGAAATGTCGTCCACGTCACACCCGGACATTGGACAAGCTGGAGAGATGACAGAGCCGATTGATTTCCAAATACTTTTTTCTGTGATTTGTTATTCACCTGTAAAGGTGACAGTGTTCTATGTCAAATGTTTTGTCAATTAGCAATGGAATGACAAGGGACTGACTCAAATAATTTTGCTGAAAAAGTATAGAGTTATTTGGGAGATGTTGTAGGTATCCACTTTTTGGAGTTTGAATTCTTACATATTTTGTAATAAAGAAGAAAGTGATCAAATCATTTATTTTTGAATTCATTATAGGATTTTTTCTAAGAAATTTCCATTATTGAGCTATAAGGAGCGGATATTATTTTGAATAGAATTATATGTTGTTCCATTTTTCCTGATTTTGATTTTTCTGAATACGAGTATTATTACAAAATCGGTTGTAAGTGACGAATTGCAGTGGGAGTAATTTGGACTCCGATCGATAGCACCTAATGAGGGGTTCATCGATAGTATTCTATGGTTAATCGTGAATAACGGTGGTACGCAGGAAAAACATTATAACCCCTAAGGATGAAAATTCCTGAAAAAAAAAACATGTCAGATCTTCTAATCAGATTAGTTTCAAACGAATATGTTGATGGGGGGCGTTGGAAAATGTTCAACGCCTCAAGGGGGAGGGTGCTAATTTAAAAAAGGGTGAGAACCGCGGGTTCTCTCAAAGAGAAAAACTTTGCTTTGAATGACCAAAATTTAATAAAAAAATATTTATCTTGATGTGAAAACAACCCGTAGTATTCAATCAAGTTCGAAGGCTGCGAATATGATCACAGGATGAACGTTGCGCCGATTATCTATCTTAACAGGCATCTACATGTACCCACCTCAGTGTGTAAAAATTAAGGAGAGTTCATACAAACCTCCACGTATTCAACTATGGTCTTGGCATACTTCTTCCGCTGGTGCTCATCCAGATTGTACATCTCGCGCCATTCAGCAGTAAGTTCCGAAATGAAGTTCTTCGTAAGGGCGCTGATCTCATGAACCAAACCTTCCAACCTACAGGGAGGACAGTAGAAACGAAACAAAAATCAGAGCATGTTATGAATAAGATGCCATTAAATCATTACGAGGGGGCGAGTTACTAACGGATCCAATTCCATCGCAACAGACAGGTAAAGCCAGCTTCAAAGGCAAAAATACTTAGCGCAACGGCAAAACGAATCAGGCATCGGGCGCGGGTATCTGTAACTACGGGAACGGTGAACAATTTGTTGTATAGTTGTAACGGTCGAATACAATCAGTGTTGCCAGATAGAAATCCGACTTTTTTGGACTTGGATAATGTCATGGACCTAGACCGGTACAGGATGGAACACTGGGGGGTAACCTCCCAAAAAACAGGGCTGCGTATTGAGGCTCTCGACACTCGTTCTTCCGCATACAGAGGGCATACCTGATTAGCAAGGTGTTGCGAAAAGCGAGCTAACACATCCCAATATGATCCTTTTCCCTTCATAATAGAAGAAGGGATGGTTGAGAGTGGGGAGGCAAACATAAGTCGGAAGGGTCGAGAACAAGGCAGTTCAGTTATTAGGCGTTGGTTGAACAATACCTGTTACCCTGTGGTTGTAAGTAGAAGAACTACTTTCATGGGAACCTATAAATTGCATGGTTCAAAATTCTTTACCTTCTTGATCAAGTAATTAACCATTAACCATCATAACAAAAACAAAAATAAATAAATAAACCATGGCATGGATTGATCATCTCTTGGATACTCAATTAATATGATGTTCCTCTTTCAGTAGCTCCTTGTGTAGACGATTTAACCCAAAGTTTGCCAAATCTAGAGACAAGTTTATGAGGAGCCTCTATTAATTAGGTACGTATCCGATCTTCACAACTTCAAATCCAGTCCTCCCCAAGGTGGGCTTTGAGTTGTTCACCTACCTCTAACCGATCCGCTACCTTCAAACAGTCGCTGAAATCATACCATCAGGTGCAGAAATGGTTGAGGCGCGATACAACCATGCGATATTACACAGGAGTGGGCCTTCCTTCTCTTCTTCCACGCATCCAGCGTGAAACAAGGGTGAAAGTGAACAACAACATGGTTAAGGTTATTATATTGGAAATGTAACAGTGACCAATAGGTTACATTTAGAAAATGGCTTATGTTGTGAGCTTGTGTTTAAATTTTATAACTTTATGAGTCACAATTTGCAATTTAGTCTTTGTATTTCCTTCGTGAATATACTATTGAAACGGTTTGAAGACACATTTTCAAGTTATCACGTAACAAAAATGTAAATTTTATCGCTCTTATTTATTTCACTGAAATTTGGGGCTTGGATATCGAAGTGCGGCTTTTTGGATCTTTTGTGTATCAATTCCTACCATCCTTGATATTCTAACTTGTTATGGAGTTAGAAGAAGATTCCAGCGTTTTCCGGTTGGAAGGGAAAGAAGACACTGGAGGCGGTTTGGTGATTAAGAAGAAACCCGCTCCCCAAGGGAATTTCGAATTCAAAGTTCCGAAAACTTCGCTGTTGGGACTTGACCGTCTTGCTGGTAAATAGTATTACACATACCTACCTATCTGATATAATGTAAACAAATCCAAAGCTTCAAATGGAAAAAATAGTCTGATAAGTTGGATGGGCACTTATTCATGCAGTTACAGAGAAATTGAAGTTTATAGTATCTATAGCCCAGCGAGCTTTATAATATATTTGAAAAATTAGCACAAAACCAAGTTTTAACATGGAACATGCTTTAGCCTTGTACTAACCAGCCGAAAAACGTTACGCGGAAGTGGAACCTGGGAGGGTGACGCGAGATATTATATAACATAAGAATAATGTACTTCTTTTTATGGGAGTTAGTAGTGAGTTATCGTAAGCGCTATAATCCTTTATAGTTCTGCGAGGAACTGAGCTGCTAGTCCTCATTTAGATAATCAGTCCAACAGCATTATTACGATAGATATATATTAGTCATTAGACCACGGAGATCAGTAATATTAGAAGTACTGTTCTAGTCTGTCCCCGCACCCAACCTTATTGCAACCTCCCACACATATCAAAAAATATATCGATTGTTTTGTAAATGACCCAATGAGAAGTTCAGGATAGAGTTACTTACTTAAGCAGGGTTCAGATCCATCCGGATCGTTCGGAAATACGGATAGGGGAAGCTAGTAAAAAGCAGTGGAGGGGATGGAGTGGAATCGGCCGAACACAAGCCAACAACTCGTTTCCCGCGCTTCCTTCAACAGCTGTTTCGGTTCCCGACGCCATTCCGTATGCGCAGTAGTGAACTGCGCTATCCAGAAAGAAAAATATTTGAAAAATCAGATGCCTTCAGTTCGTTTCAAAACTGCCTGTCCGGAAAAAATATTCCCTCTCCCCAGCTAGTGTCCAACCAATCAGCTGCTCGTATTCACTTTCCGGATAGCTTGCCGAATGGATGTGAATCCAGCTTTAGTCGTCCTCTTCATACCCTAAAGTGTCGAGGTGCTTTTAATCTGTGGATATTCGGGATTGGCCCACAGTAACCTAGCCTGCTTGGGGGTTTGCCTCATCTGAGCTAGCAGGTTAGCTTCAACCCTGCTTCAAAGCCTATGGTGTTAATGGCTTCTACTTCCAGAGACGATGTAATTGGGAAATTAATTTCAGCGCATAATTCAACAACACTCTTCTAATATAGAAGATGTGGGAAAGGCAGACTCATCTTACCACATGCAGGTTGAGTAGTGTGATTTACGAAAAAATATGGCGTAGTTCCATTCCTTGATAGTTTGAGATTAGAGACTTTTTGGTGCGGTCCACGCAACGAAGTTGACGGTACTGTCTGGAGAAAATTGCAGACTGCGCATGCGTGACGTCCCGTCCGTCATGCAAGCTGTCATGACGAAAACTCTAAAATCGGTTTCCCGTGGTTCTCCTATACGTTTTTCCTTGACGAGTTGGTTGTAACATAACCTTCCACATTTATGAACCATTTTATTTATTTTTCATATTCCGTTTTTGGCATTGTACAAGTTTTTTTGCACATGGTAGCAATAACGAACGTCTGTGTTGTTCGTCAACAATCCATAAAATACAACTTCAACTCAATAACAAAAACTTCAATTCACAATAACGACTGTATACAACTTCCAATGAATGTTGACGTCACGTTAAATGTGACTTCAACAGCCGGTAGCCTTGATGCTATTCGTCATGGAAATGTTAGCATCCAACTGCTCGCCTCAACTCGGCGACCACGGTTTCCTAGTCGTCGTCCACCAAAAAGTCTCTATTGTGAATCCTCACTACTGCAAATCGAAGACTCGAGAAGAGAGCGTCTTGTTCAGTTTAGGGTCATGAAGTAGTGGAACTCTTCTGGTTGTTTGGAATCGCCGTAAGTGCAAAATCCTATTTGACTCATTAGTTAGATTTCTGGCAGACGTTTGTCAAAAGCTTGATCATGTTTGACAATCCTTATTCTCATTATAAGTAAGTTACTTTGAGGAGCCTTTACATACAACAGAAAAAATAATTTATTTAAACAATTCGGGGCTCACTTGAAAGGGCATCAGAATCTGAGATGTAGGAAACTGATAATTATTGCCCTGGTGCTTTTCTTTTCAAACGATCAAGTTTGAATATTGGAATTATGCAATATGTCTACCGAAGTTAGCCATAGTCAGTTTTGTGAAAGATTGTGTCAGACTTCATGATTATGAGATGATAATTTGATAATTTAACTGGTTGGATTGTTCTATCAGTAAGGTTTATTATGAATTGGCTACATTTTTCGTTTGTGTGTTGCCAGCGCTTAAAAGAAAAGAAAAATCGGAAGCGGAAGCTGCTGATGTGAAAACCAAATCTGAGGATGACGAAGAGGTGGATGACAAGAAGAGGAAAACTGATGAGGAAATTTTTAAAAAACCTGAGTCTCGTGACAAGTAAGTCTAGATGATTGCCTAGAGGTACAGTAATGATTAGCCGCGCATGGAGAAACTTATCCCGTTTGTTTCATTTTTTAGAAACTACAGAGATAAAACTCAGGAGACGCCAACTCACACTGGAGGTGTAACTAAAGAGGCTCGGGAGCGGATGGCCCAGCATCGCTCAAAAGACAGACATCGTGGCTTGCATGTGACAAGGGAAGGTGGGTATTCGACTGTTTATGCTCCATATTGGTTGAAACTCAGGGATATTACTGATGGGCTCTGGTTTCTTGTTGACAATCACGTGATGTTAGGTCATCAAGTTGTCCTCCCCCTAGTGGTCAAATCCACATTAGTGCTAATATAACGTTCAATAAGGAACAATGTCCTTGGTATGTATTGTCCTCTTTGAAAGCTAGCTGTCATGTTAAATTTTTGTATACGGAATCTTCGTCAATTACACCCAAAAATGTAAAATCTTGGGGTGTAATTCATAGTTGATTTTTCCATGCTTGAGAAAGTAAAGACATTTTTTAATCAATTGCTTATTCTAGTTTGGTGTTCATAGTCAAAGTTAAGTATTCACGTTCGGAAGTTAAGAAAAAGTCCTTTCACAGAACAGAGGACATACTGTAGAGTGAAGGTTTCCCACTTTCAGATTTTAGGTGTTCCTAAAGGTTTGTTTTGACAAGAGGTTCAGAACTAGTTTAGAACCGAACACGCCCCTTTTTGGCTGTTTTGACACGCCAGAACTAGTTCTGAAAAATCTCGAACCTCTTGGTTCGCTGTTCGGACAAGGAGTTTAGAACCTTTTAGAACTAGTTCAAGAGGTTCGAAGATTTTTGCCAGGACTTTTAGTCCGAGACATGCGCAGTAGATTTATCGCGTTATCAACGGTTATCATCTATTTCCGCCCAAATACGGCCTACCTACACCGTTGAAGTTGTTAAAACACACTTTGTTTTAAGTATTCCGTGGTTTATGTCTAGTTCGTCATCAAGTTCGAGTGATGAGGACCACACCGTCATCAGTGAACCTGACTTCAGCTCGTCTGACGAAGAAGTAGTGGAGTTCGTTGTTAATCAACGGCTACGTCCGAAAACAGAGAATTACCTGAAAACCGTCGCTCGATACAATGAAGTGGAATTTATCGAGCATTTCAGAGTGAGTCGGCGTGTGTTTTTAGGAATCGTCGATAGGTACGAAAACTCCTCTTATAATCCACAAAAGTCAGTCAAAAATACAGCCACTGACAGAAACAGAAAATTAAAAATATTAGGTAGTCAAGAATATTATTATGTGTTGTTGCTGTTGCCTCTTTTTTTGGTCTCGACGGAAATGTGGAATGTCTGACGGAACCATGCGGGAAGGGGACGTTCAGGTTTTTGGTTCCAAACTAGTTCAGGAAGCGTTCGGACAAGTAGAACAAATACCGAAAGTTCTCGGTGGTTCTATCCCTCCCCCTGTAGGTTCTGGTTACATCCTGAACTGTTTCGGAACCTCTTGTCAAAACAAACCATTAATCAACCTATTTAGAAACCTCTGGAACTGTGCTGTGATTCACTGGATATTGTTTGATAAATAATCAGGTCTTCAGCATCTTTGTATTTATAAAAACGTACGTTCATATTTTTCAGATAGGAGAAGGGGCTCTGAGCATGGAAGAGACCGAAATCGTGACAGAGGTAGAAGAGATTCCAGGCAGGAAAGAGACCGAGACAGGAGCTACGGGAGGGACAGGGATCGTGACAGAAGGAGGCGGGATAGAGGTGGTTCGTCCCGAAGGTCAGATTGGGAGTCCCCACGTTTCAAAGATGAACCCCTCACTCCAGCTCTCAGTGTCAGAGATAGCCCTTCAAGGTTTGTCAGTTCTGTACAGTTCTTGAATATAAGCTTTAAACATGCTGTCAAAGCAGCTTCTAAGATTTGGAACGTGATTTTGGTTTGGTTATTCAAGTGGGATATTGTTGCAGAGTCTGACAATAACTTTAATACTTCTATGCCTTTTATTATACTATATGTACTTAAGATGTTTTTATGTAGGTGTGCACTATATAGCTTTAGAAGGTAGATCAAAGTACACTAATTATTATCCTCTCTTGGGTGTGAAGTTCTTCCTCTTACCACTGCATAATGAATGTACGATGTTAGTTACATCAAGGTAGGAGGATGTTTGACGTTATTATTTGCCTAAGGTTACCTATCTCTACAGAATTAGGGCCTATATTCAGATGGGGAGAGAGAGATATGTTATATTATCTTGTGAGAATGAAGAAGTTATGAGCACTTTTGCTTCCGAGTCTACCAAGGTAGCGGAAGCATTGTTTTCACTTTCGGAATGTGAAATTTTTTTTTGTCTCCAAAATCAAAAATTCCTTTCGCATTTTGCGTTTTAGACCTTTCTGAACAATTTTGGTTCCGTGTCAGTCTGTCTGTCTATCAGCGAATCCTTGTTACGGGCAAAACTACACGAAGTTATAGTCCGATTTTGATGAAATTTTCAGGGATTGTGCGGGTTGGGGTGTAGATGGTCCCCTATAGGTTTCATGACCCCCGGATCAATAGTAGCCTCTGCGCATGCGCAAACGTGAAATCCTTGTTACGCGCATAACTCCGGAAGTTCTTGACCAATTTCGATGAAATGTTCAGGGATTGTTTGGTTTGATGTGTAGATGGTCCCCTATGAGTTTCATGACCCCCGAATCAATGGTAGTCTCTGAGCATGAACGAAATCCTCCTCCGGGAGTTCATGACTGATTTCAATGAAATTTTCAGGGATTGTTCGGACTGATGTAAAGATGCTCCTCGTGAGTAATAAAGAGAATTCAATATTTACTTCGCCTAATTGAACGAAGTTCTTTAGCCAATAATAATTTTCAATGATCTATACAGTCATGTTATGGATACGAGGAAGCTATGTGCCACACCCACTTGTTTTCTTTCAATAGATCCTGCGAATTTTTGTTTTCTTTTATCTTTTTACTAACTTAGATCCGGATGGGAAGAAGATGACGTGACTCCTTCACCAAGATCGTCTTGGGATTATCCAACTCCGCGTACTCACGATGAAAGAAACAGCGACTGGTCGGAGAGGTCTCGCCGCCCAACACCTGCACACAAGTTCAACTCATGGGCTGCTGAACGGAAATCTTCCGGGGCAACTCCTGTTCCAGGAAAAGGTGAGCTTTTTCCAGTCTTTATATAATAACACTTTAACCCATTGTTGGAGAAAGGGACGTATACTACCCTACGATTTTTTTCCCATGCTCCTGTCATATGTTTCGATCAAGTATTCAATAAAAAAAAAGGTTATCATCCAGATCAGACTCCTCAATTTTGTGGAAAATAAAATATATGGCTTGTTTTTCGATTATTTCGACTATCGTATTCAGATATTTTTCGAAATTGAAATTGATCATCATTGCCTTCGATTTTCGAAGTTAGTGAAAACCGAGTGATTAGATGGATTCATATTTGATAATTTAGATGGGGGTCGTAGCCGCCCCTAAGACTCGATCATCGATGTTCCTAGGTTGACTTCAAGGGACGACGTTTTGCATTGTTTGTTTACTGCTATGCTTGACTCTCTCTATGTTCGTTTGTTGTGTTATTTGATCTTATACATCCATCCCACTCAGGTATTTTCCTCTGAGATGTGCTAAACATGGTTTCCCGTCACTACCTATGCAATCTGCTACCATACATAGTGGTGGCTATGATGCAATAGCTTACAGACACGATTCTTTAATATTGAAGTTCACCTTACATTTCTGATTCTGTGAAACAGCAGAACATTCTTTGCTGGAGTGTTAGAAACCCATCAGAAAGTATTTCATTGTGAACATGTTATCGTTTGGTGTGCATTCCGGATGTTGTGGTTAATTGGTCGTTACTTTTTGAAGAAAACATTCGGTCTGTTACTATGACTTCAACTGCTTGTCCTCAAATGATTTAGGATTTTTTCTTCTCAAAGCTAGAAGAATCTTGTATTCATAGTGCTAGCAGGATGTTACACATGCACGATGGGTTTTAACATCTTCATCACGAGTTATTTAGTATGTTGTGACCCACCCTGTATATCCAAGCTCCCAGTTGAACTGAAAATATAGATTTAGATATAGTTTGAAGTGCTAACGTTTGGTGTTCTTTACAGAGGATGAGTTAGCTTGGGGTTCTGGCAGCGATCGAGAAAATTGGGAATTGGAACAACGGCGACTAGACCGAGAGTGGTATGGACTTGACGAGGGAGCAGATGAAGGTAGAGACCCTTTCGGCCCCATGTCTGCTGAATATGTGAAGAAGAGGGAGAGGCAATTGGAGTCACGGAAAAACAAAAGATTGTCAGCCCAACAACGACAGATAAACAAGGTGACGGTCAATCTCAATTAATTCATCAGCGAAAAAACTCAATAGTTTGTTTGAAAGATGAAATTCAAGACTCAAGTATTTACGAGAGTAATATTTTAATGTAAATGGCATAACTTTCGTAAACTATGCTGCAAGTTTTGTAAGGAGTGGGTATACGTGAGATGATACATGATTATTATTTGAGCATCAATAAATAAATCATATAATTTCTTCTCTGGTAAACTCAGTAATCAGAAATTCTTGTGCACTAGTTGGAAAAGCCCCAATTTTCCAGACGCAAATGTTTATACTGGTTTCCTCGAATTTCTTTCTCTAATAAACCGAAATATTATTGGTATATTATTATACAGTTCCTTGATTTCAGAATGAGAAAATGAGTGTGATAGGGCAAACTTTGGGAGGGGTGAGGGGACGTCCTGATATCTGTTCTATAATATTCTATGTATGATGGCTGGATTGTGAGACCAATAGCGTGTATACGACAGGCATTGTGGAAATCAATCACTCATGGATAGGGCTCTAAACTCTTGAGTGAGCTAAATTAAAGAACAAACATTTTAGTTGTTTCATGTTTAATAATTTTGGAGGTGCTTTGCAGGATAACGAACTGTGGGAAAGGAATCGAATGCTGACGTCAGGTGTTGTCCAGTCTGTGGACCTTGACGAAGATTTCGATGAAGAGAATGAAGCAAGAGTCCATCTTCTTGTTCATAATATTGTCCCACCTTTCTTGGATGGTCGCATAGTTTTTACCAAACAGCCTGAGCCCGTAATTCCAGTCAAGGTGAGTCAGCACGTATTGTTGGTATCCCTTGCCCATCTGTGTTGTTACCGACGTTGATTTCCAGTGTTCTTTGAGTTTAGACTAAAACTCTAATGTCTTCCCAATATTATCCGTAATTTCTCATGATTTTCATTTGTATTTTGACATTTTAAATGTACTAAGAGAGAGAAAGGATGTATATCTGCGTTGTTATTCCAATCGTCTGTTGTGAAGATGATTGTGATGTGGGTATCTGTTGACAGTTTTACTTCTTAAATGTGTAGAACATTTTTGTTAATAGCAAAAATTTAGTCACTACTGAGAACCTACTTTCGATGCCTTCTCAACTCTCAACTCATTTATGTCAATATTTATAAATGATACAGATTGGCTCATGACCTGAAGTGTACCCTCATCTACTGACAAAACTACTCAACCAGGCCAGATTCACCTTTGCTTAAATTACCTATTAAATTAATGTTGCAGGACCCTACATCGGACATGGCGCTGACGTCACGAAAGGGTTCTGCTCTCGTGAGGACCTACAGAGAACAGAAAGAAAGGAGGAAAGCTCAGAAAAAACATTGGGAAGTCTCTGGCACTACCATTGGCAATATTATGGGAGTTGAGAAAAAAGACGATAAGGTAAATTTTCAAGCTGGAGATGAGTCAAAATTTACATCACGCTTATGTATCGTGATATGAATAAATGATTATGACGAATAGATCACTATTTTGTGATTATTTAAATTTGTTGTTAAAATAAGGTTAAACTTTGCAATGTTCGTAGTTTAAATCATCAAATGTACTTAGCGAAGTCTTGGGTGTAGCTCTGAAAGAACCTGTGACAAACAAACAGATCATTCTGTCTGGTCTACACAGCATGCTCCCCTTTCTAATGCCTGACCTATCATTGATAAAGAAGGTTCTAACACTTCGTAATAAGAAGAATAGTTCTTGTATTATGGCAGTTCGTTTTCACCGATGACTATATTACGTACTTGGAAAGTTTTGTTTATTAGTTTAGATGATTCCGTTGCTGTATCAAATGTTCTAGTGGAGCCATGCGATAGTGTATAACTCTTTTGGAATAAATTGAATCAAATCATACTCGAATATAATTCAATATATTGTGTTGACTACAATATACATTCAAAATTTGATCTCATAATTTCTTGAAGGTTTATCTCCCTTGATTGAAGGAAATTGATTTATAAACGTTTTGAGTTCCAAGAATCGACTTCCCTGTATAGCATTAATGAGTTTTAAGGAGTTATGTATGATGGTGTTGTACAATGAAGGTAGTTGAATACGCTCTGATTTCTCTGGTTTAGGAATCTGAAAAAGAGGAGGGTGAACCGGACGCTGACTACAAAACCGGACAGAAATTTGCTGAACACATGAAAGACTCGGCACCCGCATCCAGTGAATTCGCAAAGAAGAAATCAATAAAAGAACAGCGAGAGTATTTGCCTGTTTTTGCGGTTCGGGAAGAGGTAAGTTGATTTACTTATGTATTACCCTATAAATAGGACTGATTTTAACAAATCGAGTTGTTTTCCGAATCGAGTAGATTTAATGGGAACATTCCTCCGGAGCTTCTTCCTTGCAAAAAGGCAAGAGGTTGAATTCTACTGAAGTACAATATTTTACTATGTTGTGAGTCACGAGAATCGGTTGGAATAAAATACAATTTCTAGCGGACAGCACCATCAAACGCTTGTATACGTTCCCATCGTAATCGGTAGTTTGAATCAAGTTTCAAAATTGAACGATATTTAGTAATGTAAGGATTATTCCTTCCTAGTCTTCTACCCAAAATCATCAAATCATTTTTATACCCAATGAAAGACGAATTTCGTTTATCATATTTTTTTCAGCTTCTCAACATCATAAGAGAAAACAATGTTGTGATCATCGTTGGAGAAACAGGTTCAGGAAAAACCACTCAGTTGACCCAGTACCTCAAGGAAGATGGATACTGCAAGTGAGTATTTTGTAAATGTGCTGTTGCTTTTAGTACTTAATTTATTCAGTATTTTAGAGGATTGATTTGTCATTTATGTGCTCATCATATGCTAATGAAGCGAAATACCTTGGAATGACACTGGATGCCAAACTAAGGTGGAAGTCCCACGTCAAGAAAAAAAGCTGACCTTGTGATCAAATTCAGAAAAATGTACTGGCTGATGGGCCGACGGTCAAAATTGTCAGTCCGCAATAAGTTGATACTGTAATAGCAAGTATTAAAACCTGTCTGGACTTATGGTACGCAACTGTGGGGGTGCACGGCCCAGAACAACCGTGACATTATTCAGCTCTTTCAGAATAATGTCCTACGAAGTTGCGTAGATGCATACACGTATTTTAGAAATGACAGACTCCACTACGAGCTGCAGATTGAATCTGTCAATGAGGTCATTCGAAGCCAAGCCATGCACCACCTCTTGAGGCTACAAGGTCATGTAAATGAGGATGTCGTCCAGCTTCTTAACACAGAGGATCTGCATAGAAGACTGAAGAGAACCAAGCCACACGATTTATTTCACTTAGAGCATCATAAAGTGCAAATATCAGGGCAATAAGGACTGTATCTTACGAGTTTTGTATCTTAGATTTCTTGATGTACGCCAGCTGTATATTAGAATAACGTTGCATATAAGTTTATAACTTGGTGCAATAAAACAAATTAAAAAAAAAATTATGTGCTCATCGTGGATGACCAGTAATATAAGAGGGTTTATGGTTTTTGACCTTTGGAAATTCACCGTGTTCTATTGCGTGGGGTTTATTTCATCAGTTGCTTTTCAGGCAAGTAAAAACTCGTGATTCAGAGGTCAACATTTTGTTCTAATAGACAATCAATTTCATAGTTTCCTGGAAACACATGAACTGAACTTGGTTTTGTACATTATTAAAATCTCCACTAGATATTCATCTATCAAGAAATCAAAATTTGAAAACTCACTTGAACGGTCGTGGAGTGTAACCACTAAATTGATGAAAAAAAAAAGGTTTTGGCATTTGGAAAAACAACCAAAAACTTTAACATATTGTCGCAGCAGTTAGAAGAAATTGGGGAATTGATTAGGCCTCGCACACTTGACGTTTCTGATGACTTCTCAACCACTTGCTCAAGTATGATTTCTGCTCTTTGTGATCATAATATTAGATTCCCAACACCGGTTCCCCGTACTAGGTATGCCTGTGAAGGGGTCGAAAATAGTAGCATTTTCGACAGTCAGAAATGGCAGTTTAAAATGTGTACATATACATTAAAATTAGAAATAAAATTGTCATAATTATTTTAAACAATATTGTTAGCGCCTTGAATTCCTGTACTGCCACACAATTCACATTTTTTGTACACACAAAATTTTTTGAAAATCCTTGTAAGACCCTTCACATGATAATTTGCAATGTTAATTGTATGTATCCTCTATTATTTACACACTCACATATTTACCTGTTAGGTTGACCATCTCAGTAATCATGACGTTAATTGATGTGCAGGTACGGAATGATAGGCTGTACGCAGCCTCGACGTGTTGCAGCCATGTCTGTGGCAAAACGAGTTTCAGACGAAATGGGTTCACCATTGGGTGACACCGTTGGATACGCCATCCGATTTGAAGATTGTACTTCGGAGGTGAGAATTAATTTTGTTCTAATTAATCTAGGCGATTCTTGTAAGCACTAACAGATCACCTCCGGACTCTACTGAAATGGTTGGAACCAAAAGCTCCATGGAATGAACTAATTCGTTTTGGTTTATTAGTTCCATGAAATAAATCTATGTAGCTCGAAAAATATTGTTTCCCATTCAAACTTGTTGGTTTACGTTTTGAAACATGCACTTACTACTGGTTGTATCTACTGCACCAAATATTATGAAATGTGCCTCAAAAATCATCTATTGACCGGAGATGCCCCACTTTTGAAATGTTTAAGCTCATTTTAAAGGTCTATTAGAAAAGGAATGGTGGCATTGTGACGGACATTTTAGTGAACGGTGGTGTGTTAACGTGCTACTTTGGTGGTGATGAAGAATGATGGCAAGGAGGTGATGGTTGGACGGATGAGTGGTTGATTGCTCCTTCAAGGGCTGAGGCACTTAATTCCTGCAACACCCAGAGGATATCAATGACTGGGCGGTATACTGTTCATAACCCTTCGTCGAAAGTGGCGAGGCATTGTTGTTGACGTACTGGGCTGGACAAATGAAATGATTCGAGTAACATTGTCTGTTCGTACATTTAACGAGCTCCCTGATTAGTCGTGTGTCGTGTGACCTACAGATTGTAAACCCGTTGCTGGTGAATCAAGCGTTTTTCATTACAGGTTCAAATTTACGTAAAAAAGTTTGTTTGAAAACGGAAGAACGTTGGTTTTTTTTTTTACATAGTTAATTATAAAATGGAGGTAGTTAGGAAAGCATTGGAGGAGCATCCTGCAGCTTGCATAACAAAGGAGGAATTGTATATTTACCGTTCCGTGGGATACAAAATTGGGCTAGAGCTCATAGGAACTCTACCATCGGTCGGAAGAATGTCCATACCAGTGCATCGTCCCCACCCCAACATTTACAATTTTTATGAAGTACTGGCAGAGATTCAAATCGAAGTTGACTCCAAACTACAATCAATCAAGTTGTCATGTTTGTATCAAAGTGACCTCCATTCCCAACCAAAGGTGGTGAGGGAATGTAAACCAACATTGATTGCCTAAAAAGTGCTTAAATTGAAAAGGTCCACAATCTCACCCCTAAGAAGTGGCAAACAGTCAGTTTTCTTTCGAAGCCCTGGTTTTTTTTTTACATTGTGGTTGGATTTTTTTCAGTCAATTTCAACTGCTTCGTCAGTCTCTGAGCCGCCCATTTACTACCCTCTCTTCCAACTCTTCAATCCTTTGGAGGTCTTGGGTTCTGATGGTGGCAGTGTCGCATGCCCTCAGCTCTCCCATAGGGTGGCTCCATTTTGGTCATATGCCATTGTCACCACACATTAATAAGTCATTTTAACTGAATTGAATGATGCACCTCCCGTTGCTCTCAATCGGTTCCTCTTTGTTCGATGACTCAAGAAGATGAGCAACAGCTGAAATCAGTTGAGCATGTTGGATACTGGAAATAAATACTATCCTTAACTCTTTCCCCCAAGTTTCAATTTAGTTGGTAGCAAGTCGATGAGAACAGGTCATTTCTTCCAGAGTGTACCTCTAGTTTCCTAGATCCTGCCTGTAGTATTTTGGCATTGTTTCTTCAGTAGGTGCTTGCTCCGTATAATTATGTAGATAATGTACCATACCCACTTTTTGATAATTATCTGTAGACCCGTAATCTACGTAGAAAGACATTCTTTACAAAAATAACAAACCTTTCCGTAATTATTTGCAGCATTTGTGAAAATAGTTTTAGTTGTATGTTACTTTAGTTATGACCAATTCAATTGAATATTTCAACTTTGAATTTTTCTTGTTTTATAAAAATTGTTATCTTACATTCTGAAAACTCCATTTAATTTCTTCTGTTTCAGAACACAGTAATTAAATACATGACCGATGGTATACTGCTCCGGGAGTCTCTGAGGGAGCCTGAACTGGATAATTATTCTGCCATCATTATGGACGAAGCCCACGAACGATCTCTGAACACAGACGTGCTATTTGGACTTCTTAGAGAAGTAAGAATTTCGTTAAGAGAAATATTAATGGCGTTTCTGTGAAACCCGATCTTAACCTTCATTCTTCCCCCATTCTTCTGTTCATATATTCAATGAAAGACCGCAAATATTACGCTCCTCTCAAGCATTTTTCTGGCAAAATATGAAAATGGCCAACTGTTTTGTATGGTTTCAGAACCTCCAGAGAGATAGTAGTAGTGTTTTTCTATGACAGCGTTCCTGTAACTGCTGAAGACTGTTACATCCCTCCAGCAAAGGAATTGAAAAATTCAACTTTCAGGTTTCGGTTGCTGAAATTGGGCTTCAAAAGTTGCCCTCATAACAGTCCGTAAATTCACAGCAACGCAATATTGCTCCACTCTGGGCAATTATTGTCGGCCATCATCGAGCAATTGTCGAACAAGGAAAAGGTCAGACACGGGGGGGTTTGGATGTGAAGGAAAAATTGCTCGGCCACTTTTGGTTTGAAGCTCTTCTCAGCAACTAAATGGGGCTTGAGTAGCCTTATGATTACTTCATCAGTTTGTTATTACAAGAGAGAATCGGTCTTTCTGCTGAGCAGGAGGTTCTCGCTTGGCAGCAGGCAATCATCTGTCTTTCTGCTTCCACAGTACGCATGATTTTGCATCCTTGTGAATCCATCTCTTCTTCACATTCCTTCACTTCACAAACAGTAACCCTAATGGTCCTCCTTTACTTCTGCCCATTCAACGTTTAGTATTGTCGTTGCACACACTAAGAACCTGGTCCCAACTGTCATCACTCATTTTCACTAAAACTGTACATGTATTTGCTGTGCTGAATTTTGGATCGAACTATCCTGTACTGAAGATCGTACATTCAATTTTCACTTTCCCCTTCAACATGTACTGAAAACAAAACTATTTGTATAATAAAAGCTGAATCATTCGTTAAAAACCTTATTTTATTTTTTAGGTCGTAGCCAAGAGACAAGACTTGAAACTCATAGTCACGTCAGCCACTATGGATGCCACTAAATTCGCCCTGTTCTTTGGGAACGTTCCCGTTTTCACAATCCCAGGGCGGACTTTTCCAGTGGAAACGTTCTTCAGCAAGAATCCTGTGGAAGATTACGTAGATGGGGCCGTAAAACAGGCTCTTCAAATTCATCTGCTGCCTTCTAAAGGTAATTTATTTATTAGGGGGAAAGCCCAATTGCAGAAATAGTTCTGAAAGAATGGTTGTAAAAAAAAAGAGTGGTAAAATTAGCTTATTAGGTTTTTGCAGAACGGTGCTCGTTTTGCCCCTTAAAAATGATGAAATAGAGGCAATAAATGTTGGTTCGTGAATTTTAGCTCATTTAACTTTAACGCAACGTGGCTCATATGTTACAATTCTTGACTGGCCCTCCTTCGCTAGTTCCACTTAACTCCCCAGACCCCACGTTTCTTCTGGTTCCTCGAGCCATTTCTCCTTCAGTCAATAGAAGTATTATCGAGAGAAACGGGAGGGGGACAATTCTGCATAGTAAGCACATTATTTCTTCCTCGTATAGGTAAGATGAATGTAAGAATCATTGAAACGTTTTGAATAATTTTAGCAGTAGAAAAAACCTAAGCATGTTGCAATGACTTAGGGCAGAAGTGCCACGGCTCATGTTCCCGCAGACATCAATAATGCCTTTAAAGGGGGTCGACATGTGTTGCAGGTCTGTTGCGCCAATTCTATGCCAGGTAAAATGATGAAAAGATCTAGTTTAAATTGATATATAGATGTTGGACTGGCTTTCCACAACTGCCCTCTCTAATTTGAGCAAGATCACAAGATTAGAATCTCATGAAATTATGGTTGACGGGTTTGTGGTTTATTGATTTGTGAGCCATGAAACTGATTAGGAATTATCTGGATTCTGACCCCCATATTCCCAAAAATATATAAAAACCTAGTTAAAACTGTATGAATGAAGAGTATTACAAGCATTTCACGTTCGCACATGAGCAGGACACACCAGAGAAGGCCATATTCATTTCATACCAATACATGAAAATCACCTCATGAGGTTATGGCTTACAACTTGAGTTCTAAATCTATAAATATGTACCAGTGTAGGATCTTCTAACATTATGTCAATAGTGGGTGTGGGTAGTGGAGTGACCACATTCATTCCGAATCTCTTGGAGCGTTACACATTCATGTAGAGACGTTTCGTGTCAGTCTAACTATGTAACAACTAGCATACTTGTAGTTGTTACACATAGTTAAACTGAGGAAGTCCCCGCTGCGGGACGAAACGTCTCTACTTGAATAAACAGATGTAACGCTCCAAATTAAGAGATTCGGAACATTATGTCAGATGTCGTAGGAACGAAAACGTTTGGGAGTGTGACTAGCTTTTGGTATTCCATTGTATGAACAGGTCCCATTATAAGCGTTTACTGTGTGTTTCAGGGGATATACTCATCTTCATGCCTGGTCAAGAAGATATCGAAGTGACGTGTGAGATAATCGCTGAACGACTTACCGAAATAGACTCGGCACCTCCTCTCTCTATTCTTCCGATTTACTCCCAATTACCTTCCGATCTCCAGGCAAAGATCTTCCAGGCCTCACCCGATGGGATTAGGAAATGCGTTGTAGCCACTAACATTGCAGAAACATCTCTTACAGGTATGTACATTACTGCGTTATTGAGGAATAGCTTGAATATCCGTTGCACGCTTTTTCCTGATGCCTACAAATGCCTGTGGGCCAAATCCGAGCTGCCATTGTCATCATTTTGGTCTATGGTAGCTAATGGCTTACCTTTTTTTTGATGAATTGGTTAATGTTACTCAGAGTTATAATAACTCTGTTTTATTTACTTGTTAGGTAAAGTTTAATGACAAGTATAATAAGCCGATAATTTGTCTGTAGCATGAAAACTAGCATTTAATTGAAATGAATCAACCCAACATTACAAACATGTTAACAAATAACGACCATTGAGATTAATGTACCTAATCGATCTATTATTGTTTCTCGCGTAATTATCAGTGTGCAATTACATGTACAAGTACTTGTACCTATGTGAAGTGTGTTTTTCTTTCAACAGTTGACGGAATAATGTATGTTGTGGACTCGGGGTACTGCAAGTTGAAGGTGTACAATCCAAGGATTGGTATGGATGCGCTTCAAATTTATCCCATTAGCCAAGCTAATGCCAACCAAAGGAGTGGCCGAGCAGGACGTACAGGTCCTGGAAATGCTTACAGGTTTGTATAATCCAACTACCTTAGTTGTGTTTGACTTTAAGAGTGAGTGGAAATTCGTTAGCATTGTGTTTACTATCTATAAAACATGTGCATCAGTGTGTACATGAACATTCCAAGGGGGTCACCTTGGATGAGCTCCTCTCTACTCTGCAGCACTGAGTCACTTTGGCGGAAAACCTCTGCGAGTGTTGAATAAGAATTTCGAGCTCCTCAAGATAAGGGCATTCCACAGGGCCAGAGGTCGGATCTACCAAAAGTAGCCCCATGTAATTTTCATCGAACTTCTCTGTGACTTCATGAAATGTAGTCCACCCCACCCTTAATTTGTGCCCCAAGTTGGTCCATTCCGCATTCTTCCTTTAGGTTGCTTCCGGTAATCATGCCCATTGTCTTACCACAGAGGCGTTAGAGCACTACTCCAACACCAATAGGATGCACTCCTGCCATTTTGTCTAGCGCTATTCCCTTTCTTGTGAATAGTGGATTGATTCTAGGAAATTCAACAATATCATTTGCAAGAATTAATAATAAATTGATTTATTTTCAGGCTGTACACAGAAAGACAGTTCAAAGAAGAGCTTCTCGTCTCAACTGTTCCTGAAATTCAAAGAACTAACTTGGCAAACACTGTTCTGCTTCTAAAGTCGCTCGGTGTTGAGGATCTTCTTCAATTCCATTTCATGGACCCTCCACCTCAGGTATTCTTTATCAAAGTATCTATAACTACATGTAATTAATTGATTTTTATTGTTCATCCAAGATTCATTTGAGATTGACCTGAGGGGTTCAAAGGCTAATGATTCCCTATTTACCTTGCAGGTGTCTTACAGGTGCTATGGTAAAATTTAAAATGGAATCCCCTTAGGTCAGCTGGATCAATCTCCTGGTTCCCTAATACTAGTCCAAACATATCAAAATCAACGATTTCCTATGGTTTCTTGGCCACATAATTGTTTAAGAAAACCGATTTGTCACCTTCCCTCCTGTTTTTAACTTTACCTCCTACGGCCAGTCTATTCAGTAAAACATTCTTGTGCTATCGTTTAACAAGCCACTATTTGCCATCGAGTCTTATTTTATTACACACTTAATGGATATTAGTTCAGGCAGGGGGTTTGCTTGTGTCTATAACATTTAACAGTGGAGGAAAATACTTTGAGGGGTGGTCATACTTGGTGGTATGGCCACACCCAAGATCATTGTGTGCTCTAACTAGAAGTTTTAAGGGCTTTGTATTTGACTATAGCTTAGAGGGTTGTGGGTTCAGATCCAATTGATAGATTTTTTGTTTGGAGGTATAAAGATTAAATGCAGGCTTTAATTCAACACCCAGAGACAATCTTTTGTTGTCCAACCTTACTAGAAGATCGATTTATGATGTTTTTTATTTTTGAGAAGCGAGCATCCAGACCACCCAACTAAACAGAACACTGACCTCCCTATGAACAGTGGCCTCTGTGTAATACCTCATTACTATATTATTACCCAACATTAAAAGTATACAATTCAAACTTCTTAGGTGAGGACCTTCCTTCAGTTACAGTATTCTTTAGGGAGTCCATAGTTTCTTTAAAACTGTTTATTACGTTGAAGCTTCTAAAATCTTCTAATTGTCATCGTCAGCTATATCTAAACAAAATTGAAAATGACGAGGTTTTACTTATCAGATTACAGACTAAACTAAGTGAGAGGTGACTAGAGTGGAAAAAGGACTAAGTGATAAAGGAGAGACATACCAAATTTATAGTGAATTAGATTGTACTCACCAACAGCAACGAGATGGTCTAGTTGATTGCCAACCAAACACCACTGGTGGCGATAACACACGTTGTCTGTTATCACCTGCAGGGTAGCCAATGGTTCACAACCATATGAACGATTGACCATGACAATTAGAAGATTGTAGAAAGCTTCGACGTAATAAACAGTTTTAAAGAAACTACGGACCAAATCTGTCTCCCTAAAGAATATTAAAATTATAGTTTGTAGGGCTGCCACTAGATAGCGGAATGCTCCCAAGTGTGCCCCTTTTTTCCTCTTCTCTAGGCTGGGCGGGGTGTTAAGATAATGTGTTTATGAAAGTGGGTTCTTGCTAAGTGAATCCCACAGCGAAGTGCCTTATTGTAGGATACGTACAGCAATAATATGTCATTGCGATTAGGTAAAGTTGTTTATACTGTTTCAAATGAAGCTCACAATGTGATTTGTTATTTTCTTGATAGGACAACATTTTGAATTCACTTTACCAACTTTGGATTCTGGGAGCACTGGATCATACTGGCGCTCTCACTCCTCTTGGGCGACAGATGGCAGAATTCCCTCTGGACCCTCCCCAGTGCCAAATGCTTATCGTGTCCCAACAAATGCGCTGCACTGCTGAGATTCTCATTATAGGTAATTATATTGAACCGTATTTGCTGCAGTTCCACTATTGGTTCGCATAGAAGTTCCAGAAATTACTACTTATTCAACCATTTACCATAAAGACTGGTGCAATTAGCAGTTTGCTTGCTGACAGTTGTGCTAATACCGTTGAATTAATATTTGAAAACTGATGGATTGTTAGGATGAAGTTCAACTCATGAGGAGGGTATTATTGATACCAGTATGAAAAAAAAGTGAATCTTATTACAGAAATTCACGACTAAATCAATTCACTCTAGAAAAATGCTACACTAAATGCTGAAATTTGAACGTCATAAGGGAAAAGAAACCTTGCATTTTATTATTTATTTTTGATTTAATTACTGCTAGCATTATCATAAAAATGTAGAGCAAACCCAAATTTTACGAAATTTGAACTGTTCGGTGTGTTTGTTTCTCATCTGGAGAAAGCAACGGTGCACAAATTTTTTCAAAAGAATAGTTTGGGAGATTGAGTGATTGCTTTGGAATTTTACTTCAAACATTGTTTCTTTTCAGTTTCAATGCTCTCTGTTCCCACGATATTTTACCGTCCGAAGGGAAGGGAAGAAGAAGCTGATGCTGTCAGGGAGAAATTCCAGGTGCCAGAGTCCGACCATTTGACGTTTTTGAACGTCTACAATCAATGGAAACAAAATAAGTGAGTTAGGCGAATTCACGGATGCGTGGACTTCTATGAAATAATTTGCTCATTAAACATTCCGACCTGATCTCTTGCATGGCTGAGAAATAACTTCCGTTTCAGGTATTCAGCGCAATGGTGCAATGAGCATTTCATTCATGCCAAAGCCATGAGAAAAGTAAGGGAAGTGAGGCAGCAGCTAAAGGACATTCTTGATCAACAGAAAATGGAACACTCTTCGTGCGGTACCGATTGGGATATCGTTCGAAAATGTATTTGTTCAGGTAAGTCATTGAGTCAATCGTAATATGAGTTGTCAAAGAAACACCCAGCTCAGAACACCCATTTCCACTCATACTCGTCCCAGTCGAAAACGAGGTGTGCCATTCATACCTGGGTTCTGATTAAATTTTCCTTCTTATTTTGTGCATTGTGCATACATCTTTCAAAATCCACTACTGTGATGGCCGGCTCTAGCTTAGCTCAAGTCAAATCTTAGCATTTCTCCACGACGGCTTGCACAAACGTCTCATGAAGTTTACTTTCTTCTTGACGTCAGCACGATGTCATCCCATGTAAGCTCAGTCTCACTGGAGCGATCCTGTTCAGGAATTATTTCGCCAAAAGCTCGTTTTCAAGTATGGTGTGCACTCGAATTTCGTCCTGTATGAGTGTGCAAAAAAGTTCTGATATTGAAATTTGGAGTTTTTGTAAATTATTACGTCATGTACCCTGAGACCCTCCAAATAGCACATGGATCCATTTTGGCTTACTCGTTAGAACCAATAATGGGAACAAGACAACAACAGCCACATCGTCTATCGAGTGTTGGTAAGGGTGAGAGTGGTAAACAAGGTTCAGAGAGTTCTCATCAACTTTCGATCTGGCCAGGAGTGAGTGTCATAAGGACCCAAACTCGTCGCTTCATTGCCAAGTCTTTTGGTGTGAGTGGTCACGCGCCCTTCTCTTTGTTTGTGAGGGTTTCCCTGTACGTAATGATTGTCTAGAATCAAACATCAACCAGCTCCTGCAGAATTAGGGGTTGGATGGGAAAAACTCTCTTAATACTCGCTAAAAAAGCCTTAGTTGAGCAAGATCATTGTCACTTTGAAAATTCGATGACTTCGCAAGCTTCAGAGCTCAATCCTATTGTTGTAACTTCTAGAAAATGGGGTAAATGAGAGATTTAAAAAAAAAATTTATTTCAAGCTAGAGGCTGATTAAGACTTGACGTCATCATTTCACAGAAAAAGTTCCGTTTTATCCGTCAGGAGAATAACGAAATTTGGAGATTTAATGGAGATTTGTCTGCGGCTTATTACGTCTTTAACCGTAGTGACAACCTAGACTGCAGATTTCTTAAATCAGTTAGCTACCCTATAAATAGTCCCCAAATCTCCATAACCAATGTTCAAGTTTGTTGTCTCAGCTGTTGGAATAGCTGTCAACAGTCAGGACAATTAAAAACTCTCTATTGGGTACTAGTTTTCTAAAGACAGTGGTTATGAAAATTAAACAAATCAGTCGTTTGGTCGCCAAAAAACCCTAGTTTGGTCAGTAGCGTACGTTTTCAAGCAACAATTATTCTCGAATCCACTCCTGTTTTCTGTAGAACATTAAAACTCGTTTAAACGGGATAAAAAACTAGTATTTCATGCTTCTGAAAACTGGAATTCTCTACCGCACTTGAGTGTATACCTCAATTCATGCAACTTCACATGAAACAAGCGAACATCCATCTTATGTTCCAGCGTATTTCCATCAGGCTGCAAGGCTCAAGGGGATTGGGGAATACGTACACTGCAGAACTGGGATGCCTTGTCACCTCCATCCTACATCTGCCCTGTTTGGCATGGGTTTCACCCCTGACTACGTTGTGTACCATGAGCTCATCATGACAGCCAAGGTAAGAGAAGAGAACTATTCAATTTTTTTGCTATTATCTAGACCAAAATTTAAGAGAAGTCCTTATTGTCCTTAGCATGCATTGAATTTGGGTGTGATTTTATTTTATGGACAACGCCGAGATTCTGTGCTAGTGACGACGGTGTCGTTCAAATAGAATATGATTTGTTTTTCTTCATGATTTCGATATTACAAATTGGTTTTCTACAAACGAATTAGGTTGTGTGGAAAGAACCCCTTGCGAGCTTCAACCTATTGTGAATGACTTTTACCTTTCAAAAACCTTTGAGTTGGGCAACGTCAATTTTTTTCCGTTTACTTCCTTTTTTCGTGACAGTCCTTTGAAAAAGAAATAGTAAAAAAATATTATTATTATTCCGAACTAGGAAGAACCTGGAACTTTATTGTCAATATTTCTGGTTTTAAAATGCTTTCAGGAGTACATGCTGTGTGTCACAGCTGTTGATGGACACTGGCTCGCAGAGTTAGGACCCATGTTCTTCTCTGTCAAAGAAACCGGGCGTTCTGGTTCAGCTAGAAGACGTCAAGCCTTGGAGCATCTTCAGGAAATGGAGGCGGCTATGGCAGAAGCACAACAGGTATGAATTGTTGTCAAAAAAATTTGAATGGGCAACTTTTGTGTGTTCCTATTTGCTTGGAATTTCTCAGATATCTCTTAGAACAAAATCGTTTGCCCCTGGGATTCCCGACTACAATTTTTCTGATCCAAACTGCTAATGGTTTGGACAAAAGCTGGTAATAATGAACTGAATCGATGTCCTAGGTGGACAGCGATGTTTCATCCCAGGTCCCCACACTATTTTGGCTACTTCTAAAAATAAGATTCTACTATATTGCATTCATTTCGTTTGCCATCTAAATTTTATAATTTCTGCTACACCCGGATTTTAGTCTCAAATGCTATTTCTGGGGTCACTACATATTCTTCAAACAAATGATAACTAACCCCCAGATTGTTGCGTTTTTCGTTCGCAGAAAATTCTTCAACGGGAAGCGGAGAAGGAGGCCAAAGCGACAGCATCATCTTCCAAACGCATTGAAATTGCCACTCCTGGTTCAGGCTCCAGCAAGCCCTACCGCACACCTCTTCGAATGGGATTATAAAAAACTCCCTGTTTTCGCAATATTACTCTCCTCTCTATCTTGAGGTTCTACAAAAACAGTACCTATCGATTTAATTAAACTATTACGCAGTGATGTAGCTGATGCGAGCGTCAACCTACACACTAAGTAAATCTGTACTTATTTATTTATTTTTTTCTTGTATGATAATTATATTTTGTTATAGACGCGAACATGGTTAATTCTCCAATACGCCTATAATGAGTGTTAGAATATAATCCTAATATTAGGTCATAAACAGGGTTTAAAACTGTAAATAATTTTTTGGATGAAAATAGACAGAAAATGGAACGAAACGCCTTCAGCTATCTATGCTCCCGATTATTTTCAAGGAAACAACGTTTTGTGGTATGCAATGAAACCTTTCTCAGCTAGAAAATTACTTTTCTTTCAACTTTTGATACTATTTCCGTATTCAGGGTTGGACTTCCTACAAGCCTGGTTTAATTTCATGATCAAAAACTAACTCATAATGATTCTAATTTTAGTTCATTTGCACGGTGATGGAAGGCTTCAAATCTTTTCAAAATTTTCCAATTTAATTGGAGTGTTATGGTCGAAACATTGAGATTATGTATTGATTTCATGGAGGAATTCCGGTTTGAAGGCGAAAAAACGTTAAGCATCTCCTACAACAAAAACGAGGAATCCCAGGGATAAAAGTTCTAACGGTATAAATTGAGAACATTGATCAATTGGAAATCAAATTCTGAGCCTAGTCTTGTTCTTCGAAGGAAGCAGCAACCAAGTTCAAATATCTAATATATCTAATCAAATCAAATATCTAATCTTAGTGTGAAATGAAATAATTTCATCTGGAATTTTTAATTTGAAGATTCAAACTTGCTCAAAACGAGAAAGGGTGCATAAAGTAAAGAGTTGTAACCAGTATTGAAACCAAAGAACTGGACTTTAGCTCTTGAACCTAAATTATGGGATAATCCGAACAGGCTTTAGACTAGACCAATTTCTCACTAATCGCGTTTTCAACCCTAAATGACAAGGAGATCTAGCTACTTTCGATTTGGAAAACAACAAAAGGTCTTGAAAAATCCATTTCTAACTACATGTCACCTAAGAAGTGGTTGTGAGCTATTTTGACAGATATTGTCTTTACCAATTTTGCAAGAGCCTCAATTCAATTTTATTTTTCTTACACCCCACTCTCACTAACCACCTGCATAGGCATTTTGCCCGTGAAGTTTCATTTTGCAAGTCAAATTTACATGTTTATGGTAACTGGTAATCTAGTCAATGAAAAATCCATATCGAAATTTCCTGATGCTCAAAGCTTAAGTTGACCTCACAGTAATAAATAATTACTTGCTTAAATGGTATTTAAAGGTTAACTTTCGACAAAGGTTTACGCATCGAGCATTATTAGGAAACAATAAATATATTTATTCTTCAATAACAAACTTGGTCTGTACAGGATGAGGAAACTAGTCAAAAGGAACTTCAGAGACAAATATTTTTGGAGGATGGTACCGCAGTGGGTTCTCTCCTCATCACGGTCATTCAGTCGAGTCTTCAATGTGAACTTGATCATCAGGACTTAGTTTTTTTGGTTTCTTCGCAAGGTACACAATCACAGGATTTCGGGACTGGAACATACTTTTCGGCGAAGTATCCATCTTCACAGAGGAGCGGGACCAATAGCTGGTCTAGTTCCTTCGGTTTGCAACATAGACATTTGCTGTCGTGACTTCCAGTGGCTGTAACAGATAAGAGCTGATGTGTTTACAGCAATCGATAGTTTCACACAGAAATGCATCCTCTTTATTTAATATAGATTTTACAGTTTTAGAATGGAACATTCACATTCAACATGGAACATTTGAGATGCATTGCAACCCAAAATAGGGGTTATATTTCTTAAAATGCGAAGACTTAAGCGCCTTTCCAGTAGGTTTTCTTACAATGAGAGCACTGTCAAGCAGCTGTTGCAAACAGTTCACAGCCTTCTAGATCACTATTCACAAACGTTTTTTGGAAATCTTGAGCCATCCATCATCCATTCAACCTCAACAACCACTTCAGAGGTTTCAATCACAAAAGGTTTCCCTTCTGACATGCAAAAGCAGTTAACTGCTGTCAATGGCACCTCTTATTGGAACACACCTATTAACAGTTAGACCCTTCAAATACCAGTATCTAAATTCTACCATGAATCTAAGCCTAACGTTTCAATGAATATCTCTCCTTAATGAAGCGTTAAATGACTATATTTTCTCAATGAGTATATTTACATATTTCAGTTAGATACTGGCTAAGTGGGGAGAATGATATCAGTTCAGATAATTGTATGTCTTTGTTCATACAATTTTTTCTTAAATTTTCGTTCTGTTGAAGGAAACGAGTTAAGGTCATTGCCCAACTTTGTTATTAAATGACCAATTAATTGTTGTAGTGTTCAAAGTTGGTTTGGTACCATCGTTTTCCCAGTGCCTTACTAATTTGGAGTAGATCTTTCTTACCTATAAAATCTGAATTTAACTGGGACCTTCAGGTTTCAAAACCTAATTGGCTACACTGTGTTTGCTATGCACGCCTAAAACAGCTAATGATGTATAACAAAATTATCCGTCATCTCTAAATCACGAAGAAATGTTTTGTTTGTTGAACCTTGATACATTTTTATACAAATTGATTTAACAATCTTTCTGAAATGATAGTTTTGGAAAATGAATTGGTTTTTACCTGAATTATACTGAGTGTATGAGTCACATGTGCCAAAACATTCCGTGAATCCTATGACTCCTTCTCTGTTGACGCATT
The DNA here is from genome assembly GCA_031894815.1 of Creontiades dilutus. Taxonomy (NCBI): domain Eukaryota; kingdom Metazoa; phylum Arthropoda; class Insecta; order Hemiptera; family Miridae; genus Creontiades; species Creontiades dilutus. The sequence continues at coordinate 177,136 of JAVIWC010001331.1, forward strand.
CACCATGAGCTCCAACTACAACTTTGATGAGCCCCACAGTTTTGTTTGGCGCCAAACTTTCAGTGGTGCACGAACCTGCAAGAAAATATTGTAGAACATTGAATAAGAAGAGAAAACCATAGTAATTTGTCACATATTTTCTTTTTAACTGGGAAAATCTTACTGTGATTTTCTGCAATGGTAGTGTTGCACTTCTGGCAGCATCTATCCGAGTACACTCTGTCTGGAGGACAGTCTGAGATGTCTGGACATTTTTCTTGTGACGAGATGATTTGAGGCTGCGCAAAAATAAAGAAACTAATTTCAAGTGAATCGCACATATTTCAAAATACACTTAATTTCCCCAGAGCTAATCTTTTATTAAGGAGGAAAACAAAGTTAAGAGCCTACAAATTAGTTCAACAGCTGAGTTATTTGTACCTGGTTGTTGTCGATGACACATTCAAAGGCGGTGCAGTTGTCAGGAGATAGCCATATTTCTCCAGCTTTATGAAGTTTACCACTGACAATACATCCGACAGCTTTACAGAAACCACAGCATCGACCCTCTTCTGGTTTCTCGTACTCCCATCCCTAATTTAAAAAAAAAGTGGGAAATTCGTTGATTGGACAAGATCTATAGATTCATACAAGTAAAAATGGGACCATATTCAATTGCAACTAAAATTTGTAATCTTCAAGTAAATTACCTCCTTGCAGTCCCGTTTGCAGGTTTCAGAGAGTTCAAGCTTTGTGACTTCACCGTTGTCACCCATTATGCAGCTGGTATTTACACAAGGGTTTGTTGTCGGCCAAACTTGACCAATCTGCAAAAAACATTACATGAGTTATAAAAAACTAACTAAATTAAATCAACTGAAAACTAGAAGAGATCCATTATCAGCTCGATAGCTTTGTTGTACAAAATTAGGAAGATTTTATTTGGCAGGTTTGAGCTGAAGTATTGTGGTTGATTACTTCAAATGGTGTAGGTAAAATACATTTCAATTCTCTATTAAGCAAGTGGTCTGGTGGGGTTGGGCTGTCCGTCTGATTTCGTCAATTACCTCATATATAGTGGTTCCAACTTTACAAGCTGTCCGTTTATATATGGGGCAACATTTCTTGTTCACTTGGACGGGCGTGTAGACGTAGTGCTCGCTCTCAGGTGGGGATTGACAAGTTTGTAGAGTGCATTTGGCGTTTCCGCTTGTCTCACATTCACAAATTCTGCAAGGTCCATCACCCCAAGTATCACCAGCCTGAAATTATTCGCAATCATCGTTATTTAAAAACTCAGTTCCTATTTAGATTCGAGTTGCAACTGTTCTGCATAAATTTATCAGGTACAAGCCAGTACAAAATAAATGGGTAGACTTCTTACAGATTTTAGGATAGACTCTTTCTCCATCACCAGTCTTGGTCTTTCACCACCATTCAATCCAGATGTGTAGGACATTTCATACACGCACTTTCCTTCAGGGATTGCTGAAAAAAACCATTACCGTTAGTTATACTAGGTGAAGACTATTAACAAAAATAAGTAGTTAATCATTCAACATGACATTAGAGCAGTAGTATTAATAACGAACCACAACGATATGAAGGGCAGCATAGCTCTGTGTCCCTTTTGACTGCGACATGATGAATTGGGCACGAGGGTGGATTGGGACATGTCTCAACCTGACAATTCACCACCACCTTAGGGCAACATCCTGACTCATCCAGAGTGGCGACCATTCCCGCAGCTCTGGGAGTTTTGAGTTCACCAGTCACGTCCGCGCAGTCGGTTTTCTCCATACATTCTGGTCAATGACACGAGAAGTTACTTAAGATTCACAAATGGTCATTACTTATTTCTCGTTAGACCTCACTAGGAAAATTAACGCGCTAGAATATACTGTACAGGGATACTGTAAAAACGATTCAATTACCTAATCTTAGCAGAAGAAGCATTAAAGGTCCCTCAAACATAAGTACAGTTCAATATCCAGGTAGAAAAAATTAGGATCATTGAGTTTAAAAATAAGAAGAAAACATTTGTATCTAGTCCAGTATGACCAGTTCAAATTAAAGTGGTAGTTAACACTCACGGCAAATAAATTCTTGGCATCCGTTATCAGAAGTTTCCAGTTTCAGTATTTGACCAAATCCACACTGAGGTTGAATGGGTTCTGGACAGATAGCTCCTGGAGGTGGCTCAGATACTGAAAACAGCATAAGAAAGGGTATTAATCTACTAATTTTCTGTCTATGCATGTTTTAGCATAAGTAAATGTCGACAAAATTTGGACATCGGTTTCCTACCACCGTGGTTAAACGTCTACCTCCTTATCCGTTGAACAACTGAAACGTAAGTGTTTAAAATTGATTGTTCTAAATGGCTTCTAAACTTGACGAATGCTTAAAAATCATCACTGATCGCTGTATGAATGTCCAAAGTACAAAATAATAAACTAACCACAAGTATGTTTAGGACAACATTCAGAATGATTCGCTAGTGTGATGGTTTTGAAGCCTCTGGCACAGATTGGGGCGTCGGGGCAAGTAACTCTCTTGCACTGGATAGACGAACTCTGGCAAGTGCACTCCGTACATATGTCGGGTTTCCACACGTCACCTGCGTAGTGGCCTTCTGCATCACACGGTTTGCAAAGCCGCTCTTCGATGCAAACGCCGTCATGTAGTACCTGAAACGTGAGGTACATGAAACTATCGCTGAATCTAGGTACCGTATTTGCTGGAATTAAGTTCCGTTGTCAGTATGGAAAAGCTTGTAAATAGGTAGGTATATTTTTGCAGATTGTCTATTACTTTTCCTTTAGGACAGCTGCAAGTGTCCCCAAGCGAGGCAGTGCATTTGTCTGGAGAACTTCTTAGAAGTTCATAGTTATCGCAAGTTTCCGTACATCCTAGGCCACAAGGATTGTATTCCAAAGCTGCAACAAATTATTTAAAATTAACGATTCTGTCATGTTAAACTCAAAATAATTCAATGTATGTTTGGTGTGTGACTTTTACAGTTGTTCTTATAAATTTAGTCAAGGGGGATGGTTTTCTAGCTCAATAGGTAGGCAATTTAAAATACCGCCACTGGACATTAACTGGCATGAAGATAGCCGTCTATTTAACGACACAGATTCCTAGTTTTCCAAGTTCGGTCTTAATTTTGTGTTGGTGGTTCGTAAAAAGTGGTTTTGCATTCCAAGCGAATAATTTTTGCTTGAATATTGAGCAAGTTTTGAAGATGTGCCAATACAAACAAATCCGTTGTACCAACGTTGAAGTACCGTAGGACACACTTTTACCGAAAAAGGTTGAAACTCACTTGGGGGGCAGTTGTATGGGCAGAGTTCTCCTCTCCAGTCGAGGCACATCCCTTCATTCTGGCACTCACGAGCGTAAGCTTCCAAAGATGTACACAATGATGTCTGAGCGCACAGACTTTGGTGGCAACTGTCCACATACGGTGTTGGATCGACGATTACATGACACTGCAATGAAGAACCAGGAAAGGTTTCGTAAACAGAGATTTCCATAGAATAAAGAATATTAAGATATTGGCTTAAAGTTGATACTCAACAAAAACTACAATAGAAACCATTCTGGTGTATGTACCTACCATCTCTTTGTACATATAATAACTCTTCTGATATACAAATTGGGGTATCAAACATACAAGCTGTGTAACGACCAGGATGTGTTAATACTTTGTGGTGAATTAGATTAAGCTGGATTCACATGCATGCAGAACTGCGTACTGCCTTCTGATCAGCCCAGCCCAGGGGTGGGAGAGAACCTTTTCAGTATTCGTCCTTTGATATATATCTTTCTGCAGCTCCGCTATTCCGGATACTTGTGAGTCCAGCTTTAATCTTTTTGTTCTAAAATGCTGCAATGCTTGGAATGCTTTTTTAAACGGTGGAGAACATTTAAAATATGGTGATCAATTTTACGTGCTAGGTCGTTTACCTTGGAGAATGCACTACTCAATAAGATCTGGCAAGGATCAGGCTGCCCTTCTGCCGGTGGCTGGCACGTTTTTTCTTCGACAGGTGAACAACTCTCTTCTTCACCCAAAACTTGACATTTTAGGGAAAAAACAGGTTTCATCAGATTCACGTGGTGTTAACAAGAGAAATATACATATTGTCAGAATTCAGTATTCTGTAAAATGACTCATTTTCAATGAGAAAAGAGAATGATTGATTTCTACTAGTATAATTGATCGATTAATATGGTAAATATGTGATAACTTACTGTTAGGTTGCCCTTTGACCAACCAGGAATCTCCAAAAAGTAGTAAATTTTCTGTAATAGTTCCATTTTTCATCTTGAAGTCATCACCAGCATTTACATTGCAGCTTCCTAAAATATGACATGACAGATGTTAAAATTCAATATATTTCTAAGGACAGAGCAAATGTAGTGGGTATCTATGCGGCTCAACCTGACTGCCTCAGAATGATACGTATCATTCAAAATATTTTAGATTTCCGGATTTTAATGTGACTCCACCGCCCACGAAAGTCATTGTCTTCTCAATCGTGGGCTTGTGCCTTTACCTACTGTGGCATGTACATAGGTCTTACATGAAGTATATGGTCCTATTAGAAACTGCCATAATGATATCAATATTATGAGCACCATTTACCACTATTCAACTTTGGAGGGCGATATTGATGTTTTAATTTAAAATCACTAAAATGTGCTTTTTCTAACGGTCTTTGAGTGGTCCAGGAGCCAATTGCTAACCAGAATGACTTGTATTTACTTAAGAATAAAGTGCAGATACTGTTAATATATACTTTTAAATCAAACAACACATTCATGTTGTACCTACAGGGGAAAAGTAAACAACAAGGAAATCACTGAACAATAGTACGGTCGCTACAAGCTAATTAGGAGGTAAGGATGCTGGTGATAGGCTGGACATTAGGGATGGAATTGGCGAAAGGGAAAGAAGAAGAATAAACTCAAACAGAATCACCGGAATTTAAATTGATAATTTCATTCTTCCAACAGTATTCCCGATGTTATGACACCCTAAGGGGAATGGGGAGTTTTGATTCAGGATTCAGTCCAACAGAAGAGTTCTCTAGTCGAAAACTAAGTACCTAATTCTGGTAAATTGTTTAATTGCTACTCAATAGTTGTCTTAAGTTTGCTATTTACAAATTACAATACAAAAGTTCAGGTGGTAAAAAGGTATGGTAACAAATATTGCAAGGTTTTAGTATGTTCAAGTATTAACTTTAACGTGTGAACCTATTGCACTCACCGCAGAGTCCTTCAGTTTTTCCTTTGTACAAATGAGAGGGGAGGCGCAGACTGAAGCCTTTCCCGCGGCTCAGAACTTCTAGGTCCAGGTATATGGAAGGCACTGCGACAGTAACACTCTTCCCTTCAGACTCCGCTATACTCACCCAATCAATATTCTTAGTATTTTCCAGATGCGCACCATCAATCAGAATTGAAGGCTAGAAAACGAAAGAGGCCATAAAATTGATAATGCTCTCATTTTTCAACGTAACAGCTCAATGGAAATCCGAATATTTTCTTTAAGTATAATATATTTTTACATATCATGCTAGAAGCTATTTCATTAGCTAGGAGCATCCTTGCCAAAACCAAGAGCACGAAGTATCAGAATTCTTGCTTGTAGCTAACTGTTTTCACTTGTTGAAACATAATGTCATCCACCAAATTAGCCATACAGGATGGCTACATGTTTCGAAACGTAACTTGGAAACTTAAAAAGACTCAAATTGACACTGTTAACATCTACCAATCTGATACTGAACGAGAATGAATGCTATTTTTTATGTTTTTATTTACGCTTTCAACAAAGCAAACAACTCATGGTAACAAAACAAAATAAATTAATAAAACTATGACTCAAGGATAAACACCTCGAAAAATGAAACTGTACAAGTAAATAAACCCTGATGAGACTATTTGTCTATAGTAAGTACTCGATCAAAACGCAAATAAAAGCATATGAAAGACGAAATGGCATTGATTCCTTCTGTCACCCACCCTGGAATGGTTATTATTTCATTAACTAAAAATTCCTTCCTCACAATAGTTGTTTTCCTTTTGCAGGCATCAACAATGTTAATTGAGTGGGCACCTAAAGTTTGGAGCGATTGTATATTTTAGGTAGGTACTATATAACTATTCTGTGAAGAAATGATTACCTTCACGTCACTGACATCAATAATTTGGACGGTGTGATTCTTGAAATGGACGGTGATAGCATACAAACATGCTTCGTCTTGGTTCCCCAAGCATGCTCTATGAGTAGTCCACACCTATAGAAAAATAACAACAGAAATTAGATAACGAAGACAAATTTCTCACCAATCATTTTACCTTAGTAACAAAAACTTGTAAAGTTTAATGTACATTTACGAAGAGGGATTGAATAATTTCAATTAGAAAGGTAGCCGATTTCTTAAACAACAGCTTTTTCTTACCTTGAAGTTTGGTCCACTCGCACCTTCCACAGTCTGTGCCAATGTATGTGTACATTTAGAATTGAAAGTGTAGTCTGCTCTGTCAAATGTAACAAATCTAGTACTTCCAATCCCGTCACATTGACCTAGAACACGATTCGTTGATTTTATGGTTTGCTTGAAGGATTTATTACAAGAGTTATGCTATGTGGGTATTTCAACTATTCATGATAAACATCCGTATACTCACATGTGTTAAGGATAGTAGGGGATACTTACAATCTTTGCAATCAGCTGGTCGGACGCACTTGTCATGACTCCTGACAAGTCCATCAGGGCAGTAGCATCCGGGGAAACAGCGATCTGTGGTAGGACAGGCATCTTCCAGCATCAGTTCCGCGCAGCAGGGCTCACACACCTTAGTGTAGCAAGCCTTATAAACCAGACCATCAGGGCAGTTGACGGCTACAAATAGCATATTAGGTGATTAATCATTTTATTGTGGAGAAATTCGTCATTGAAACCAAGTCAGTGAACAAGTTTTTTTTTTATGTTCATAAGTGTTGTATAGTGATTATATTCTGTCAAGAAGTACAAAGATGGAACATTGTAATTACATCAACCTCTACCAAGTAATTGAGCTGCTTAAAATTTATCTTTCTGGGAAACATGCAAAACTCAGCAAACAGGTACTCACGACAGTCATTGTTAACTCTCCACATTGACAGATCAGCTTCAGGCAAGAGATTCTGACACTCGGTTGCACCTTCTTGGACAGCTAGGCATCGGCACTGTTCCGTTGTATTGCCTCTCTCAACGCAGGCGCATACAGCTTCAACACACTGAGACATTAGTTTGTCAAGGCTCACAGCTGCAGCACACTGAGTTAGTGGCTCTTCCCTGAGAATGAAAATTCACTGTCAGAGCTCATCACGAACAGAATATAACACACTGAAGGATATAATGATAAAATCAGCCAACCTTTACTACATGTACTTAGTCCAATAAGATACCTACCTACTCAGTTCAAGTTATATCCAGAGAATTTATTTAAACCAATAATCTTACGATTGTTTCAATAACATTTTAATATTAGTTATAACAATAACTTACTTGAATGTCTTGCATATTTCTAATGCAGCTTTCTGTATATGGAGTGGGCATGCTAGCGTCTCACATTCGGTGATATTACCCCAACTGTCGCCGAACTCTGTGCTTGAAGTTGCCTGCAAACCGTCGGGCTTACGTCTGTCGTTTTCAGCTGACCCATCAAAGAATCCGCACAGCCCATCGACATGACCTCGAGCCTCTCCTGGCACCTATTTAGCAATACATTTTCATTTTGATACAGAAATAAATAGAATAAATGAATAACCAGAAAGTTTCTTGCTGCAAATGTATACTTACGATTATCCTCACGTTACCACTCGAGTCCCAAATCACAGAGAAGTCCAAAATGCTGGTGAAAACGATGTAACTATCACTGATTTGTTTTATGGAAAATTCCAACTTTTGTTCACCAATTTTCTGCAACTATAACAAAAAACGTGTCATGTACATTGGAAATTTCATCAGAGATTAGGCAGGTACCCAAAAGCGCAAATTATTACCTAACAATAACAACCTGGAATTAGGAATTAATTATCTACTTATAGGCAAGTTGCACTTCAACAAATTGAGCTGAGCTGTACAAGATGAGACAACAGTAAGTTTCAAATATGAACGAACATTCCTACTATTTTTTTAAAATTATTGCTAACCTAGAGCTGGCATTTACAAGAATACTCCCTACTTTACTTTATACTTTTATTCAATTATCAAAACAATTAAGTAGGTACTAACAAATGAGTGATAGAAAAATGAGGACTGCTGTAGGAAGCTTACTTGTGGGACAGTGTAGTGGTAGTCGTTCAGCCAGGCGTCGAGATCTTTGGTGAACAAAAATCTGTCTGAGTTGTGGGTGATGAGTAAGCACGGGCCGTTAGGTAAATTGTTACAGTTCTTTAGCTCTGAAATAACAATTAAATAATGTATTATTATTAATACAATTTGTGAGCTAATCGAACTGCTAAGGAATTGACAGAAACGTTGCGGAGTTTTCATGCACTGAATGCATCAGAACTTATGTAGCGTGGAAACATTGTGATCACTTTTGGGATATGGATAGCAAAAACTAAATAAAGAAATGAGTAAGAATTGGATCCTTATACCGGTATGGTTTTGATATTTTTGGGAAATGTGTGGATTAGCTCCTAGATGGTCTTCTTAAGGATTCGTGACCATAGGAACGGTAGGAATGCTTGCTCGTGGGCCAATATCACGTCAATATCTTGGAAATTTTAGGAAATAATGAGAATGATTTGTTAATCAACCTCCTTGTTTTTCTTTCTTTCAATCGAAAGCAATTAATTTTTACTCACTCTTGACATTCCACGAATGATCATCTTTCTGGGCAAGGGTGTGCTCACAGATGTCGTACTTATACTCGGTTCCATCAAACGTTGAGAAAGTTCGCCCTGTGACATTACACTCGCTGTTCGGAAGCTCAATTTTGATCAAAGTGCAGGAATATTGAGGGCACTTGCCTCCCTCCGCTTCAACGGTAGTTAGCTGATACCTGTAGAACGCAATATTTCATTAATGTGACGCATTAATTATCATGATTTTGCTTCGTACTAAAATACCTTAAATAGTAATAGTTAGGCAAATGCCATCGAAATGTAAAAGAAACTATTAATTAAATCGTCAATGCGGCGTAACAGTACGTAGGAACAAATAATGTGATAGGATAAACACAACAAGTACCTAAGTAAGTGAAGTCGGTGAATAGGAAGCAATAATAAATTAATACGTCTGCTTAGATGATCGTTCGAGGAGTACTGCTAAGTGCAGGACACAAGGCCCGTATATTGAAGCATTGTACAAGAACAGCAAAGATCACTATTAGGATCCATTCATTCAATCGCTTAAAGAAGAACAGATGTTATTGTGGAAGAGTGAGGGGAATACGCCCCTCAATTCTACAGTGATCATTATCGACAGCTCTTATTCAGAAGAAAACGATTCCAACACAAATAATTTTACCACCACTTCAGTACATAGACTCCCTGCCTAATTTTGCATGTAAGTACTGTTTGGTTTCCTGGAGTTGGAAGGGAGTTTATTTGAGGATAAATCACTAAGTATACCTACATGGACATTGATTGTTGATAATAATTGTAGCAGATAACATTGAGGTGAATTTTCACGAGAAAGTTAAGAAAGTCAACTATACCTACTTGGCTATCAATTATTTACAATTGTATAGAATGCCCCTCGAACACGTAGAAAAACACGAATGTCTTAGGCTATAAACGATAAAAAAATATTAATTCAATTAATGAATCAAAAATCAATACATCACATATCGGCAGTGAATTGGAAACAACGATTGGCGGCATTCTACTTCAAAATTTGATGTAAGTACTAAAAGATTGACTTCGAGAAATTTTTTTTCATAGAACGAGACATTTCCTAGTAATTTTTGAATGAGGGTAAGAAAACCCGTTTTTGAGGTTTTTACAAGCAAGATATCATTTGCGGACCCACATTTATAGAAAAATTTTTATTTAGTTTTAAATTTCCTGTAAAATCTCGAAGGGTTATCCTTTTTCGGGAACATCCTGCATATGGAACACTCAACAACCTAGAGAAACATAACCGTGTTACCCTGAGTGGGTACTGGGGGAAGGGATCAGATCAGCACAACTGGTGGTATCGAAAAGGTGGAGGAACTTGCCATAAGGGCCTGCCCATTCATAGGGCATGTGCCAGCAGTCAGCACACCATAAACTACCTTCAGAAGGACCATCAACACTTGAGCCAGCCAACGAACAACAACAAGATGGTCCAATATTGAAAGACAGGTCCACAGAAAACTCATGGTGGGCGAACCCAACATCGAAATTACTGATGGGGTACTTGGAAAAAGCTTAAAAACTAAAAAAACAATGGTCAGCCTCATAACCAGCTATGCAACCCGACGATTTCATCTTCATCGCATAGGGGTAAAATAAATTTCAACCCTGTGTAGACTTCCAGAGGAGGCAGATTAAATCGCATCCCACATAATCTTCGAGTGCCCTGCACCCACCCATTGCACATTTGAACTCTTTGAAACCCCGAAGAGTTTTATTCAAAGCGAACAATTAATAAAGGGCCTCACGCCCCTCCCCCGGTCTTTTTGATTACACGAAAACTCACTGGAAATGACAACAACAACAGGCCTCCACGTTCAGGGCTCAAAATCCCCGACCTGGAAGTTTTTCTCTACATCTTGACCTATGCTCTCAAAAAAGAATACAGGGCCTAACGTTAATATTATTTATGTATACTTCAGTATTTAGGAAAAATCATTAAATTTACTTTTGAAATGAATGCATAGTGGTGACAGTGTACGGAAAGCAAAAAGTAATTGCTGGAGACGATTTTGAGTATTATTGGTAGGAAGTTATATGTCTAACCAAGTTCTTGCAGAATGGTGTTTTTCAGCCACTTGGAAACAAGTTTTCCAGCTTCATGGGACTATTGGATATTGGACTTTTACCCAACCCAAGTTTTAATTTGTGGTGCATTTACAAAACCATTTCGAATAATGACGTTTTGTCTAAATAGTGGTCCAAATAGGAACTGTAGGTACTTATTTATATACCTACTAAACATTAATTTGCTGAAGAAGCAATACATTACTTACCCTTCTTTGCACGATGGTTTTTCACAAGTTTCAATTTCCTGTTTCTCAATAGCCAAACATTGGTATTGCGGGCAGATCACTTTCGGCAGGGCAGTAGTTGTGGTCGTTGTTACAACATTAGTCTTGGAAAAACCTTTGTAGTTGCCATACCCTTTGTAACGGCCTTTGTAACCACCTTTGTAACCTCCCTTTGTGCTAGAGCCGCTGTATCCGCCTTTGCTTCTGAACGTATTGCCCCACTTAGATTTCTTCCCGAATGGACTCCAAACCTGAGGCTCTTCAGTTGGTGGAGCAACAGCAGTAGCTGTCATGTTGACTGTGAATCCCGGTGGACATTCAACAGGTGGGCATTCAAATTCTGGGAAAAAAGAAAATACAAATTCAAAACAATAATGAATAATAACATAGACTAGTCATAAAAAAGAAAAAAACCGCTAAAATGAACTACCCAAATACATGTAATGAAGAAGCTAAAGCGCCTTAGAAGTTGATTCACTTAGTTTCAAAAAGCCATCAGGTTTGTTTGCAGAAGGCATGAATCAGTTTGAACCCTTTTGGAAACTGGTATGTCCGTTGGCAGAAAATAACTGTGACATAACAGCTCGTCAAGGTCTGGCCCAGCCACCCCATAGGCGCGTTTGCACAAATTTGCCACTTGCTTGACACCTGGCGTGCAATTGTCAGAACTGACTGATTTTTCTAATAACTTCATCTGACTGTTTATCCCCTCCACTTTCTGCCTCTTAATCAACGAATAGAAATCATTTGCCGATGCAACCCCGCTTTTGTTTCCCACCAATTTGGTAGATTTGTTGTCAATCGTTTTTCGTTTATCGAAATTTCTCTTATTACAGAGATTTATGATAATATTTTATGAACGTACCTGTTGTAGTTTCCACAGCAACAGTGGTAGGTGCTTGTGTAGTAGTAGTGGTGGTTGTGGTGGTTGGAGTAGTTGGTTCTGTACAATTTACTTCATCATCAGGACAGTCTATAACGCCATCACACCAAGATGCCTCCTTAATGCAGATGTTTGATGAAGGGCATAACCTTTCACCAGTTGGACAGGGTTCACAAACACATCTACACAAGCTGCTTGTAGTTTGTTTTAAACCCTACAAAATATATTCCTGAATTTAAGATAATTCACTTAATCATTTAACAAATTTAATATTTAGAGCATGCATTGCAACAATAAGTTCACGTATTATTGTGTAATTACTCAAGTAATATCCTACTTACAGCTTCACAGGGAGGACACTTTTTTGGCTCACAATGTGCCACCCCATTCAAAGCGCAAGTGCATTGTTGACAGTCTTCACTGTCAAAAACTGTTCCAATAGCGTATCTGTAAGTGAAATGAATCCTTGAGGATGTTTGCTAATGTGGAACGGGGTTAAATGGTAGTTGTTACAGAGGTAGATATAAAACACAAAGAATTTATAGTAATTTGTAATTTCTTGAAGTTCTGAAGGACAAAGGGAAAGTTATGCGTGCAAAAAAGGAGTGTTTTATGTAGATAATACTTGTTTAAAAACAAATGAATGATATATTCTATCCCCATTATATAACATTAAGAACGTGAGTTTTGATGGTTTTACAATGAGCTACAAGATGGTTTTACATTAAGCTACATTTTAATGTTAATTGAACGTATGGGTTTAGAAAAGTCTTGGTAAAACAAGACGATTAAAACTTTTAGTGGATCTACTACTTTGTGCTGTGGGAACAGAAACCTTTATTCTCAAGACCTCTGTTTGCTGATGTCAGTATGGCAGGGTCCAGTGGAAGGGAATGCTAAGAACCCTCAAGTTAGATGAACTTCGATGACTGTCCTGGTTGATGCATTTTTTGCAAAAGATATAAAAGTTATGACTCAAGAAATACAAATCGAAACATGAACTCACGATATGAAGCCAACAAAGCAGGGGCATTTGGCTCTGGATGTGCAGTGGTCACCAGCCCACCACTCGGTAGGGAGGCAGGGACAAGTTGGTTCGAGGAGAGTTGCTCCAGGGCAGAGGTTGCATTGCCTGATTGTTGTGGAGGTTTGGACCGTCGTAGTAGTTATTGGAGGAAGAGTAGCTAAACAATGACACACAATGACAGAATAAGAGAACGTTCACGAAAAAATCAAATGATTTTACCAGGATATACATACAATTAGTGTGCGCCTCAAGAAAAGGATGTGGAGGGTCATAAAATCACTAAATTGTAAGTTGAAATTATGTATTCTAACGTGTGTTCGATTTATACTTCCAAAGTTTTGAACAGACCACTATCTCGGTACCGAAAGTTCTTATTGAAATGAATTCACAAAAATCTTATTTTTGATGAAATATTTTTTTCAATTTCAGAATAGTATACAAAAATTATTTACGACGATTTAAGCGTTTGAAGATTGAAATTGAAATTAAATTGGATGAGAAAATGAAGGCATCCCAATAATCTGATATTGTTAAGTCTACAGTCTGATTCCTTCCTCCCCTTGCAGGTCATAACTCTTAGTGTGTATATCTAGACACAGCCGAGTCTACCAGCTTCCCAGGGGCAGAAAGGTAGTGGGTTCTCTATATCTGTGAATCTCAATTCCTCCCTTCTCTCCTTACTGTTGCGTAATCTTATGAAACAATTTTCATTTCATAATGATCAACTCAGTCATCAGAGTATACTGTGTTCCCTGGGCCAAAGTTGCAGGAAACTTCTACCAAAGTTCAGTAGATCGTGAGGTAAGCGTCTTGCTATTTCCAATCATCCATGATTTTTTGCTGTTTTCTTCGTACTCTATCTAGAGAAGTTCATTAGATAATAAAAATGCAAGTCTGCTGTTCAATGCTGTCGTTTCTGAACTCACATTTAATTCATTTGGGGAGGTTTCGTTTACTGTATTTTTGTTTGCCGTTGGATTTCTCAAATGCCCACAAACGGCCAAAAAGTTGCGTCTGGCGCCATCTTCCTTTCGACCAACTGCCCTAACCACTCAGAAAGCTTACCTCATCAACCAGCAGAGTAACCTATCTACTACACAAGGACAGGAGTAACCTGGCTCCGGGGAATAACTTGCAATCTAGTTCCGCCTTTTTCTCAAAACCACCACCCATCAATACCCGCTCTTAGTGACGTGCGTCGATTCCATTCTGGCTTTTTCACTCAATGGACGTCATTTACAACTCAGAGATTATTGAGGGTTTCAAGTGATTCACAGAGACGACGAAAATCCATTTGTTTAGGTTGGTAGTCGTCGTAAGGTTTGGGCCCACTGTCAATGAATAAGACTGTCTGATGGTATAACACGCCACAGACTGTCAAGTGAGTATAGGGAGAACAATGATATCATATCTTTACTGTTTGTGTTCCCATTGCCTATGTTGGCACTGGCAGAAGTGAGTCATTGCCTGTGCAGTAGACATTATGCCTGTGACCTTCTCCTAAGAATGTAGATGATATTTGAGACTACCTCGTGTACCACCATGGGTAATGTTAAGTAACTAGAATATCTCATGAAAAGTGAAATGCCACTGGGAAGGAACCGTACCACGATTTTAACTATTAACCATAGGGAGTATGCCTGTCTCCATTAATGGGAAACATCTTGGGTGTGGTCGAAAAATACCATTATCCTATTTTAAAAAGGAGCTCCACAAAACGAAATTAAGATGTTACTTTATTGCGAGAACTAATAAGTAAGTTCTTCCTGCAACACATAGATAATGTAAAACTACTACAACTGACTTACGATAGGGTTCGTAGCACCCGAGGACTTGAGCTCTCATGACTATCTTGTTGTGCCAAGACAAAGGGTTCACTCTTAAATACACAGCATTTATAGGTTCCCAGAACATGACTGTTACAATACTGGAACTATCTCTGTTTGCTTTAAATTTCTGAAAAAAAAAGATAAAATTATTTCACTATTAAAAAAAAAATAAGATGATTGTTTTTTCCGCACTTGGAAAAATGATTCAAAAAAACATTGAAGTATGCTTTAAAAACTAAAACGTCCAAAGGGCAAAAGTCAGCCAGGATCCCTAACGAAAATGATTGTTTTTGAAATATCAACATGCTTCACTGCTCCTTATTTGACTAACTTCTTTGGAAAAAATCAAAATAAACCTCAATGTTAACAATCAACAATTTTCGTAGTTTAAATAGTTTAAAAATAAAACATATTTCCTTTATTTAATATTTTATAGTCTTATTGGGTAAATAATTTAAATTGATAAAGCGTATAAAGTGTCTGTTCAGTTGAAATTCACTTGCAACCTTCTTAAGAATAGACTTCAATAGAGTAATTTTGCTTCCAAACGTCCAGATTTCTTAAGATTGCCCCCTCCCTCCCTCCTAATTATTTTACTTTTATTCCAAAATGAAAAGGTAATTTTTAGTGCTGATTTTGATAGGTGATATTTTGCTTAATTTAATGATAAGCTCCATGTTCCTCCAAGTTCACCGGTTCGCTCTCCATAAGTGAAACTTTATGTGAAGAATCGGTATACCTGAGTAAAGAGGTACCGTGGTAAGTGGTTAGGCACTTCAGATTGAGGAGGCATTCCCCTAAACTCCTGTTCGGCGAAAGATTGGTGCTTACGTCTATGGAGTTACATTTGGATAGTGCACTGAACATTCCATACAATAATTATCTGTTGTCCAGTGACCAATAAAACTTCGTGTAATCATTTGCTGCGAATCTACGTTCCTCAGCTTCCATTAGCATTTATAAAATCGATTTGGCTCCCGTCGATCCTTTTCACAAGCTCCCTACAATCTCTTATAAATACGTAATATGGGATGCTTATACGTGAGATAGGCAGATACCCGGTAAAGCTTGAAATATAACCTACCTGCAACTTTCCACGTTTGTCCACTAGTGGGTTCCACTCTTTACCGTTGTGGCTGTACGAAATCGTGAAACTTTTAACCCATGAAGGTTCATCATAGTCACCCCCACTAAGAGATCCACTTCCAACAATCATCACACCAGTGAGAGTTCTTGGGCCCAAGAAATTGAACTGTGGAGAAAAAAAAAGTTGTTTTGACACAAACGACGTTCTAAAACAGCCAACAAGACACCTAAGGGATGCAAGGAGCAAGAGATTTTGCAGGGCAAGGATAAAAGGATGGAGAAATTTTTTTTGAAAGGGTCAAAATGTTTATAAACAGTACCTACAAAATTTTTTCAGAAAATTTGGAGAGAGAGAGAGAGAGAGAGAGAGAGAGAGAGAGAGAGAGAGAGAGAGAGAGAGAGAGAGAGAGAGAGAGAGAGAGAGAGAGAGAGAGAGAGAGAGAGAGAGAGAGAGAGAGAGAGAGAGAGAGAGAGAGAGAGAGAGAGAGAGGAGATGTTTCAGTTCTTTTACGGAAAATATAAATAACAATAATATATTGTTCAATAAATTGGTTGAATTGTCAGCATTGTTCTCAAACAAGGTAGATACTAACAAGTTTTCTGCAGCTAAAACAGATTTTAGATCCAATAACTGACGGATTATCCTAATAAGCAAGTTAGCTCGCATATTTCTAAAAGATAAAGTGAACTTTGAATAGTTGGTTCAGAATGGGAAAAATGTAGAATAACCCTGCAGATCTAAGCATTCAACAAAATACAAGTAAATATGACAATTAGTTCAAAAGAATTGTTCAATACATTTATACATTTTAATTAATTTTATCTTCACATAATACGCAACCTACTATAATTAATATCGTATATTAACAAACATAAATAAAGAAGTTAAGTTGACAGTGATCTGAGAAACAATGACACAAAAAAGTAAAATGAACACTCTGATACATATGATACATTAGAATCTTTAAAAAGCTTTCAACAAATTAACATTACGATCTGATTGTACTATATTCACTAAAGTCATGCTTACCTCTAGCCATTGGTTCTTGTCAGTAGTTAACGGGACCCAACCACCGTTCCCATACACTGACACTAAATCTTGAGTAATTGGATGTTTGGAAGATGATGCTTTAATTTGTCGGTCGTCCATTGAATTGGACATTTTGTCCGTGCAAACTGGAAACAAAAAAGTATTTCAATACTCTTAGGTGAAATAATGAGTAGGTATAATTATTTTGAGCCCCCTTCCCGAATAACCTTCATTTTTCGTCTCTTCGACCTTTTTTGAACCATCTCCATGATTACTAACCTCCACCTATTAGCAAAAAAGTTCAGAATGTTATATGTAGGGTAGGTATACTGATATTAGCTCATATTACGTAGAAAGCCAGTAGTAAATGAGCAAACCCTGAAAAAACATCCTTAAATATGACCCTTGTAGGTAATAAGTACCATTATTTGCCCAAAGTCGAATATTTGTATTTTCAGTGGACATTTGTGTCATAAGATTCCTTTGAGTTAGGTTAACTAGATCAGAAGAGTTATACTAATTAAACGGTTATGTTTGTGTGTTTTGAGGCTCCTTTTTAATAGAGTAGTCCAAGGCATGAAACAGATTCTTTTTTGGGTCAAATATCAACTGTGTTGGAAGATTTACACTAGACAGGATAGTTCAGCTGAGCTACAGCATGAAAGCAAATAGATGTAGGTTCACTGTTTATGAGTGTACTCATCTCGCTGACTGTCTGTGTTCACCCACCCTTATGTATTAAGCCCTACATACCCATTACATATCAGTTATCAGGAGCGTCTGAACTACTAGAATCAGTAATGAAGATGCCAACACGCTCTAGTACCAGACATTGAAACCAAATAGTTTAGTTGGTACAGTTGATCAATAATTCTGTGTGTATTGGACTAAAATAAATGATTAACCAATGCTTTGCTGAGGTATATCATCAACATAAAGCATAGTAAGTCTGACATATTTATACATAATTTACTTTATATGCTGTGTATGAGAGCATATCCAACCTTCTTTAACAGTAGTTGGCAGTTCAGTTGTCGTTGAAGCTGTGGTCGGTGGTGTGGTGGTTGTCGTAGTGGTCGTTGTTGTGGTGGTGGTCGTTGGCAAAGTTGTTGGGGGTTCAGTGCTGTAATCACATCCAAGGAGCTCAATCCGTAGAGCAGGAGATCGAGTCCACACTATAGGAATCACGCGGATGTAGCGGGCTTCAAATGGTTCGTCAAACATCCTGGTTGCACCTTCTCCACTATCAATTGGCCCAGACATTCTCTGTAACAAAAGCCTCAGGCTCATTCCTGTTCCTGCGATTCAAACCTACACAGTAAGACTATGAGGCTATAAATCAGTGAGGGATATTGTGCAAATAAGGGGTTTCTACGATCATCATGTGATTTTACAAAGAACAGAATTTTCCTAAAACTATTACCTGGTCTCCACGCCACACATAGTTGTATCCCTAATACTACAACTAAGTTTGATCATTTCTTGTTATATTTATATCCTAATTCTTATCTGATTTGAAGAAGGGGAACACCAAGCCAAGTTAAATAGAAGAAAGATGGACTACACACGAAGGACACAAACATGAATAATTGATTAGTTGAATTGTCAAAATATGCCCCTCTCCTACCAACCAAGCAAAAATTAACAGATTTTTCTGCTAGGTACAACTAGGTACATACTTTGGGATTAGTAGCTGGTCCAAGAAACGTGAAAGATACTCCATTTGAGCTGTGCATGATGTAAAATGTGTCAACTTTATCGGATTGCCCAGCGTCACCTTTAATGGTGATTCCATAAACAGGTTGAAGTGATCCAAGGTCAACCTGTAACCACTGGTCGGACAAGTCGTTGCTTGATGGTTGCCAGCTACTACCTGCATGGTCGAAATGAAAACACTCGAAATTATTCAAATTGAATATGAAACATTCAGAGTAAAAAAGGAATGGAGGGGTGGTGATTATAACTCTATATGATTTATCAGGTGCATTGTCAATGAAACAAATTGGTTTTAGTAAATAAGGAAAACTACATTTTTAAGCATGCACTCTATCTAGTGAATGTTGAAAATTCAAGTAAGTTGCAAGGACCTTAATTTTTTTTTTTTTTTTAATCCAAAGGTTCGTTACTAGCTAGTGTTACAGTTTTCTTGTATTTCGTCAATTCGAGAGAATCCAAGTACAATGTAATACTGTTTGCCCGATTGACTAAATTCAATGCTTCTTACATATACTGTGGCTCTGCTAAGATCTATTTACATACACACCATTCTGCCTATTACATCAAGTGGCAAACAGGTATTTTGTCGGATGAAATATGGTAAGCCAAAACAAAACATCACATTCAGGCGATTCAATTTTGGCGATATGAGATACTTTCTGATATTAGAAGTAATCACATATATTTTATATGAGGATTAACCATTTGAGAACATTAAAAAGCAACATGATAAGTTATCTACCAGATGTTATTCGAGCGTCGCTCGGGTGATGGCCAGTATTGGACGAGGAAGCAGTGAATGCCGAGTCCAGTATATTAGGCAGAAGAGGCACGTATCTGAAAATTGATGTAAAGGAGTTTAAAAATGTCCCTGGATTTTAGAATGAAGCATTAAATGTGAGTTCAGTGGGAACTAACTTATCAGATTGGCACAATGGAGGAGGTGATACAGTGGATGGAATGATGATGATGTTTTCAGTTGTAGGAAGCACTGTCGTTTCCACTGTAGTAGTACAGTGACTGTCGTCGCAAACATAATCATTGTTGAGACATTGACATACGACACAGTTTGAACCCTCGGGAGTGACTACTTCACCAGGCTGAAACGGAGAAGAACATTATGTTTGGGTCACT
The DNA here is from genome assembly GCA_031894815.1 of Creontiades dilutus. Taxonomy (NCBI): domain Eukaryota; kingdom Metazoa; phylum Arthropoda; class Insecta; order Hemiptera; family Miridae; genus Creontiades; species Creontiades dilutus. Next base: position 197,028 of record JAVIWC010001331.1, read on the forward strand.
AATAATGATTATAATATGTTGGAGTGTGCGAAATGGGTTGTGCTTACTTTGATAATCCTTCCTTCTGCAGTGCACGTGCAATCTTCTACAGCCACACACGTCTTATAATCCCTCCACCTCTTTCCTGGAGGACATTTTGCTTTTGGTCTGCATCCTGTTTACAAGAGAATTACAGAATTAGAATTACTCAATAACATCATTAATCGTTCAATTGGAAAGAAACAGCTTTGTTATCAGGGAACCTATTTTCAACATGAATCATCTTAATACATCTGGGGACTGACTCAAAAGTTGTAGAAAGGTGCAAGCTCATAATAAAATATTACTCAGCAACATATTGCTATATTGTTTAGTAATTGAAAGTAGAGCACTATTTGTTTTCAACTACTTGATTAACTCATATGAAAAGTGAAAGGAAGTAGTTCATATTTAAACTGCTTACCGGCGACACACTTAACACCAAAAGTGCACTTCACTTGGAAAATAGTGCGCTGCGCATGATGACAAAGTTGATCACAGCTGTAGGCACATTCATCCCATACTTCTTCATCACCACAACCTGAAATGTATAATTATTTGCAAAACATTAGCTGAGTACATGTCATCATCCTATCCATGAACACAAGATAGGAAAATATTGGTAATTACCGTTCCTAGGTCTCTAAATACTGTGGAATGCCACACAATCGAAGCCTCCAAAGCAATACGCTACCTTGGGGTGGTGCTAGATAAGAAATTCAGTTTCTGGGCTCAAGGCAGAAGATAAAGCCTCTGCTGTCTTGGGAAAACTAAGCAGTCTCATGGCCATCACCAACCAAAAGCAGGCTGCTGATGTGAACAGGTTACGCCATTATGCTATAAGGAATTGAAGTTTGAACTATAGGTCATGAATAGAGTCACTGCGTAAGAAAGGCGCACACAGAATACGCAGTGCTTACCAGACAGTCTCAGGCCAGGCAACCCAGATTACTTCAAGAATGAGTCTGATAGACTCAATTTCTGACAAGTTCCAAAAGATCCACCAAAGGAAAGAAGAGGGAGTGCTTAAAAAAGAGGGGAGTGAGGGAACCTTCTGAAGATGGATCACAGAAACCTGTGGACGATGGACTGAACAAAGATGAAGAGAATTGACTGAGAGAAATGATAGTGAGACTGGGTGAGACTTGTAATTCCTCACGGGATATGGCTACTTTCAATCCTTCCTAACACTATTCGGAAAGGAATTGAAATCTTCATGCTTGTATAGCAAGAAAGAAGAGGATCATGTCCTCCATACCTTTCCAATCCATACCTTTTCGGTACGTTTGCTCTGGGATATTCTCAGGAAGGACTTGACCGACCAAATCCAAGAGTTAAGTCATTGCCAAGAACGCATCAACTAGAGGGACCAGGAATGCAATGAATCTCTGATCACCTCATAGCTCTAGGCAAAGAAAATAAACAGAGATTGGGCGGGTTTTAAGAAGAGGAGGAGGAGTTGTTTTTGTGAAGAACTCCTCGCAGGAGGGAAGGATTGTTATTAGCCAGCAGTGAATTGTAGTGTGGAAGAGTGAGGAGTACTTAGCTGTTGGTAGTTACGTTTGTACTGTGGAACGGTCTTTGATTGTGGACAGTGACCCTTGGGGAGTTGGAGTGATAAGATGGTAATCTCGTCTGTCCCGAAGTAATACTGCATACGCCAGTCTGGGGCGTTTGTTAGATGAAACGGGGTGTTTTTGGTCGGTAGCCAAGTCTGCAAGAAAAAAAACCTACTTACCGTTAATAGATTCTTTTTCGTGATGGTCAGGGATTGAAATCCTCTCTTCTTGAATTTCCGCAGCTAAAATACGAAATGAACGGGGTTACAAATGTGCTACAAATGAAAATATCAACGAAATAATAATAATTTAAAACAAATATATTTGCCTTATAAAACGTAGTAACCACCTATTAAATATAGTTAATATTCGCTAGTAAACCCATGAGAGAAACGATTAAGCCGCTATCGTCCGTAACATCCTCTACATCGTAACATAAGTCTATGACATATCTCGCAATAAATAGATTCACATTTTGAATTGTAGGCTACAGTGAACTCGTCAATTACAAGAATGTACGCATCTTAACGTATAAAACACCTTGGATGGGCAATCATACCTATTTCCTATTCAAGATACATTTGCTACCGAAGTTGCAAATGTAATGCAAAACATCACTTTATAGGAGGTCAGAAACCGAAACCTGAGGGCATTACTGCATCAAGACCTTAAAACTCTTCAGAGTACTGTCCAAGTTTTCTTTCAATGAGTGTACCGAAATGAATATTATTATTGACGAGTTGTTATTCGGAAACGTACCCTTAATCAAATGTTTTTCAGCAGTTATCTGAGTGAGAATAGAAAATTTACTCACTTTTGCATTCTGGACGCTTAGCTACTACATTTTTTGGATCATCACAAAAAAGCGTGACATTGTTGAAGAGTGTTGAACCACCGCATTCTCTCTCCACCATTTGAAGTCCGTCAAGGGTCTCCATGCATTGGTAATACTTGGTACAGTCAGTAAGGTGAGGCCTCAATGGGCCATACAAGTCACATTCGAGACGTTTTACTGAAACAATATCAGATGCAAATAATTCAAAAATAACATTGAAAAACGTATTTCTAATGTCGATATAATTTAATCTTTTCATCCCTGCTTCCGAGCTTTCTGCATGAGTAAATTTCATTGTTATGCATAAGTTGTGATGACTCTAGCAAAACAGTGAGAATGGTTTTTTTACAGTAATAAAATAATGGTCGAAGATTAATAAGGACAACCCATTGCTGAACTTGACCAATTCTAAGCTCATACTCCATACAGCAAGTCTGATGGGTACTTTTTGATTTTATGGCGTTTCAGAATATAAAAATTTGAATAAATAACTTCTTTCAAGTTAGAAGTGGAACACAGCTTCTTCTTCTAGGTAACATGAATGTATAGATCAAATAGCTTTTTAAAATAATCTCGAACGTTGTAGAGTATCAGCTCATTACAGCGGTGCATGGGACAGATAGGTACGCTGCAGGACACAACATGATGCGATACGAATGACACATGTCATGTTTGTGGGCATCAACGGCTACCAAAGGTTAATGAACATCGATTGTGGTTCTTCCACTTGTATTCCATATCAAATAGAATTATGATTAAATCGTGTTGAAATTGATATGAGATTATTAGACTGGTCTTCCCAATTACCTTCAAAATTTGAGAGTGATTGGACCACTAGAACATGGGAAAATGACGCTTTGGTGGATTTTACGTAGGTGCATGTACAGGACAATGTATTGATTTGTGATCGATGGAACTCATAGGAGATCATCTACAGCCTAACTCGCATGTTCTCTGAAAACTTCGATAAATCGGTTGACAACTTAAGGAATTAGGCTTGTTACAAGGATCTGTGTGCATGGACAGACACACTAAACAAAAGTTGTTCAGAACGGTCTAATAAGCAACATTGAAGAACAAAATGATGGAAAGAAGAGGAAATTTGCTTGATTGGGGAGAGTGAGTTTCGAGTACCCACGTGTAGGGGAGACTGTTGTACCTTGAAACGTTTGATCTAGCCCCAGCTAGTGCTGCTATCTAGTGGATCTTTCCATGTTCAAAGAATCTTTGACATAACTCAGCAGTGAAGAGGCATAACTCAGCAGTGTAGTTTCATTAGTGCACGACAACATTTAGAAGTCGAAGTGACAAAAGTGATTAAAAAGTAACTTCTTGAGATCGTTGAGTTTGGCTCATTTCTCCCTAGTTTTCAAAGGTTAGTGATGGTTAGCTATTATTGTTACTTATGCTGTCCAAAAACCAAATTACATACCAATTTCAATTACTTGCACCACTAAGGGAATAGTAGGGGGCAGAGCGTGAATGGTTTACAGTACATAAGTGATACCAGAAGTTCTGCAAAAAATCCCAAACTGTCAGGTCTGGTATACAGTTCCATAATAGCTGTCTGAACAGGAAACACCAAACTCGTTCTGTCGCTGTGCACACAGCCGAAAATGGTCGTGATCAGTTCAAAACCGTTCTGGACTAACACCACAAACGAACCTTTAAAATATAATAGTAGTGAGGCAGAAGTTTACCTATTATAGGTTCAGGTGTAGTAGTTGTGGTACTTGTTGTGGTTGTGGTTGTACTTGTGATCGTAGTTGAAGGTACAGTTGTTGGTATCGTTGAGACGACTGGCTCTGGAATTGCAACAGTGTGAAATAAATTCATCTTATACAAAGAGATTTAAATTTCCTAATACGTAGTCCCAACCTTGGATATGACATTATATCAACCAAGTCATGTTTCTGGTTGATTTTGTCTTTTTGGTGAAGAGAACATTAGTGGTCTTGTAAATTCGAAACCTGATCACTCCTTTACCATCACATTGCTTATAAGAGTAAATATGTCTACTTCCATGTTTATACAAACTAAAATATTATACAGGGCGTACCACGAAACAATCCTCCCTCCTAAAATTGTAATTTGTATGGTAAAAAGAAACTTTTTATTTCTAAAACTGCATACTTATTGCAAAGGCTCAAATATGTGCACGTTGCACACGACGCTTGTTGTGTTTTCAAGGGTGAACCCAATTTTTGTGTTGAAGATTCGGATCGTACGCGCGCTTTCATGAAAATTTGACGCTGGGAGTGAGTTTATTTTATCGCGCATAATGCACACATTGAATGAAAAAGAATAACATGGACTCTAACTCAACTTTTGTGGAATAATGGTAGATGTAAACCCCTCACCTATTAAATTGTCCTAATAAATGCAAACTTCGCATATGAAGACCAAAAAAAGTCATTAATGCTCTAACGTGACAATATTTACATATGATTAAGAAAAATCGGCTTGTTTAGCTTTTGATGTAGCCCCAGTTTGTTTGTGGAGGCTTTCTGTATAGTTCTTTTTGCCATGCTGTGGCTCAAGGTCTTTAGGAACCGTCAAGCAACGATTGGAGAGACTCTCCTGAGAAACGAAATACCGCTGCTTTTAGAGGTCTGTTCGAACCATTGTTGGTTCAGCAGGAGTTTTGGCATGACTGAGAAACATTTCGCGGTACCATCATGTAGAAGCATGATAAAAAGTGATTTCTGCATCCAAACCAAAGCAACAGGCATTAAAAACGCCTGATAAAAAGGGTGAGAGGAGGTGTTTTACTCTATTAGAGTGGCGAAAGTGAGAATTTTTCGGCTCGCTTTCCTAAATCTTGAAATGCCATCAGCGGTCAATCCAGGTGTATTACATCATTGGTGGCAAATTGTCTCGTTAACCTCGGTGGGGACAAGTAGTGATTCGATCTATACTCATCTTAAAAACGTCTAAAAATTGAATTTTCGCTAATTAAACGCTTGACATTGAATTTTCCCTTCTGTCCACTATTTTTCTTAATATTAGAAATCACATACAAGCATCGTATGTGGTGGAGGGAACTTTATATTCGCGAAGAGAAATTTTTGAAACTTGCTTTTTTAAAGGTGAAATAATTTAATCACCATACCAGCCTGAGATTTTGCATTAAAATGGATGACAGAAACACATTAATTTTGACTCTTCTGCCACCCTCGGGTCATCTATTTCTATACTGTATCATAACAGAAAATAGAGTAAACAATATTTTCCGAACCAGGACCTATGTGTACAGGTCGGCTGATACTAAACCATTTTTAGAATTTAGGAATTTCAATAATTATGATGGAATAAGTTATAAAATGACATAACTCACCACATTGACAAAGTACTTGAATTTCGTAGTCAGAGCAGGCTCCGGTACAAAAGAGTCCTCTCTCCAAGCTGCATTCAGCCTCTTCACCTGTCTCTTTGTTAGTCAAATGAGGAGACTGAACAGTTCGGCAGTTGATGTTGACCATTTTGTCTATGGAGCACTGCCCTGCAAGCAACTGTAAGGACAAATGAAACGATGTACTTACGTAGGAATTTGTAAAACTATTAATACTAAACTACTGTAAGGCGTGGAGGATTGTGAAGTAGGTCAAATGAAATCGTAATCTACAATAGTTGTAGATTAGATGAAGTGTACTGTAGGGGATGATAATTTACATCCCTGACAGTACACAATTTAAATCTTAAAGTACAATTTAATGTAGGTAGTCAATTCCATATGCAAGGTGCTCTCAATCGTATGAACCCATATCTATACATTTACTACCTATAACATATTCATACAATTCGATAACTAACTTCATATTCATGAAATCAACATTTGCTAATATTAGAAGGTCTTATGGATTGGGACGGTTTCTGTTTTCCAATTCTTCCAACTGTCGATTCTGAGACTAGGCGGAGCCATACCGTACATCAGGTATGGTAAAGTAAGTTCTTGTGCATGTGCTAAATATTTGAATTACTGTGCAGGTCCTGAGAATCGAAACAAAATCATTATAAGACATCCTTAACTTGCCATTAGCACTATCTACATACAAAAACCTTTTTCTGAAGTCATTTTATTTCTTACACATTTTTTTGTTTATAAATCCCGTTTGAACCTTCTGACGTTTAAGTGTCTCGCTTTGTAGAATCTCCTAAATAGTTTCTTTTTAAATCCCGATCCTCACTCCTCTAATTTCAGTGGATCATATTTGGTAGCGTAACGTATTTGAATACATAAGATGTAGGTAAACTCACTCCATCTAAAGACTGTTTGAAGTCTCTTAGTTGTGGCAGGGGTTCTATTTCATTATCCATCGAATTGGGATTGTGGGTATTTGAGTTGATCCATTGTGACCAACCAGAGACGCAAGTTAGACTCTGTTCCATGAGTTGTGTAGGTGCTGTGGTGGTAGTAGTGCAAGGCTCTCCACTGCAAGTTTTTCGGTTCCTCGAACAGTAACTGAAAGATGTTTCCAGTTTATGAAACATTTAAAGAACACTCATTTTAGGCTGGGAGCCTATTGATACAAAATTAACCCATAAAACATACACCTGTAATATTTTTAACTGCACATATCAGGTTCAAAAAGGACATCAGCAAATTTTGGTTGCGCCGCAGTTGAAATGCGCTCAAAGAACACCATAAGCCAAAATGCTTCACATGAAAGGATACAACGAATGGAATCGCTTTTCACAACAGACTGGAGAAGGGGGGGGGGGGGGCTGCTAACTAGAAGTCAAGAACTAAGGTGGTTTCTTCTTTACAGGATGATTTAAATGTGGACCTTAACAAGGGCAACCCACAGTAAGAATTGAGAGCAAAACGACTGAGAACCGACCAAAAAGATGTTCAAAAAAACCTGATTGACTTAAAAGATTGCTTATATCCTATTGATCGTGATTTGGAGCTTAAATATATTTCTTAATGTAGCAATTGGTTCCAAACAACAACCATTGATTAATTAGACAACGATAACATTGATTAATCAACGCCTTAGAAAATGGAAAATAGGAAGGACGTACTTAAAACAGCTTTCGTACAAGTACGCAACCACGAGGGACATTTTATGTCTTTGCGCCCCCTCCCGCGCACACACCACGTACTTCGTACCACCCGTGGGTACTTAATTGAATTCGCGATCGTGTTGACTCATTGTTCCGACACCCGTGGGTACTTTGGTCACTGAGGTTCCGAATGTCCAGGGGTTAACGTAACAAGATTAAGTGAATCAACAGCTTTCAAATGAGTGGTGAACGAGTTTTGTACGATCACAAATGTCGAAGATAATGATCCGTAGCAACAAATCGGTTGTAAGCGAAAACCATCAGAAATATTTTCGAGACGATTTTTTCGTGACGCTGTCCGTACGTTACATTTTGGAGTTTATGTAGCAAAGTAAAGACATAAAATGTTAACAAAATTGTTATGAAGACCGAGACAGAAAAACGAAACATGGAAAACGCGTGCCTAAAATTAAACTACCCAATTCAACTTCAGAAGCAGATGATCCAAAAACCTTTTATCCGGAGACAAATTAGTTTGCCTAGTTACTTGCAATTTTAGTGAAGAAAAAGACGGATGTTGATAAAAACATTAAAAACTTCCACAAAAAAGATTTTTTTCTATGAAAGTGGGTTTTCACAACTTTATAGCGAGTGATTTATTTCGTTGAGAGAATAATAATACATCTATAGCTTCAAATTTTCCATTAACTCAATAACTTCCAATTGCATTAATTTTACATCCAATCAGGCAAATTTAGAACTGTACATTAAAAAGCCTCGCAGGTGTCTATTTTATGTTGGTATTTACAACCACTTTGAATTATGTCAAGATGGATTGAATGAAGAACACAAAATTTCCTTGAACAGTACCAAGCAACTTGATTTATATCAATTCATTCTAAGAAATTTATTCAGAATAGTGAAGCTTATTTTTACATTTTGCTAAAGGATCGGGATCAACTAACCATCTGTGACAGTTGTCGCTTTCTATTATGTCACCTTCATAATAGTCCGTCCCATTGATGGTGAGGCAGATGGGTTTACACTCCGCGACAGGCACGCATTCGAGGCTCGTCGAGTTCTTGTGAACTTGGCCTTCCGGGCACTTCTTATACAAGCATCCTAAACAGAAACAATAAGCCATCAAAAATATTTTTTAACTAGGAAATAGGAGTTATTTCCACGTAGTAATTAGAAAACTGTGGATGAATAATAAACTACCTTCGACGCAAGTGTCTTGTTTACATAAAGTAGTCAAACTCTTTATTGTCAATAAATTATCACAGGTTTCCAAAGGACATGTGGAGACGCAAGGGCTGTATTCCGAACACTTTTCATCACACTGCAACGCTGCAAAAACAAAACAGTAATTTATTTTGTAAGTCAAACTCTACATTTTCTTTGATTTCAATATAAAATAATCAAGATTTTAGGTGCACAGCTTTGAAGGGTTTCCGAAGGCTATCGGTTTTGTAGTCGCTACTTCAATAATAAAATTGTAAATACAAATAATTTATACAATAATTATAATTAATTATGATTAATCGTACTTCGTTCGTTGTATTGTGCACCTTGCAAATAATTATCTAAATCTATAGTTTTCGGGCCCTAATCAAAGTCTTTGGTATATTTCGGCTAGATTTTATATTATTGATCGGATTAGTTCTTCTATGTCGTGAAAAATGTGAATATATAATATTTCCAAAGATTTCGTCCAATATTTTTGCAACTACTATTACGACTCCGAATCACAATATGGGGAACCTATGTTGTCCACTCAACATGGCAGATTTTGTTTGTTTCTGAGTGCGAAAGCTGTAAATTGCTTTAGCACAATTGGAAATTGAATTAATTATTCTTCATGGATTCCACACCATCTCGCATGCTGGACACATTTTCACGTCGATCATTCCTGATCAATAGCTTTTTTGGTTGTAGATCTGTTGAGCTTGGTCGCTCCATCTGTTCCACTTAGAGGATATTCACGATCGCGCCGAGTCAGTCACCTCAAAACTCAGCCTTGAACGAACGAAGCCAGTTACTCCTAGCATTGCGTAGTAGTTTACCGACAAGACGATCGCCAATTCGAACGGAAGGACAATGGACTGTACTGAAGGTATGAAGTTGTGAAGGGGAGTATGATCGATGTTCATACTAGGTAGTCGTTCTCAAAGTAGGTGACATCAAAGAGACCGAACGTCCAAACCCAACACCTTCTGAAAAGACAGTAATTTGATCCACTCCAGCGGTACCAATTACCTCCATTCCATTTGAAGCAGTGCAGAAGGTTTGTACGCGGGTTGAATATTCGACTTTTTCGACCGCACTAAGCGTGATCCATCTGTTTCCCATTCACGATCAGTTTTGGGGTGACGGCGTATTTGGTTCGTTGGAGCGGTCGTGAATGGCCACCTTTTAACGTTACAGCTATTCGTCATTTTGGAAGTCGGCGAATCTGGATTGCACTGGAGCTTATGAACTGGGTGGTGACATGAGGGATTTGAATCCACGCAAAGGCGGAGGAAAGGTGCAATCATCTCTTGTTTTTGTTGACATAAGATTTGTCAAACAACTGAGTCCCAACGTCCCAATCTGTTCTTTCCATAGTCCAAAATGCCTTGCGGGCCCTAATCTAGATCCACCTGAAAGACCCTTTTCTGATCTTTAATAAATACTGCATAATTAATATTTCATCAGAACACGTGTGTAATTCAAGAATTGAGTGTTACTAGGATAATTTAGATGAAAAATTATCACCAACACGAGCCTGAGTCAGCCGAAGATATTGAAAATAAACAGGTAGATACTTGCAACTGCGTTCTAATTTTCTGTACCTAATGTTGTTTCAGACACGCAGTACACTGAATTTGAATGATTTATTTTCCAAACTATACGAACTCAGTTGAAGAGAACTTTAGTTAGCCAGCCCCAGTGATTTAGATCATGCACTCTTCAGAAAGCTGAGGGAGAGCATACGACGCTGGAAGTGCAGTGTTATTTGGCACCTCGAACATTTGAGAAAACAATTTCACAACTTAGAGGTCACCCCAGGCGACATATCCACGTTCACCCGAATCTCGAAATCTTCAGAAACTTGCCCGATCAGAATGCCTCACAAATGTTTTGTCCAATTGTACACAGTAAACGTTGAGTGGTGGGATTCTGACAAAAGAGCGAATGGTACACCTTCAACGCTCATTTTATTCCGTTTTTTCCATTGGTTCAAGCCCCTTCGGATGCTGCCCAAACGTGGGTCGTTCCTCCCCTCTGAAAGATCCTTCTTGGCTCTTTAATAAATGCTGTTTAATACAGATTTCATTCAGAACAAGTGTACACCAATTATATATACCAATATAAATACTAACGGCACAGGTGCTGAGTTCTCCACTTGATGGGGACACCGCGGGCGTTGCATTCCTGGGCATAAGCAGCAATTGCTGTGCACAGACAGTCGCAGTCTCCACCTTCGTCGCACCCGCATGAATCGAATATGCACCTGCAATGCAATACGTGGCATAGCAATATGTGTGAATTTCAGAAAAAAATTTTACTTTTTGGTACAAGAATTGGTAATATTTTCGTGAATGGGCGTTAAGGTTGGGTTCGCGCAAGAAATCGAAAAAAAGTATCCCCTCCTCAGACAAAACGTTAACTTTGCGTTTCAAAGCTTGCTGATCAATTTCCTTCTGTGTTTATCAGTCTTAGCTGAAATCTTGTCATCCCCAAAACTTTAGGATTTTTTAGTGCGATTTTAATGACGTTTTCAGCGATTATGCGGGATAATTTCCAGATGTTCTTCTATGAATTTCATTGCTGTCTTACCAATAGTATGGCTATGTACAACCTGACTAGTTTCTAACGTCGATTTTTCAAGATATGCCGGTCTGATTTAGCTAAAATAATCGGTCGAGAGTTATGAGAACAACTAAAAAAAGTTGCTTCGAATGAGATGTTCCCATTGAAGTATTATTAAGTATGTATCAAGCTATATGAAGTATATCAATTAAAAAATCATAGCAGATCATATAAATATAACAATATCACTTTTATTTCTTCTTACCTCTCCATGTACGCGTCCACTTGAACTTCTGAGTGACAATCAGAAAAAACATCAGACTTCAGTACGGAGCATTTTTCCAAGGACCATTCCTTCCTTTTGGGGTGAAGGTCGCAAGTATCCTGAAAAATTGTTATCTACATGTAAGCATGATTGTTTCAACTCAAAAATAATGTAAACGTCCTGAATCCATTCTCGCGGTGAAATGTTTGTAGGCGTAGTTTGTTACAACCCCTCTCTCCTTCTCCTAAAATTGAGCTAAATACGTCCTGAGCTCAATGCAGCTTCCTTCATTCCATCAGAAAACACTTGTATAACTAGAAAAGGTTAAAAATACATCTGCAGGATCGTATGGAGTTCAAGGATCACGTACGTACCTTGATTTGTGTTGCACGAGGGCAGTAATCGTGAATTTTCCAGGAGTCTCCGAAGAATTCCAAGTTCGACTCGAGTCCTCCTGATGGGCTCGTAAAGTCGTCAGAATAGTCCTTGTTGTAGTTACCACACAATCCTTTTACCTGAAACGTTATAATACTAAAGTGAGCTCATTCATTATTATTGCGTTATGTTTTAAGTCAGTATGTAATCGTTTTTGCAATGTACACAATCTGCATTATAAGAGATAATACTTTTCAGCTCATAATCGCCTTGTCGCACACAGCCAAAGAAGTGAACTTTAAACCTTAGATTTGTTGAGGTAAGTATTCCGAATCAATTCTGGGCGGAATCGCGTTCAGAAAAGGGAAGGAGTTGGAACTGGAACTATGTTTAGTTGAACAGGGTTCAGGATCGTTCGAAATCGGTAGCCTGTGTTTACATCCGCGAGTTTTAAGAAATCTAAATGCTTAAACAAACAGCGGACCGAACAATCGTGTACTAATTCTGGGACCAAACAAACGCCCTAAAGAGGCCGTAGTCAGTTCTGAGCTATTCGGGTCTGTTAGCCGAACAAAACCACTGAGACTGCTGAGTAGATTTATATATGATAGAATATGCATCAGGAACGAGAATGGTCTGAATGATTGCTTGGTTTAGCGACCATACAGACCTCTCCATTCCCGTTGCGTTGGCAGGAGCCTTATCAAGAGTCCCTAAAACTCAATAGCAACTTCATGAAGGTCTCAATATCCAGTAAGAAGGTTCCTATTGAAGGGAAGGTGAAGCCTTTAATGCTTTACAACGCCGCTACTGCTTACATGCTGAATCAATTTGTTACTCTCCTCCACAAGGAGTATTGTAGAATAGTCAAAGACGATGTTGAAAAAGGTAGGTACTAACTTTTCCTCGCCACTTGGGGTCAAGTCGTACAGAAATTCTGGTTCCTTTGTCCCACTGCACGACGATCCCTAAATCGGGGACTTCTGCGAAGGTGAACATGTCAACGTCTCTACGTAGTATCCTGATAACATAATCGGGACAATAACATAAATGTTCAGTCAGTACTAGAAAGTTGTCAAACAGTTTAAACAACGGTCTGATTTTCAAATGCGTGTGTTCTTTTAAACAGAGTTTTTGGGTAGTCGAAAGTCTTAATTTAAATTTCCCGCCATGAACAGCAGTTTTGTAGAGTTTTCATGCTGATGTTATCTTCTAACTTTCCCAACATTCGAAAATGTAAGGGGAAGTTATCATAAGTTTAAGGGCAATCATGATAGAACAATTGTTTAAAAACTTTTCTAAAACATGAATACGTCTAATCTAGTGTATGAGTGTAAGAAAAGTTATGTTTTCCATATACATGTGGAAAATATATCTGTATGAAATCAGATGAATATATTTGTGAGTGTTCCTGTATCTGAGGGTTATAGGCAAAAGCTTTCTAACATGCGGGAACGTGTTAAAAAAAATCGCTTTTCGGGGTTTGGTTGCTATTTAAAAGTAAAGGCTTGTTGAAAACAGGTTTCATCGATAGTTTTTAAAGGACGATAAAAATCAGCATAGGAAATAATTTTAAATTTTTTAGATCCCTCCCATAAAATAAAATGTATTCTGAAGAGCTACAAACCTGGTGAGAGGCTGAGCCAAAGATTTCTTTCCGTCGTCCAATACAACTGATTCCTTTAGATCTCCCTGCCCAACGTGAAGGGAAACAGATTTAGCGCAGCTAACTCCAGATGACCCGCAAGGGACAAGCTGAAAATTAAAGTTGAACCAAGTAAATAAAACTTGTAGAACAATTCCGAAGATGTTCAGTATGTATATGAAGTTCAAAGTGTACCAAACTCCAACCATAGGCATTGCGGTTTGTAGCTGTCTGTATACTAAATTATAGCTTGACAGCTTGAGACTGTAAATAGCATGGAAATGAGCTTTAGGATCCATTCAGCTGGTTTGGGGCCTATGCATCATCATGGGAAATTTACAAGGAGTCTCATACTAAATTGTAGCTTAAGAGTGGAAATGTAATAGAAATTAGCTTTAATCTCACACTTCATTTCCGAGCATACAACTCAAACATTAAACATGGTACATGTTAAGTGGACTCAAGTACCTCAACAATGACGGAAAAACAGTCGGAGGGCGCTGGGGTGAGCGCACCTTTGCTCAGCACGTATTCGCAGGAGCCTTGGAAATCGAAAATCTTTCCGTCGTAGGTCCGGAAGTGTGATTCACCCCACGTTGTACAGGTACTTGGGCATAAGTGGTCTGTACAATTCCATTTTCCCGATTTACATTCGCTGAAAAGAAGAAATGATGCAATCTTGTTAATCAGTCTCAGTTTACTATGTCAGAAATTCTTGTTTTCAAAATTTGAGGAACAACTGCATTTGACTTAATCAACGGTGATTTAGCCTGGGCCATTTTAATATATACTTTTTTAAATTAAATTGCTTACTTATTCATTCGTTCATTTACTGCCTTAGTCCAACTATACATTTATTTTTATTTAATGTTCACAGTAAGTTGTTCATTGTACCTTTCCTATCCGTTGTATTGAGCAAATTCATTTTAACATCACTAAAATTAGAAGGCTTTCTTTTTCTTTATAGAAAAACGTAGTAGTACATTTCAGTGCATTTAGGAGATAACCGTAATTATTGGTTTGATGTTTATATCACTCGCGTTACGTGTGTAACATGTGGAAGGCAACCCTTTCCTTACAGTTCTTCGTACAAACGACTGACTTGCCATAACAAAAGATCGTTCATTAAGCTTACGGACATGAATCACTGCTCGTGTGGACGCAGTGAACATTGGTAGAAGGTATCTGGATATGTGATCCATGGCAAGCCTCTGGTGCACAATAAAAGGTATTATAATAAGCCAATATTCTTCAATAATGATAGCCAAATACCATGTGTTGCAGAGTTCTTGAATAACTCGTCCATCTGAGTAGCTGCGGCCGCCGTGGTGACAAGGACAGTCTTCAGGCCTTACGCACTCCCTACTCTCCGAATCCAGCACGTATCCTCTCTTACAAACACAACCGCCATAGCACACTCTTTCGCTTTGATCGGACTGTTTCTTGTGCATGTTCTAAAAAATTATCAAATGATATTAATAGTACTTGGAACCACAAGTATAAATAAAAATAAACAATAAATAATCGGACAGTAATTATTTATGGTTACTACTGCGGCGCGTTCCTGAGCGAGGCAAAGTGAAGCATCTGCTTTAAGGGGCTAGGTATAGGCAACGACCCGCACGACCGCTCGGTCTTGAAGGAGGGGTTGATCTCAGCGCCGTGAACCGAGCGGAAAGAGGGTGGTGTCCGAGCGGAAAGAGGGTGGTGTCCACTTTACTACTACTTTTAGGTTTGGTAATTTTCAATCCCATTGCCTGAAGTTTCCCAGAAGTGGTGAAATTAGTGGTGGTAGGTTAAATTAGATTTCTTCCTGAGGGTTTTGGTTCATTTTGCTTTTCAGCGTGACAAATTTTATATTTTAGGGATTAACGAAGTTAGTTTGAACTTCTGCGAAGTAAGAATGGGCAGCAGTGGAATTGTAGAAAGTGCAAATGGGAAAATTAATTTTCCTCCTCTAAAATGGAACCAACATCCGAAAGTTGAGGTCCTCCATAAATTTCATCCCATTGACAGAGGCTTCTGCGATTTGCTGGATCAAATTTAAAATGTGCAGTTGAAATTCAATTTTTCTGTTTTATGTTTAAGAAATGGTTGAACATAGTTCAAGATTATACAATTTTTTCTCAAGTGTACCTGAACATAAATAATTATATTTTAGTTATAGGTTGTCAGGAAGGGCGAGATGTCCTTAGATAATTAGGTAACGGCTAACACTATTACATACTTCAAGTTGAAATATAGTACTAATATCTGTACTTTCAACATACTAAATAGTAATTTCCTTCTTGCGTTCTTAATATATCATATTCTGATCATAGTTAGAATGAACTAAAATAATACATGTTGTGTTAGAATATGAACTTCAAACACAAAAATAATGGTAATAATGAAACCCATAGGAGTTTTATGGAGTTAGTACCTGACAAGTGATTGGAACTGACGGCTCGCAATGAGTGTACACTTCGTTTTTCGTGGCGCTGCAGGCTTTTTCCTCATCAGTGCTATTGGAGTAGATGGCCAACTCGTGCGTAGTGGCGGTATGACATTCCCAGATAGCGTTTGAACAAGTGCTGATGCGTGAAAAAAAGGTAGAAGTAATACTGGGTATGGGTTTTACTTTTAAATCATTTGATATTATTTAACGTATTGTTGAGATCGTTCTTTAAAAAAAAATTCTTAATTACGTTTCATTTTCTAATCATTAACGTGTTGGTAGCTAGTAAATATTTAAACAGGTAGATAAATTGTGTGTTTTTAAAAAGCTAATTGTTCTCCCAGTCATTTTAAATGATTCGAATGTTCGTGCCAGTATTTTGTTATGCTCAAATCATCCCAAAAGAATTTGTTTGTATTACCCACCCGAGGTAGAGTGCATTATTTTGTCAATCTGGGAGGTGGAAAAAAATTATTTTACAGAGGTCTTCACACCTCCCCGTCTCCCTACCATCCCGATGTTCTTAAGAGCCAAAAATTTGGATTAAAAAAAAAAGTTGAACATTTAAATGAGATTTTGAGTCAGATGAGCTAGGACCCATCTGAATCGGGTCGGCTTCCGAAATAACTCAGTCAGTGAATACTTCGAAAAACATTTCAAGAGATCCTGACAAACATGGAATTTCCACAGTCTACAGAAGACAAAACAACGACAAAATTTTGATATTGTTACGTCCCTGCCAAAAATTTGATGTAACCTAGTTTTTTTCCAGGTCAGATTCCTTTACTCAAAAGATTGTACAACGTTTGGAAGGGCAGCAAAAAGAATAATGGTTTTGAGTGACTATTTTGGCGTGTGATTGCTTTTGTCATTGGGATGCTTAGGGCTCTTTTTTAAGAACAGCAATTGCGAAAATTTGCAGCGAGTTAATTTCTACGGACTGAAACCTACCCCAATTCGCGGCCAGAAATACAAAGAAATTATACACCTTTTAACTATGTCCGTGAAAATATCGAAAACCTCGTTTTTGACTCGAAGCATGAATTTGAGGCGATTGAGCTGGCTAGAAGTTAGGACCAACTAGGTCCCTTTCGCACCTTGAGTCGTAAAAGAACACATTTGATGTGGGTTGTAAAAATATCTTTGCTGTACGATTGCGAAGGTTTATTAAGGAAAATAATGAACCTAAAATCGCTCGTTAAAACTCTTAATATTAACCAGCGAACTTTCGAAAAAAAATATAGGGCCTGACATGTGTGAAATTAGAAGTTTTAAAAATTGTCCTCGATTTTGAATTCTTTGAACATCAAAACTTGAAACTTCAAGATTTATGATGGAAACCACTATTTTCCCGATTTTTGACATTCCACTTTGGCAAAATAATAAACTATGATTCGGCGTATTGTAAATGGAACCAAATCATTGTAGTTTTACATGGCTGGAATTTACTAAAATAATTTGATCTCGGTAGAGTTCCAATTTGGTTCGTGTAAGGAGCTTGGGAAATCTGAATTTTCAAAGTTTGGTTTTTTTAATGTTGATTGATGATTTTGAAAAACAACAAATTGATTATAATCAACCCTAACACTAATTTGTTCTTAAATCACAAAGTTAGTGATTTGTTTACACAGTACAAGTTATATACGACTCTATTGATATTTATTAATTTAATAAATATTTGATATTTAATACGTTGGTAATCGTGGAACAAATATTATCTGCAAAATATTACTTGCAATATGTAATACAAACCAGAGTTGAGTGCCTTTAGCATCTCTTCTAAGCTCCTTGTGACCGGCTGGGTAATCGAGTCCTCTCTTGATACATGGGCAGTCACTTATTGGGATACAGCGTTCATGGTGATCCATCGTATGACCAGGAGGGCAGTAACAGCTGCAAAAAGGAAATTTTCATTGCAACAGAAAAAAATAATCCAAAAACAACTTTTCACAGGCATGTAGGCGTACGTATTTCATAGGCAGGTAGGTGTTTCAACATCTTGAGTCCCAAGAATCTCAAGTAACGTATCGTAGCAGTGGAAGTATTTTCTCGCTTCAAATATGTCTTTTTTTAAATTCCAGCAAGTATTCCACACTTGATAAACGGCGGTTTTACATGACTGCGGCTTAAGACGTCATAAGGCGCAGGCGACAATTCAAATACCCGAATTCCGTTAAGCTTTTACTGTTTTCTCGAAATGATGACGTCAATATTCACCATTCTAGTCTAAATATTAAAAAAATATTGTTTATATACCCCATTTAATTAACCTAATTTGTAAAACTAATAAAAATATATTACCCCTCAACACAGCTGTCAGCGCACTTCTTTCCTCGGGAGATGTCCATACACGAGCGAGAACACGTTGAGCCACATATTTCATACACTTGACCTCTGGGACACCGGATACCTAATAGAAATCAATTAAAAGTATGATAAACAATTCAGCCAATATAATATTAATTATTAATATTACATAATTATATATTCAATGTGTCAAATTAATCTTAGGAAGTAAACCTTGAGGAACACTGCGGACTGAGTTCATGAAACGGTGAAGTAGATACACTTAAATTTTATGATATCTCTTCTACTGTTACACGAATCTGAGAACTCCCAGTATACATGTTTATGTATGCTGGTAAATAGAATTGCATTCAACTGGAAAGACATGAAAAGTTACTTAATTTCTCATTTTTGGCTTCCGAGTCTACCTGTAGGTAGTGGGAGATTTGTTTTCGCTTTCGGGAGATGAAATCAGGAGATGGTCTCCTATGTTTTTCACGGGTCAGAAATCAATAATCAGTCTGCGCACACTTAAAATCCGCCAAGCACAACTTTTTTTGTGTTGTAGAGGTCTAATTGCTCCCACATTTTCAGCGCAGCCAGGGAAAAACGATCCCATAATGACATATCACTTTAGCGTTAGTGCAACAGATCCGCATTTCTTGTCGACTAATCTTTTGAAGGCGTACGCTGCGTAGTTGACGTACGCTGGAACAACTCGGCAACCCTGGTAAATTGGCGAAGTTCATGCTGGGAATATCAGTAAAAAGCTCTGCTACATTTACTTTTTATGAAGTGAATGATATAACTAAATGCATATATGATGTGTGACATTTATTTAAAACTGTTGATAACTTTGTATTTAACTTAAAATATGTGAGAATAAACGTAGACAGAAGTCGGCACCACCGGGAGGGCAACGCCTCGGGGAAATCCCAGCTTCCGAGGAGGGGACGCCCCGGGCATTTAAGCCCTAGGCCCCCTGGCAGAAGCCAACCAGTGGGATCCCTACTTCTGCCTCCGCTACAAGTACAAACAAAACTCGTCTTATCCTTCCGTCACCGATAAGCTCGATAAATGAAGCGGTTTCCCTCTTAAAGAGTTCCTCGCTCCTTACCTTGAAAGATTGGTCGAAGCGGCCTCTTCCTATTCATCTCTCACTCCCTTAAATTTAAATTCTCAACATAGTGAAGCTGTCTCCCTCTCGGGATATGAAATCAAGAGATGGTCTCCTATGTTGGACCCTAGCTCCTATATCCAGTCCAAGTGGTTGAAGCGGCCTCCCTCTTCAAGGGATATTACTTCAAGGGATATGGGCTCCCACTATTAAGCTGTTACAGTGAAGCTGTCTCCCTCCTCAAGGGACACTAGCTCCTGTAACCAGCACCGGTGATTGAAGCGGTCTCCTTCTTCAAAGGACCCTCGCTCTCATCTTTAAATGCAAATATGCCATAAGCACGTAAAGTTAAGTTATGAGCCTTAACAAAAACAATAAATTTTCGGGATTTTTTCTGGTCGATTCAAATAAGAAATTTTAGACTAAGAGTTCGCCACTTACCGCACTCCCTGATTTGGGATCTCCAGTCGATAGGGTAACCAGCTTTTGAGCAGCGGTCTGCGAATGAGGAGAAGATTGGGCAGTAGCAGTCAGACAACTTGTGAGAGCAGGAGCAGACGTCGTATACACAGAAATCTCTGTAAACTTCTCCTTTGGCGCCAAGATCGCAATCTTTAACAAGGAAGATTTGATTTCGCTATTTTATATAAGTACGTTAAAGATAGATGTGAGCTTCTTCTCTAACTTCTGATCACAAAATGGGAATTATAAGGACAGATTGGCATAACCCATGGAGAGTATTTGTTTAGAATAGAAAATTCAGTTAAACGGTTGGCATTCTATCGGGATTTCAATGGAAAAAAGATTTTGTGAAATAGCTGTAAGCAAATTCAGTATGCAATCACACAAAAGAATAAAAAGAAATGACTGCACACTTGATGGGGTTCAACGTGTTCTAAAAATAGGTGAATCGGACACAAATAAGAAGCGTAATTGATGTTTTATAGAAGGGTAATATATGACACTTAGTCTATATATAGCTAGATATACCTAGATAAAATGATAACGTCCGACAAGAAGTAAAGTTGTTGTACAAATTCGTGCTAGAATTGTGATAAGACATGACCTCATAAGAAGAAAAATAGTGAAAGCTCTTCCACAACTTTCAGAATTTGGTCATCTATGAGAAAGAGTTGAAAAATACATTTACTGTACCCATAAAAGATGTACTCTTATGCTGATGTGCAGGGTTTCATCGGAATATACGAAGCAACTTGTGATAATCGATGAAAGGATTTGCCGATGAATAAAGAAATGTACATTGGAGATGATGAATTGATGGAGTTATGCAGAATAAACTCTATTCTGATACGACCCTTCTTAACATACTGATGTGGATATTGGGAGATATTGGGTATACAGGTTTGCTAAAACTAATTAAAATTGTATGAAAATTTTATATTTTTTTAAATTTAATTTCTACAACGATAGATATATGTACAGTTTATTGGGAATTGTAAAATATTATTGTAAAATAAATGAATAGAAAGAAAATTACTCACAGAAGTAAGAACCTACCTTTGAACAAATCCATTTGAACGAGTTTGTTGCAAATTTCTTCCGCCTGTTGTCGCAATTCGGAAGGGCAGTTCTCCAGAGCTCTGCTGCTTGAGTTCGCGGGGAGGCAGCTGTCTTTGGTTTTCCATTTGTTACCGAAAACAGCCGGATTCTCCTCTATGTCGTTTTCGGGGGTCAAGAAATCGTCTGATTGGACTCCGTTGAACGTGCCGCACAACCCCTGGCAAGATAACGTCAGTTAAAATATGTTGGCATACATCAGAACCGTCGTTTAATCCTAAGTTTTGGCCTTTGGACCTATTTAATGCTTTTCAGACATGAGAAAAACCTTAAATAGAAGGATCTTGAAATAGATGTGAAGGATTTGTATATTTTAATATCATTGAAGGGAGTCCTAGGAGAAACTTCTCAGTGAGGCCGTTTCACAATATTTCTGATTTATGGCATTAATTAATTCTGCATGATGAGATACATTACCTTAGTTTTTTCTTTGAGGGCGGGAGGAGCGTGTATGTAAACTCTCGTACTGCCATCCCACATTACATCGAGTCCATCGAACAAATCAACTGAAAGTCGAAAGAATATTAAAATGAATTAAGGCAATTAAGGTGTGTGTAGGAATTAGTTTTATATAAATCTGACACATGAGTGACCGAAGCAGTATTAGCAGATCTAGTAGTAGTACTCAACACTTCGTGCTATCAGTTCAAATTCTAACACAAACAGGTTCAAAGAAACAGAATATAACAACGTTCAGCAAGAGTCAAATTCTGACTTTCAACAACTTATTCAAATCAGGGTGCAGAGTTGATAGTTCTTGTTTTTCATTATTGCAGTTACAAGACAGTATATCTATGATCCGCCCACTACATGAACTCTGGTAAATGGCTTGCTCATTACTCAGCGAACGTAACTGCACTAATGATTTCCTACAATGTCATTTCCTTCTGAAATCAATGAACACCATACGGTTAGGTTAGATTCCATCAAGTTGCAGTGGAAAGGGTTCAAAAGCGTTGAAATTAAGGTCGTTGAATAAAACTGGTAGCACGAATTCCCAAATTGGTTTCATGATTTGGTGCTGTCGATTTAGAAAATTTTCAGAATTTATGGTACCCATGGTTAGACACCATAGAGAATCAAAGATTTTGCCGCTAACTTCACGCATTTTAGCCATTTGCATCACCAAATCCAAAAATGGTACAAAGAATTTGATTTACCAGAAAAACCATATTTTTAAATCGTTACCAATCTTTGAGAACCATTTTTTGCACTTTCACCAAGTGTGAAGTTGGCAGGTTGACAGAGATATTGGCGTTAGTTTCATTCTTCTAGTTTGCATTTGTGATGACTGTTGGAGCCATTAGGACAAATTATGTGAGACATTTTTGAGATTTAAGCCGCAAATTGTTGACAAGCGTGAAGCCACACCCAAAATCTCTCTATAGCGTATCCCTATGGGCAACACAAATTCTGGCAATGTTGGAAATAAGTCAGAATTGACGGCACAATTTCATGGAACCAATTAGGGAATTTGAACTGCAAGTGGTGGAGTCAACTTCTTAGACCTTTGAAGTTATGGTAGGAACTTTCTTTTTGTGTACGACCAATGGGAAATGATTACCGCTTGGTACTCAAGTCTTAAGAATAATGTAATTAAATTAGTACTTAAAACTGCATTGCGCTAAATAAGTTTGACAGATTGAGCTAAATGAACCTTGTAAAAATATGGATGACGCCCGGCGAATGTGGGCTGAAGCCAAAGTAAGAGGAATTTTGCGGTCCATTCCATTCACGCTGACTTGCTTTCCTTGTTTGAGCTTTACAATCGTATCTCCCATTTTGATTGTCACAGTTTTGGTGCAGGTCGGTGGCTCGCTCCTGTACCTCTGGGTGAATCCTAAACTCTGGAATCGTAAACATTTTGTATTAATGAAACTGTTGATAAGGATATTTTTACGGCGCCTAGGAGGAGGACTATGTTATTGATCTATACCAACCACTATTTTACTTCACCTTCAACAAACCTTATAATCTGAAATATCCGCTGGTGCCGAATTTAACCTAAATACGTGTTGCAGTTTGAATAAGCGGGGATATACAGGGTGTCGCAGATAAGGCGGGTGGATTTTTAAAAGTCGCCAAATCGTCAATGTTGAAGATATCGGGTTCAAATGTATTTTAAAATGTTAAAAAACAACTTATAGTCCACGTTGCAAAGAAAAAGTAAACTCAGTTCATACCGAAAATCACAGACGTTTACGTGTATTAGTTACTACTTTCTTCCAATTACTGTTTACAATTTATTAAACTCACTGTATTTTTTCGAATTATTATTTTATGGTTCTACAAACCTCGGAAACAGCTCCGTCGCAAGGCATATTCTCCGCTTCCACTGTGTAGTTGTCAGTTTCGACAAGGACGTAAGAACATTTCCCCATGAACTCGAAAGACTTTTTGTCGAAGGTGATGTAGTGGGGATCTCCAACGGCTTCGCACCTCGCGCTGCACTCCAACTTGGTGCACACCCATCGCCCTTCTGAGCAGGTGCTGCGAATGTTGATAGTTTGAAGTACGAACAACATTTCAGATGTAGTAACACAATTAAGCGCACAATAACCAAATACAAGCAATTCATTTTGGTATTCAATTTCAATCCAGTATTAAATTGTTCTTTAGCAACATAATCTCAAAAATCCACTCATTTGCTAATTTGGGATTCTACATTAAATTCGTGACTTAGAAAACAAATTTCATCAAAATTGTAATGCAATTGTACATCATTGATGCCGAAAATGGTTTTTTATCACTTGTAATTTAATTGAAGAGATTATGAACTTGGTTCAATAGAAGGGTTGAAACCTGTGGTCTATAATGGTAAGGCGGAAACTTAAACTCAACTTGTTGAGTATTTATTGATTTCTACCCACCAAGTGTTGCAATCTTTTGGTACTCGTTGTCCTGGAGGCCAGTGCTTGCCTCGGAGACTGCAGGGACAGTGATCCTTGGTGAGACACGTGCCGTTGTGGAGGAACATCCCATCTGGACAGAAGCAGCCTTCTTCGCAGTTCATCTTCTCTTCCCCTGTCCCCCGTCCACAGCCGACGTCATACCCGCACTCTTTGTACACTTTTCCATCGTCACACTTCATAGCTGCAAAGTCATCAAATTGCTGTAGCTAATAAAATACTGTCTCTGGGAAATGAGTTTTTAGAAGGCAGCTTCACTTAGCCATACCTACTCACAATAAAATTACATTAGAGAGTTTTTGAGATAGTTTTGTAAGCTTGTTATTCTCCAACTAGGGCAGGATTCAAAATGATAAATATGGATGTCGATATCTGTTTGTGTGCTAGCTGTTATTCTGAAAAACATTCTACCCAATTTAATCTCATATGTGACGATAATTCCCCTAGTTAGCTAAGCGCTGATATTTTCATTGAAATTTCAACGTCTTACGTAATTAAATTGAATGGAAAATCTGCTATTTCATAACTAACTTTTTCAGAAGGATCTTGAACAGAGAGAGATTGATGATATTACAAAAACTAAGGGTTGTTTTCTATTCTTACATACCTACTAAGGTATACGATTGAATGGGTTATTTTTGACGATTGAAAGTGTATCCTTACGGCAAAGTTCCGGGTTCCTCCAGTCAGACAGAGGCACGTTGTGGTCTTTGCATTCCTTGACGTACATTTCGAAAGATTTACACCCGCAATCGTGGTCCTTGAGGCCTCCGATTTCGCAAGCGCAGAAATCCCACTTGCACGTTTCCATGAACCCTTCTGGATGGATCACCTGGACCATAAATTTCAGAAATAGTATTATAGTTTACTGTAATAAAAGTCGCATTCCTCTTCTCCATTAGGCCAGCTATTGGTTCATTCGTGGTAATGATTTTTAAATTTTTAGCTGGTATTTCATTAATGGGCTAGTTTTAACTGATAACACATTTCCGAGATAAGTAAGATTACACAGAACAAGTTAAATCCGAATTAAGATTATGCGAAATTGGGACATATATCCGAAGTGTCACAATGAACTCATGTGAGCCGTTGGCTTGAACAACATTTCTGGAACTCCTACACAATACAAGCACATGGCAAGTTGCGGTTCTTTTAGCGCCCCTACACAATTGGAACGTTTCAAATATTCACAAATTAATTCTTGAGTGAATTCATTTTTGAAGAAACGAAAACACACATAATTATTTTCCAAAAATAATAATAGCGGTAGATCAAGCGGGAATTCAGGACCGACTCCTGCCTTCATTGAGAAAGAGGGTAAATGGGGGGAATTAAGTTTTTTTAAATACACGGATTATAATCGATTTATAAACTGATCGTTTACAAATGTGATCATACAAAAACAGGACTGAGGTACGCCCCTGTAACGCATGCATTACTTACCAGTATGTTTTAATACTGTTGAATGCAACTGAATGTAACCATCTCATTAGGAGTTTGTTAGTCTTGACAGTTTCAGAACCTTTCCCGAAAATGATTTGAAAAACTGAACTTTCAACCTTACCTTCCTGCATGCCTGTAATGCTGGCTCGTGTAAAATCTTGTTACAAAACGCTTCGGCCCTTTTTTCTGTTTCACGATTGAGGCAAAGTTGATCGTCTTTTATCGCACAAGAATCTGTAAAATGGAGGAAGGTAAAGAAATAAGAACTTTTAAGAATTGGTTCATTCTTCTCAATTAGTTATACCAGTGTTCATTTAATTTGAATTTAGTACCGAATGGTGAATGATTGAAGTATAACAACTAAGAGCAGTGGTTGTTTTATAACAACTAATTCAAATTTCTCGAGCTTAAAAATATATTTCGGTAAAATAATCTGTAGGATATATATATTGTTTTTAAAATCGATTTAGAGCCGTCATTTTGTAGTCATCTTCAGCTTTTGAACTAAATTGAGTAAAATATCAATATATTTGTCCTAGGTCTCCTTAGATTCGCCAAAAAATCACATTCACAAACCGAGCACTTTTTGAGTACAAAGAAATTGGCATATCCGTAAAACTGTGAAGAAACCCAGAAACTCATTTTTTTTTTTCAGCGGAATACTACTTGGAAAAATTAATCAAACATGAACTATTCATTTAAAAATAGATGAACAAAATGTTACTGAAGAAAAACTTATTTTCTCTCTTCAAAATAAACTAAAAATTGACATAAATACTGAAAAAATCAATGAATTTACTACGATTGCTTTAAAAAAAAGTTACTTTTCTATAAAATGCATAAATAGCACTATCTTTGTTAGCAAAGTGCTCACATTTTAACACTGTTTTAGATAAACATAATGTGGTAATTTAGGAAAGTTCGCTCATACGGACGTGCTGCATGATTTTTAACTGTTGCATTATAGTTGACGATCATGTGGTCTTATGTACCTGACAAACGATTCGTCCGGAGGAGGATTAATTACTTCATAATCTCTCGGCTTTGCTTATGTCGTTTCAAAAATTACTAGACACACAGATACGAATAGGTAGGCATGAAGAAAATTACTAATGCTTGTGGAATTGGATTTATTGCTGGAGTTTTAAGGAAGAAAGGTACACATTACGAACCAGAAAAAATTGAATACGGTAGGCTGTCCCACTTATTCCATTGAGTTTGGAGTGCAATACTGAATGATGGTAACTCCTGCAGCGCTGGATTCGTTAGTGGCCGACACGAATAGACAAAGCAACAACCCGTTTCGAGGCTTTAAAGCCTCGTATTATTCAAGAATTTGTATACCGCATTGGCTAACCATCAATAATTGCTTCATGGAAAAAAAAACAGAAATTACCTCCAAAGTCTTGGTAAGGTTGGGTCGTTTTTATATAAGAGCTGCCTTCAATGTTTCCACAAATGCCGAAGGAGCTCCCAAGGTTTTCCTTATCAACTCTTATGCTCAAGGAATCCTGCATACATGAATGTAATGATATTTTATGAGTAAATAGTTGTACAAAATACGATAGTAGTAGTTAAAAATTGTTTGTACATAAAACACTGTAATACATCAATTAATCCAAAATGGATTACACTTACTTGCAAATCCCACATGACCTTCAGTTTTGAATCGGTAGAGAACATCATGGTTTTAGGTCCCATTTCCACTTTTTCAAAAGCAAACTTTTGGGGGGCGGAATACGTTTTGTGTCCATCATTGATTTTCAGTTTCTTAGTCGCTGTAACACAAATTTGTTAGATAAATGAATGAATAGGTATTGCTTTTGATGTAATAGGTCTTGGGGCCTTCAATGGAGTTTGTGAAGCGTACTGTACAATAAAATGTGCTTTTACATTCATTAGAATGACTCACTTTAATTATATTTGGTACAATTGAATGTCTCGGTTCGTTAATAATTTATTGGCTTCAAAGACAAGTTTATACAGCCAAAATAACAATGAGACGTATAAATCAAAATAACATACCTACTAATAACTGAAATCGTATTGTTCGCTTAGGTAAGTAAGTAGTGATTTAAACTGCGCTAAATCGCTAAAATATGCATTAAAATGTGTAATTTTGTCATAAACTCATATAATCGTACGTAGACGTCCGCATTGTTTTTAGCAATGATGGTGTCCAAATTGAAAGGGCTGAGGATTTTTGTAAATAGCTCTCGCAAAAGACTGAGTCGGGATCTATCATGAAACATGAGTTCGTGTGTTTCATCCGATTGGGAGCAAAATCGGCAAAAAGAGAGTCGGTGTTCCCGATCTCTTACGGCAAAGTACGTCATTCTGTTAGCCTTAGCCAACTACGATATCATTTTCTACAACTATATACCTAGGTATTAGTTCTAAAAGGTATTTCGGCGGCAAATAAGAGAATCAACATCTACCACAACGTAATAAACAGACCAATGGTGTACGTTCCATAACTTGCAGAATTGTTAATACCATTTTTGAAATCTACATATTTTGAAAAGTAAACCAACAACTTGTGAGGGGGTTACATTTTTTTGGATCAATTACAGAGGTTCATTATCAGATAGATATGTAGTTGATCCAGTCAGTAAGTGAAAACTGATACAAACGCATACATGAGTATGATACAATTTTGAACTTAAGCTGCTGGCTTTAGGCTATTTTCTAAAAGATAGGCTTAGCCCGTGTTGTTAATTCAGTGTTGTCTATCGATAACTACTCGTACATTGATAGAAAACAACCTATGTTCGATAACGTATCTGTATTTGGTCGAGTATTGACTAAAATATTGTGTGCTTATAATATAAATAGAATCAATAGTCTCTGCAATTAGCTACGGTTGCCGATTTTTTTTCCGGTGGCAGGTGAGGAAATCTTTGAGATCCTTAGGTGGAAATCGGATCTCCTAAGATACCCAAAAGGGACCGCATTTTGGGTTATGTGGGATTCAAACCCACTAAAACCTCACCTTCCATTTCCCACGACGAAACTCAGCCTGGAACTGGTCGATACATTACTTCAGGCTACAAGTGTCTCTCAAAAAACTGTGAAATCACTATTTACATACCTACAATAAATGTTTCTTTGTAGATTCCATTCCGGGAAATAACGTTTTGTACGTAGGTACAAAAAAATACTCACTTCGATAAATTCCTGGGTGGAAATTATGAATAAACGCGAAATTTCCCAATAGTACAAACAACAAGCTTAGCTTGTTATTCATTTTTGAGAGGTTTAAATACTATTTTAATCTGAGTTAATGTTTACTTACGGTCACTAGAGAAATTATATTTGACGTCTCCGATCTCCAAGATGAAATAAGAGCACCACCCCTCTTCACAAGGCTTCTCCACTGGTGCGAAGACTTTGAGCGGTTTGTGGTGTACTGTACCTTCAATCAACTTTTTCGAACAGTCCCCTTCAGCGTTCATACTGAAATATAAAAAGATAAGTCTAGAGTTGTTAACTCCCCTCCAAATGGCCTCAACACTTTACGTTGACCTATTGAGACTCAAAAAGTAGAAACGGGGAATAACTACCCATGACAGATAGGCAGACAGAGAGACAAATTGTTTGTTTTCAGACCACAAAAAGATGGCAATAAACACTACAGCATTAACCGTCAGCCGGAGTTTTCTCCTTACACAGCAACTGTGGTACCCCAGAGATTAAGTACTTGTAATACTATAGGTGAAGAGCAAAAGAAAAAAATAATGATGGAATCTTTTACTGTGATTAAAATAATCTGATTCCTGTCATTGTTAGATACAAACATTATACGTCACCAAAAACGTTCACATTCCCATTCTTGTTTTCGGCAAACGGATGAACGTAAAGCTATTCAGGTGCGCTCATCCGATTCTTTGAAGGCAAGTCTGTGGTGTTAATTCAAAAGTTTTTGATATTACAATTTTCTAATATCCGTCCTTCGTTATCAACCTTTTAGCATTGCCTGAGATCGGTGGCGAAAATTCAGCCCCAACTAGACCCTAAATGTGATTTTGGTTTATTATTCAATAATAAACCATTGTAATCGCTCTGGAAGAAAAAATTCCAACACCCCCTGAAAATTTCATGGTTTACGTTTCAAAGGGTGTAGAATCCGAATCTGCGATAAAAATTTTTCCGTCCGTCCGCCGTACGCCGTACGCAAGATTTCTCCCAAACGGCTAGAGCAAAAGATCTGAAATTTTCAGGAAAAATCCATCTTGGTCCGACGACGCCCCAATTCCTGAGCCAGCTCTCTCACTCAATTTAAAGTGCAATTTAAGGGCTGTCAAAGTTTTGTAAAATCCCTAGAAACCTCAAAACAAGTCCAAGCGGCATGAATGTAAACTTATTTTAAGAACATACCATTAGGAATCGAATGAGCCCTTCCCCACGTCCGTAGGTCAAACCAATCCCGATGTATGGCCCGATTTTTGGTGCCAACATTTGCGTTTTTTGGTTTATTATTGTTTTTTTGTAACCTAGTGATGTCCGGCCGATAGCGTCGAGTTGTAGTGAATGTGGATACTGGAGTGATAGCCGATGTGAATACATGTAGTGTAGTTAGTAGCCGATACACGGGTTGAAGCATTCTGATATGCATGAAACGCTGATAATATATAGGTAAATATTACTCAATATTATTACTGGGGTTTATTATCCAATATTATTACTGGGGTAAATAAGTATTCTTTCACTGGGGTTCATTATTCAATTGGCTTGCGTTCATGATTTGAATCTTACTAAGCTTCGGAGTGTGCGTGTTTTACAGGTGATAGAGCGATGTTTGAATTTCAGGAGATATGCATAGACCACGTAAATCGGTTCTCAACCAAAACACCAATTTGGGTTGATCAGTTAATGATATTTGTGTGCCTCCTCTACATCAGTCTACCTTTTTCTACATCGTTTAAATTTGGTTTTGGGGAAGTTTTAACGCAATACGAGTGCTAAAGGACTTGATATATTATAGATGTTTTCATTGTGGGGGGTATTGAGGTTAAATAAAAAACGCTGCAAATTCTTTCACTGGTTTTTATTATTCAATTGGCTTGCGTTCATGATTTGAATTTCTACCAAGCTTTGGAGTGTGCTGTTTCACAGGATAGAGCGATTATTGAATTTCAGGAGATATGCATGGAGCACGTAAATCTGTTCTCAACCAAAATACCTATTTGGATTGATCAGTTGATCATATTTGTGTGCCTCCTGAAATTCAATAATCGCTCTATCCTGTGAAACACGCACACTCCAAAGCTTGGTAGAAATTCAAATCATGAACGCAAGCCAATTGAATATAAACCCCAGTGAAAGAATTTGCAGCGTTTTTTACCCATGTTTCACTGACTCTTGTTCAGCAGATTCGGAAAAGAGTTCAAAAAGGCGGACGGACGATTTTTTTCTTCGGTTTTCGGATTCTGAATAGGATATTTCTAAATAGAACCGTGGATTTAACAGCAATGGCTATTCGTTTCTTAAATAGTTTGTTTTGTATTTCTCTTTGTGAGGATGCTCAGTGGCATTCACGATCATCTGATCTGCAATTTTTTTCTGCGGGGGCACCTCAAAGATCGTGTATTAATTGAAAAGCAACGTACTCTCGATGAACTTCCAAGTGCAATCACTCTCGAAATCCCAGAGATTCCAAACAACATGATGGATCGACGCATGGACAACATCACAACTAGATTGGAAGAATGATTGTAAAAACAGGCCCAACATTTATACGAAATCTTCTTCCGTACGTGATATTTTATACATTTTCACGTCGCTAATAAATAGCAAACTCTAGCGCATATATTAAAAGTATTATATTTCGATTTATTCAAACACTGAGTTAAGATTGTTTCAAAAACTTTGTACTTTCCTTCAACCAACACATTAATATGGGTTTTTGGCAATTTAATTTTGGTTCAGGATTTTAGTTTGAAAACTACAAACCTCTTATAAAAGCTAGGAGTGTTACTTTATCTTCAAATTTCAGTCAAAATATGTGTACCTTCTTATGTGACCGTTGAAAGTCCTGAAGTGAGCTGAATTCCAGGTGTAGCATATCCATTCGGTGATGGAATCGTAGGGGAAAATGTAGCCCAGATCGATTACCTCCTGACCCCCTCCGTAGACTTTCTCCACACTCCCTCCATGACTCATGATGCCGCCACCATGACCTATCATGCCGCCTCCATGACCTCCTCTCATGCCTCCCCCTTTGCCGTAATAGTAGTGATACCCTTGGTAGCTCTCGTGAGATGAGTGGTTGGACTGATCAGGGAAAATGTAGTTCAGCAACAAGTCATCTGATTTATCTGAAATCATCAACCATAAAATATGCATTTGGTATATTAATGATAATCAACAACTCTATTGTTAACGAGTCTACAACGTGGATAAAATGTTTGGTGGCATATTTTACTATAGTTGATCCTAATTGAACCAATACCAATCGACATAGGGTGACGTTTGGATGAAGTGAGGTTGTACTTCTCCTCTGCTCTCAGGGTCGATCCGCTGTACAGCTGACCTCTGTGAAGCCTCCCCAAACCTACGGTCTACAAAATGGTTTGTCAAAACTCGTTTGACGTCGCGAGCACACGCTCAATCAGGATTACCAACATCCGTCCTACAGGATTCAGTTCATTCAACTCTGCTACGTCTACTCGCTGGCAAAGGACGTTGTCAAGAGAGACTGTCTAGGAAAGCGGCGGTCAGTTGGGCAAAAGAGATGTATGAGGATACGTACTAACTTCTGCACTAGAGATACGCTCCATGAATAACAAAATTCAGGAAGTATGAAGTTTTGACGCTTTGATATTCACTTCTTTAACTGAAACCGTGCAAATTATTACATAGAGGTTTATTATTTCTGTGTTAGAATAACACTCCTACGTAAACCACTGATCTTTGTATATTAGACTCGACGATCAGAGCCTGACTTATATTTCAGCACGTTAGATCGATTAGAAACGAAATTAACCACAAGGGCCTTCAGTTGATCACGGAACTCCATACCTTGTAATTGACGTCTAGATGTCCGATGACAGTTCGATGACTTCGTCTTAAATATGATTCCGTGAAAACCGACCTTTACTAGTTCCATGGTGAGAAAAAGGAGGTGATATCAAAACTTAAACCTGTGCACGACAGACCATGGATCATCCCATATCCTTTAACATATTACTTTGCAAAGTCCTCGATTTACCTAAATCTAGCTAACGTTCAAATTTTAACTTTATAGGTTGATTAGGACAGAAAATATAGCCCTTGGGCTCAGCTGGTCAGGGGCTGGAAGGTGCTTCTTCTGATTTCAGACTTTCCACAGACGTTCCCATTCAAATTTCAAGTGAAAGTAGCGATATAGAATGTAAATACCAACAATCCTGCAATGCACTGTTTATGGGACTGACGTATAAATCTCCGAGTACAACTGAAATTCAGCTAGGTAACTACCAACCTACCAACGCTTCACTTGTACCTCAAGTATACTACGTAAGACTTGATTTCAAAAGGAACTCTAGCAAAAAAATTCTATTGGAATTACGAGTATGTCAGCTGATGTGATCCTCTAATGATGCTAGGCGATTTTTACCATATCCAAACACGTTCAAATTCACTTTCGTGTTCTTTTTTCTGCCTATGTTCTAGCCCTTAGGGAGAGAGAACGGATGAACATGAAGTGGTCCAGGTGGGCTCATTCGATTCTTTGAAGGCACATCTATCAATAACGATCCTAATCCTGACTAATCCTGACTAGACCCCAAATGTGATTTTTGACTCAAGTTTCTGTAACCATGGTTCAGTAGTTTCCAATGAAGAAAGTAGAAAACCTCCTAATGGCAGGCAGATTTGTTCAAAGTAGGGTTTCGGATTGTTTACATGTTGAAACGTAAAACAGGAAATTTTGAGAGGCGATTAACTTTTTTTTCTTGGATGATTGCAAAGGTTCATTCATTGAAAATTATAAGCCAAAAGAAGTTGTGAGAAAAATTAACTTTTATATTGTTGTTCAAAAACTCACCAAAGACACATCTGGGAGCCGTTGGAGGGTCAAATAAGCCAGTGGAGTATGTGCAGACGTGTCGAGATGAGACTATCGGTGCGGACTCTGGAGGTTGGGCGAACATCATTCCTTCCGGACACTTGAGGGTGCACTCCAGTGATTCCATGTCAGAGTTGGAACTGCATTTGTAGTTTCCGTTAAAACCCAAGTTCCTTACGTCGCAGGAAGAAGCAGCTACGAAAAGTCGCCACGTCAGTAAAATAATAGGTACGAATTGGAATTTTGAATTCATTTTGAATTGTTTTAAATGTTAGAGAGCTTTTCAAAAAGGCGGTAAATGCGATAAAAATAAGATTTAGGCATAAAAACTGGTAGCGAAAATTTTAATAAACTTTTTCTAGGCCGACTACAAAGGAATTGAACTTATCAAACCAAAAAGTGAAAAGTTTTTCTTGAAAACATTCAGTGAACCTAAGCGATTATTTTCAAGATATTTATTTCAAATACATTCAAGATTTTATTATTATCTGATATTGTTTAAATGGCCAAGAAGGTACAATTTTTTCGTTCTGTATACTGAATAAGGTAAAATGCCAACTCCTGGCTTGTATGTATAAATAAATGTTGAGAAGTAATCAATTCTTGTCTTAAATCAATACTTGATAAATCTAGTTGTTACCTTTGGTCAGAATTGACACATTAGATGTTTCAGAAGAAAGTTCTTTATGAAAATTTAATTGGTCAATACTTACAGTATTGGCACTGAGCGCCTCGAAACTCTTGAGGGCATTGACAAGAATTCAAGCCAAGACAAACTCCACCGTTCTGACAGGGAGGAATGCAGACAGCTGTAACAATTATAATAAATAACTTAATTGAAAGGAATGATGATCCCAAATTTTGTTTTCATTCGATAAAGTGACCACACTCTAATTCATTCATTCATTACTTGAACGTAAGAGCCATAGTGTTCTAGGTATGGATGAATGTGTAGTTAAGACATCCATGGAATCAACAGTTGAGTTCTCCCCAAAAGGAAACACTCATTCCAGGTTTACTATCTATATTTCAAAGTTTTGAGTAACCTGCAGGATCGAATCTGTCATTATTAATCTTAATTATCTTAAATGATAAGTTATTTGAAACAGCATCAGGACAAAAGATATCTGGATTACACATTTTGCCTATACATTCTGCAATCAATCCAGTCGTTAGTGGCATCAGTCAAATAAACATTTTCTCTTTGTGATGGGTTTTGTTAGATACCGTCTGCTGTATTCTATTAGGTTACTGCGTCTAGACTTATTCTAGATCGCTGGTCGACGATATGTGAGATTTGAGTATTACGTTGACATTATCCTTTTGTTCGAGAAAAAGTTGGTATGTATGTCATATAAATCCCCAATATCTATCAAGTTATGATTAGAGCCCTTCAGTATGAAAATGCTGTTATTATGCATAATGTGACCATCTGCAGCACTTGAGCATCGCACCGTATTTCAAATTATTAACAACATTGACGCCTCGCTGAGAACTTGAATCCCAGCGTGAATGACACATTTGAAGCTGAATCCCTTGGTACATTACATTTGCAATCAAAAGGAGCTAATGAATACACAGTCTGACAGGCTCATTAATCCAGTGATTCCAGGTTATAAATTTAACTCACGTTGACAGTCAGGGACGGTGACCCAGTCCCTCCTGAGAGGTTCCCACTCGCCTTCCTTGCAGTGCAGTTCCGTGGTTGTGCTGCCGTCTGGAAAAACGTGGCCTTCAATACATTGAACCTTGCACTCCCTGAAAAAGTCACCAATTCGAAATAAACGTTATGCTCTAGTTTACGGGAGGATATATTGGAACTACATTATTCCTTACAACAAATTATCTATTTAGGTTTAGTTTATCATTGGTATTACTCATATTATCAAGTTAATGCTCTGTAAGACAATGATTAATTTAGTTTTGTAAATCTTAACCTTATGAACGGCGAAGAAGAAGAAAAATTCTATGTAATTAGCTCAATATTTTCGTCGGAATTACTGTAAACTAGGAATAATCTTGAAAGCGTTTCCTACAATCACCTGCCCAGGCTCATTGAAAAATTGGGGTGTTCGGCTCCTTTCTTGAGTGGGTTGGGAGTTACCTAAGGGGTTCTCAACAGTGAAGGCAACATCTGGTGTTTTGCGGGGTCCAAGATCAGCTCTTCACAGTTCCCTCTATTGATTAATGGAGTTGCCAAGGTCTTAGGTGGCGTAGACTTTTTGAGTTTTAAGGACCATATTAAGATGTTTGGAACGGTCTCTTCTCCTGCAGGTCCTGCTCCTTTGCAGACAGCCCCGAACAATGCTCTCGGAGAATGGACTTTTCCTCAACCCAGCCAAATGTATCGTGATATCCTTCATCCATTCAATCCTTCCAGTATACTTCCACTATATCGAGAGGACTCCGTTGGTTAGCTCCACAACTGCTAGATCTTGCAGTTATGCGAGATGAGGGCTTAGGTTTCTCTGCTTACATCAACGGTGTCAGTGCGAGAGCCAAGATGCTTGGATTTTTGAAGTGCGCTTCCCGTAATTTCAGTGACCATTCCGTATTGGTGCTACTTTACTGTTCAATCGTAATGCTCATTCTCGAATATTTGGCAGGAGCAGGTACAGAGCTGGTTTCTCCATTTCTTTGGATATGAAATGTGGATACCCCGCGTTGGATATTCGGTCGACTATAAAAAGCTGTACGAGCGTGGTGGCCTACACTTGATTAACAGAGAGTCACTGGGGATCAGTTTTACCATCTTCTGGTCAGTTGTTACCTTCTAATTTTTCCTAACTACTTCAATCAACCTGCTTTGTTCTTCATTCCGTTCGTTAGCAGGAAATACCGTTTCAACCACCTCTTCTTAGAATACTAAGAGGGGGACAGTGTGATGTGGTCTGTGCTTGGTTTTGATTTTTTTTACGGACACCATTTCATCTTTGAAATCTTTATTAAGAGCGTAAAATGTTGTTTCCTGTAATTTAACAATTCGTGTAACTGGCCCTTTCCCGTATCGATAAATAAATAGAATTGAAATACAATTCTATTCAACACATATGACAAACCAATACCAAGCTGTGGTATTTGAAGATCTTGCGCATGGAATATGAGAAATGAATTCAATGACTCAAGCTCAAATAGGCAAATATAAAATCTTTCAGTCAAATTTATATCTTTGGGCATTTGATTGAAAACCACTTACTTTTCATTGCAGGATCTTCGGGAGTTTTGCGAAAGAGGTGGATATTCCAAACATGGCTTTCTCTCATATTGGCAGTAGGGTCCATAGAAATTGCCATGGCAGGAACAGAAGTTGGGAGATGCACAGACCCCACCGTTTTCACATCCAGGAAGACACACAGCTATTGAACAAAATGCGAGTTAAATTAAAGCTAGCTCCCGTAGTATTTTTCGATCAGATTTTATTGAGAAAATTCTATTGCAGTTATATGAGCAAAAATCAATGATAGTTTGACGTTGTTGCAGCATAGGAGATCAGCATTATAGGCAAACTTACGCGAACATGATGGGATGGTGGTATCATAGGTTCCCTGGACTACCCAGCGGCCTTCGTGACAGATGACGTTGATTTCAGACTCACCGGTTGGGAATGAGTAACTCGGCAAGCAGGTAGCTGTACAAGAACTAAAGCGAAAAAGAAAGATGTGAATTAATGAATGAAATAAGTTTTAAAAGGAAGAAAGAGTTGCTTAGGTTATTCCCAAGTATAGGAGTAATAAAAACCATTAAAAAGATCGTACATGGTCTCATCAGATTCGGGGAACTTTCAATTAATTAGGGCAACAATTAATTAGTTGACCCTTAGGGTTGATTATACAAAATGCCATTTTGTATAATCGATGTTTCTAATTCGATTTTTCAAATTTACTGTTGAAACGTAAACCAACAACCTTAGGGAACTTTAAACATTATTCATTATTGAAAATAATAAACTAAAATTGCATAAGGTAAAATCGATCGCATCTGAACACAAACATAAACGATCTAAACAGGTTCCGAAAGAAATCAAGTATTCAAACGGCAACCATCTCTTTTATTATCACACTTCAACTTTCAGGAACCACAAAATCCTAGGCTGCTAACTCTCTAGCGGTGAAAATCGAACTAGGTAGCGAAAATACCTGCTAAATACGCACCACAATATCAGTACTCACTACTACATCGAATAAACTAATGAAGTTTCAGAAGCAACGTGAGACGTTACTAGATTTTTAGTTCATCCGTCATAACTAATCGAAGCAATAATTATTGTTGGCCATGTGAATATATTGTTTATTATAATCAATTTACTTATCCCCTCCATAATTATAATGATAATGTTGAGTTTTCATAAAGTATATATCAAATATATATAATGTAAGTATCCATTATATATTTACAGAATATATTTGCTCCATAAATACTATTGTCTAATACATGGTTGCTCAAGACTAGAAATTGAGGGATTCGTTAAGCGATTATATCGTTAAATAAAGTAACCATCTGAAACTGCGAACTCTTTTACGGAGGGAATTACAGGGATCAACGAATGCGCATGATCCAATGATACCGTTGATTGATAAACCCAATTCAAAAGGCTTTAAAATTTCTTCCTACAACAAGTAAATATTAATTTGTTTGAACTAAATTGATACTGACCTTTGGTCAACGCATTTGAGGTGTGAATTCATCGGTGCCATTAATCGCTCAGTACAGCCACCTAAAACAAATTAAATTTAAAAAAAAAATTAAGGCGATCGATTTAAGTAGGTACTTTTATAGTAAATGAACTTGTCTTCATTTTACTCTCCAATGTAACATGATTTCACAAATTGATAACACATTTAAGGTCACACATTAAGAGCCGAATACCATCTGCAAATGCACAAAATATTTAGATTCGGGGTAGGATTTGGAGTTGAAGAAGTAAGGTGTGGACGCAAGTTTGCTTAAGATTCGTAATTTGTGGGTGAAAAGGAAAATGGACATACAGAAAATTTTAGGTGTATTTTGACCTTTTTTGGCAAACAAATCCAACTAAATTGGTTACCACTACATTCAGAGTTAATTTTTAGGAAGTCACGAAATGATTCAAGCTGTATTTTCTTCTTGCTCTTAGCTTTCCAATGTTTTTTACAACAAATATAATTTATCATGGATTTAGATGGATAAACAATGGTGGCACTCATTTACACTCCCAGTACAGCAAAACGATGTTGTGACTCGATGTGATCAAATAACACTACACCACTAAATAAAACTAACTATAACTTATAACTAACTATAACTATAACTTATAACTATATTGAACAAGAATTGAGACATTCTGCGCTTAGTACTGCGCTAACACGACTTGGTTGATAGAGACTGGCTAACTAACTCTAATGAACAAAATGAGAGACATAACTGTGACTACAACTGAACGGTTAGTAATTTTATTGATCGGCCAAATAAAAAACTGAGCTTTTGCAAACAAATTTGGTCAAAAATGAAGCTGTTACGTGTGTTAAGTAAAAAATGTGCACTTTTTCTACGACATATGAAATTTGATCTAGGCGCATATTGTAGACTTGGGTAAGGATAACTTATAAATACTGATCTATCCATTCATCTCATTAGTTCAGTACTCAAACAGCTTGCAACATTACTATTGAGCTCACCATGAAAAAATTATAGGCAGTGATCATATTTTACCTTTGGATAGGTGGTGTCCGTATCCTGTGTATTTCAAAGGTTTACTGTTATCGTAACCACCACTGCTAGACCACGAAGTTTTCGAGTATCCGTACTTACGACTGGGAGATCCTATTCAAAACAAAACACTATTAGCAAGAAAAAAATTAAAACAAAATTAATTTTAATTATAAACATAATCATAAAACCTTGAAATTCTAATAGTTTCTGTATCTGGTTAAAGTCTATAATTTCTCCTGAACAATGAATCAGGACTGTAATTTTGTATTTTTTAACGTATAAACTTTATAAAACGTATTAACTTTGAGTCATTTCGGTCAATACTAAAATTTTGTACAATAATACAATACAGTGCTTCGAATGTTAGTTTAAGATTCAGGAATTTGTTATTATACCAGATATTATCATGAAAATGTGATATTATTGAAAAAAAAACCTTACCGTTCATGTCTTAAAAGTTTTCAAGATTCTGTTGCATTTTTTTTATTTTTCAAGTATTTCAACCCTTAATTTTATCTGTTAGAGTTGATACTTTAAGGAGTCCTGGTGATTTTTGACTAAATTCCTCCAAACGTTCGACAGAATATTTTTGGATTAATAACCAAAAAACCTTAAGAATTGAAGATAATTAACAGTAAGCTTCCTATCGTTTCGGATGGATGTTTTGTACACCAATCGACCTAAATTGGTTGATTTAAGCCGGATCCCACAAATGAGGAGATTCTTTGGAGGAGTTCGTTGATATTTAGTGGGTGGCAAAAGATAGTTAACGTCTGTTCACCTTCTTTGACGATGTAATGACCTCCATATGATTTGGAACCGCCGTAAGATGATCGCTCTCCGTAACCTCCGTAGCCGTGGCCGTAACCGTAACCGTCATTCAGCATCCCTCCTTCCCTGCAACACGAAAATGTCACTCAAGACACATTGAAAATGTAAGATGTGACTTATATTTGGAACTTGTGATGGATATGGTTAGTTTCCCCCTCCTGATTTTTAATTCCGACTCCCCTGGAGATACACTAGACGCCTTCGATCGTCTGGGATTTCCTCTGGGGTGAGTAACTGTACCATTCCATCACCTCCCTTGTTTCATGGTAGCAGAACGTGGTTAAGACCCACTAGCCCCGTATTATAGTGTCCTGACGACTTCCTGCCCTAGCGTGTCCCCTTGTCTACAAAGGCCAAATACCTTTAAAATATTGACCCACGAATATTTCAGACAACCCCGCCCTGATTATTGCGAGCCCCCCTCCCGTCCCTATAATTATGAACCATTTCGTCCAGTCAGCCCCCTCCCGTCCCGGATTTTTTATTGCCCTGAGAGTGTGGTGGATATGGTTGGCTCATCCTTCCCGATTGTCAAACCCACCGTCTCTGGAGATACGCGATAGATTGCGTGCTTAAATCGCCTCACCCTTGGAAGGCCCCAGACCTTAGAATCCATCTTACGAACTATCTAGATGAACTTAAACTATCTAGTTAAACATCGGCGGTTACCACACATTCTATTTGTAAATATGGCAATGGTCAGACAAGGAACCTATCATAAGAAAACAAAATTATAGACTTGTAGAAGTCATGTAAAGGACCAACGGAGCGACACTCCCTACCTACTTTCCTCCCTTAATCAGCAACCCCAGTGAATAATTGGTCAAGTCAAATTTAGCCCAAATGAGTTAACTGTGCAGCAAGGAGAAAAAATCCTTCATCGTTGTGCACCAGTGACAAAGTCAGACCTTGGCTTGAAACGTAATTATTACGATGTGCGTTTTTATCGATCTCATAATTTGAAAACCTCAGTTGGTTAGCAAGTGTTAACTGAATAATATGATGTGAAACGGATGTTTACATTTTAGAACAATTGTACTTAACCATTCGTGAACAAACAGTTTTCTCTTGGTTTCGCCTTGAAAACTGAATATAGCTAAATCTTGTTAACTAAAATTTGTACTCATAAAAGTCTATGACTCAGGATATACTATAAGTTCTTGGAAATCTGTCATCAGGATAATCTTTCAGAACTTGGGTACTGACTGTTTCTTTTCGTTTTTTCTCTCCTGAGTGCATTTCCTAGCACCCTATTCCTGAGTTCTTCGGGCTAAATTTCAAGATCACCCTGTGTTCATGCCAGTTCGGTTTTATATTCAATAATTTTTTTCTGTAAATTTTTTAAATTAATAATTTTTTTTTAATCCACCAAAAAAAAAGCTTAACCCCCCCCCCCCCCCTCAAAAGTTGTTGTTTTACGTTTCAAGATACGCAGACTTCGAAAATCGAATAAAAAGCTAATAATGACCACTCAAAGATTTACTAGTTCAGCATAAGATAACTAGGGACACACGGAAACGCATGTACGAACCCAACCGGACTTTTATAAGATGTAATAAACGTAGCGTATGATACCCTATTTAAACTTAGCACTTCCATGAGTTGTAATTGTATTCTTGATGGCATAACAAGAACCCCGTTTCTTGTTCAGAGCGGTAGATCACTTAAGGAAGAAATTAGCCTCAGCGGAACCCAGCCTTCTGCTGATCAGTGTGTCATACCTTGTAACTGACTTGTAGAATGACTTCCTTTTTTATTACACATTTCTGATACCAGTACCTAACAAAGGCTTTGAAACCATGAAATCATTTTCATCTGGGCTTTCGCGGTTTGTCCCACTGTGTGGCGACAACAATTTTAATTGAAATTTTCGGCGTGGACAGTTGGAATATAAATTGCTTCAGAAACCGTATCCTACCCACTTCGCACAACTACCTTTGCATTAACTTAAACCCAAAAGATTTGTACATTTTCGGTTGTTGAATATTTCAGAGAATGAAATCAAAATCGTTTCTACATTTATCTTATCCTGCTCTTCAGTTCAGTTTGCAATCGCCAACGTTGGAAGGAAGGACCTCTTCCTCTTTTTTAGCGGACAAGATACGTGGCGAAATAGGTCAGTTTCTCCTCCACAAATAACATGTTGACTTCTACAGATAAGAGCGAATATGAGTCTTATTATAGAACGGTGTACTTTGCTTCTTAGCTTGAAGTCGGTGCAAATTTAATGTAGTCCAACTTACATGCACCATGGAGCATCTCATTTACGATTATGATAAGTGCCGATAGTTTTAATGTTCGGTTGGTAAATTCCATGGCTACTATTTGGACCGAACTGATATTTAAAAAATTTGCCATTTCAATTGGAAAGAGGAGTTACAATTACCGTCTATACTTTTAAGCGGAAAGCAGGTGGTGGATACCTACTAGTTTTCTTCAAACCCGTAAGAAAGATAAGAAAGAGGCTGTTCGGGGAATGGCACTTGAATTAACCTAGCTGAATGCAACAATGCTCTAAGTGATAGTCAAGTATTCAGTGATTCACTACCCAGCCAGAAATGAATGCTATGGGCCCACTGTCTAAATATTCCAATAGTTAACAAGAACTGAGCGCTCAGTCGTGCTCCTTTGCGGCACAAAATGCCTTGCTATTAGGTACCAGTCCTGCCATGTGCACCCCGAGTTTCGCCTCGGTCAACGATTATTAAACACGTGTCCTACTGCTCTTTTATATAAGCAAAGTGGAAACATTTAAATCTCAAAAAATGTGACAAAAGTTCTATGAAGATCGAAATTGCGCATGCGCACACAGTTCCCTTGTTTCAAAATCAGGAGAAACTCGCTAAACACCCCAAAAACACCTTTCAAAATCGGAGAGGCATCTAGTTTAGTTTAACTTGTGTCAATGAATTGACCATGGATTTACAATGATTGCAATTACAAACGCTTGTAAGGAAATGTGAAGCAAATCAAATCGTCAATTTCTGTTAAGTGAGCAATGATTTATCTGGTGGGGAATTAATAAATAAGCAGTAATGTTAATTATAATATCAAATATATTAAATAGATAATAATTTAACATATTTAACAATAGTTTTATATACATATATATAAATTAAGAAAGTTTTTGAGAAACAACTGAAGTTAATGTAAATCAATAACAGAGGCGGATATAGGCAATTGCGTAATAATAACATAGAGTATGTACTAATTCATAAAGGTGACTAGAATAACCGGTTATTTTGTACCACCCTACCGGTAAAAAAGCGATAAAACAGCATAGTAATGAAACATATGATTGTGGGAATCAGTATTCAACGAAATGTTATTCGACTACTGGAGACAAGGAACCCAAAAAATGATGAAGATTTGTTCCTCACTGAAAATCAGGTATATTAAAACATCTTGAGAGGATTTAAACAAAAAGTACCGAAAAATACCAACTCAATGGGCGAGAAAAATAATTTTCGTTTGACCATTGCAGATCTGCTCCTTCTTCTTCCAACATTCTTGTGGCAGCTTTCCTTTTTTGCCAGGCAACCTGTTTGGCTGATTTTGTTGATATTTTACAACTTACAATTAGGTTTATGTAATTTCTTTTGAATCAAAGTCAAGAAAAAATGTTCTCGGTCAATCCCAAGTTATTTCAGTTGGCCACAAGATTTTGAAACCTAACTATTTGGCATTATCTTTTTTGTAAATTCTATTAGTTCTCAGCATTGTTAAATGAAAACATTGTCATTTTGGGGAGTTCTTATGAAGCTAAACGGGCTTTTACACGGAGGAATTTCAGATCCGAAGTCGTGCCCGACCTGTGTCAGACCCTAAAATCCGGTGTGGGGACAGACCCGGCCCGCAGCTCATCTCCTGGCGAACGGTACGTGTAATCGTCTATCAGGAGGATCTTTTCGTTCCAATCCTGACAATCAACCGTTCCTCAGAACTCCCAGCCTCACGCATAATCATTTTTT
This sequence comes from Creontiades dilutus, assembly GCA_031894815.1. NCBI lineage: Eukaryota > Metazoa > Arthropoda > Insecta > Hemiptera > Miridae > Creontiades > Creontiades dilutus. The sequence continues at coordinate 240,834 of JAVIWC010001331.1, forward strand.
TTTTCATCTCAATAAGAGGCTTCAACAAGTTTAGCACGTTTGAGAAAACCTCAGGTGTCCTGATATCTTCTGAATCCAATACGTGAAGAAGTATTGTGTGGGTCAGGAATGGTCGTTGGACGCACACTTTCTTCACCTATATCCTCCTTCTCTTCTGTTCATTCCTGCACACGGCCAAAGCAGTTAACGCGATACCCGTGGATTGCTGCTTTACAAAAAACGGAGCTATCTGAATGACGCTTTAATGGAGAACAAGGGAAGATCAGCATCGAACTTGTCGGGCGCCCAAGAACGAGTCGTGTAAAGGGACCATGAACGGGAACGGGCAATTGGAAACTGGTAGTGTAAAGGGTGTACCTAATTGCAATATTGGAGTCTACTGAACGGTTTATTCTTGCGAGGAAAGTGATGGTTGACATTTTAAAAATCCATCATTCATTCTTTAATCAAAAAGTTACCTCGTAAATCAACTTAATGGGTAAATTAATTTCTAGACCTCAATATTTTAATTAAGTAGTACACTACAGAATCGCAAACAACAATGTTATTATCATTCAACACATTACTTGATGTTCTGAAACTAAAATTTGTCTTTCCAAAATTTGTTTACTCGGAAATTCGGAATAACCTAATACAAATCTTCAAATTTCATGGTCAGACATCGTGATATCTCGGTCATACCAGAATTAGCGGCATTGACGTGTACCTTCTAATGCGGGAAATCCTCACTCAAGGCTAAATTCTGGGAGAAAGGACAAATATTTATCGGTGAGTTTTAGGATTCGAGAGTTGTATCATGCAGAGGCCTCTAAGTCCGGTATTTGGAAGGACGCTGCCATCAGAACTGGGGGCTGGCGGCGCTCAGCGGGGACAAAGGGTAAGCAAAATGTCACAAGTATTTCAAAAACACTTTAAATTTCGCCATCTTCTTTCTGATAATCTTTTGATATTCCTACTTCCTACAGAGGTACAATGCTTATCGTGGTTTACAGCTACTTACTTGAACATGTCACATTTTATAGGGGAAATGATTAGATTTTATTTGAATTAAAACTTGTTGCCTGCATACTGCCTTTATCACAGGCAATGGCTAGAGCAAAACCAACCTGATTTATACCTTAATTGCAGGAGAAGACGTAAATTATTCCCACGAAAATCTTACTGCATCACTACTAAACGAGCAAGTAAAGCATTGAAAATGCCTCAGATAATTCAACAAATTGCTGTTTTATACTTCTACAACTATTTTAAGCAGATTTTAATGTTATTTCGCGGATTTTACTAGATAGGGCGTCTTTCAGAAGCCAGACTTCCTTAACAGAGGGATCCCTATTAGAATTGATCCAGGTGGGGACAACCCAAACATCGAAAGAAAGAGGTGTATGTAGTTTGTTAGTATGTGTACGTGAGAATGTGATTAATTTGATCGACGCTGCCCTACGTGCAATTCCTACCCGATTTTAGTGATTATTTTTTTGTTCAATTCCAATGGCTGCAGTCTTTTAAAAATCTTCAGAAATTTCGAATTTCATGATGTAAGAGAGGCATTGGAAGGTGTAGTGTTGTTTTTCATAAATATTCGATACTTCTCAGGCCATAATTTTCAACCGATTTTCTTGATTATTATTTTGTTCGACCCCAATTTCAGTCTAGTTGTGCAAAAAACTTGAAAATCACTTTTGCTGGCAGGAGGGGGAAAGATGGAGAGGGTAATGACCAATCCTTTCAGTCGGTGCTTAAGCGAGAAATCTCAACTGATTTACGTCATTATTTTTTGTTCCATTAAGATTCCGGTTTACGATTTGAACGTATTTCAGAAAATTCAATTTGAGGAAGTAGTGATAAACTGATGTTCACTGTTTTCATCTGATTTTTTTGACATTTGGTTTTGTTTGTTGTTGTTGCATTTTCAGTGGTTTAAGTAAAGCTAATAGTAGAAGAAATGAATCTTTTGTAATGATTTGCAGCGTTTTAATTTGTCATTAATGAATGAAATGACACCACATCGATTGCAGTAAGGTTGCAGTTTCCTTATTTCCAAGAATCTCAACAGAAAATAACGTTGACATGAGAGTGAATGTAAACTGGTGAGAAAAATAGCAAAACACCCAGTGAAATACAGTGAAATTCGCTGGATTCTTTCCTAAAGAAATCGAGCCTATCATGAATTGTAGAAAAAATGACATAGAGTTGTAATTGTAAAGAAGACGGTGAAGCGTAGGAATCTAACATACATGTAGCACTGCTTCCGTTTAATAATTATGTATGAAACAGTGCTGGTAGGATGATCTAATACGGAAACACCAATCTTTTATGTAATAATAGGCAAAAAATTTTCTTTTAGCATTTGCATTGTGCGTTGTAGTCCAGGTTGCGAGCGTCGCCGGCGATGGGCGACCCCATAGACGAGCCAGTGAAATCCGCACCTGAGTCAATTGTGGAGCCGATCCCACCGATTGATCCGCAACTCAAGATGGACGGACCTTTGAAGATCGTAGAGCGAATCGGCAAGCATCTCGACAGCATCGAAAAGTCAATGGAAAGCGGTCTCAAGAAGATCAACAACCTTCACCACCATCTGTACCCTATCATGAACGACCACCCGGAATCCAAACAAGCAGTTAATCAGGTAATTTATAGTAGAAATGAAACTCTTAGAATCCGAGTTGGGGTTTTTTCTTTGAAATCGATAAAAATAAAGTCAAATCGCCCTGTGGTTCACCGTAGAATCCTTGAAAACATCATCTATGGGACATTCTTTCAAAACTTGCTCTTTTTAAAGATGTTTTTTCCTCGTATTGAGTTGATGAAATAAGTTATGAATGCCAATTTCGAAAGTTCCAGTACTAATAACTCACTCCAGCAGCTCACAACGCAGACTATTTCCCCAGATTAGAAAAATATGGTTCATTCATAAGAAGGTTCTCGTGATTGTAGGAGATCCAGGAGAATGAAGCATAGGAAAATTAATTACTTGTATAACTTACAAAAAAAAGGGGGGGGGGGAGGTGAAAGCTGGGGAGGGTGAATAGATCATTCAGGCCTTTTACACTGTATAATTAACATCAGTAAGGCCTTACCTGAAGATGAACTATGAATGACAGGAGAATGAAGATGAATAAACCTAGCCACACATTCCCCTGTACTTCACGCTGTTTGTAGAGCCTCTGAAACATAATTAAGCTGTCGGAGGTACCCCACTAAAGAAGTTCATTGTATGAGGATATAGAAATGCTAACCAAAGTTGAAGTTAGCTGAGTGTATTCTCATGTATGAATTTCTGATTTACCCCCTTGTTACACAAAGGAGAATGAAAAATCTGCTATCAAGCTCAGTGACTAGGATAAAAAGGCTAATATCGTTGCCGTTAAGCCCGACGGTCTGCCGTAATCCTGGATTTCGATGTTGTCAGGGGCAGCGTGGACATGGAGCAGACCTGTAGCGCTAAGAAAAGTAAATATGATATTAACGACCTACGACAAGCGATATCTGAGGAGCCATATGGTTGCGACGTTTTGGCGCGGAGTGTGGTGCAGGAAAAGTGGCACGAAGTTGCTCGAGCTAGGCATGTCACCAGGAGTGCTTCGTGGTATCAACACCAGTTTCATCCGGCTGCTTTTTCTTAAACTGGTGGTCATTCTATAGGGGCAATTCCTTTCATCCTTCTCTCCCTCCTCCATCTCCTCAATTTCCGAAATCCCAAGGGTTGGGGTCGACAAAACCTCCGTGTTTTGAAAGAAAAGAAGAAAGAGTGTCTCTATCTGTCTATCCATGTGTCCCCAGATCCTTGTAACAACCCTGATTCTTACAGTTTTCTTCCTATTTTGATGATACTTTCAGGTAATGTCTGGTTAGAATGTAATCCCCTTTGAGTTTCAAGGCAAAATCTACTCAGCATCTCTTTTGCTGGATTTAACAGTCCGATCGGACTTGAATTTTAAAGGTATTCGAGAGAAAAACGGTTTAATAGTTTCATACCACTTTGAACGCAATTGTCTTGTCAGTAACTAGCTACTGCGCATGCAAGAACTTTAAATCCTTGTAAAAAGCTCAATTTTTACAGTTTTCATCCGTTTCCGATGAAATTTTTAAGGAATATGAGCGGTAGGCTGCAATTATACTTAGTGAGTTTCATTAGTCACAGATCAATTTATAGCAAACAATAATAAATTCAAATGCCATCTTACATAGAGAGTTTTGAGATTTCAATTCTTCAATATATTTGACTATCAAGGTGGCGCGATTACTAACGCATCCCGGATTGATGTAGGATTTTGGGGAAATTTCGTAAACTTTGCCCTAGCAGTTTCGAAGAATAACTTTGGACGGCGGACAGACGGAATTAAAAAAAATTGTGTGAATCTTGAACAATAAGACGTAATTTTGAGGGTTCACAGGGTGCAATCAACTGAGTTGCTATTAAAGCTAATTTCTATTCTATTTATTGTACGAAGGTGTAATTCAATTTTTTGGTATGCTCCCTCCTTTGGACTTATACTTGAAGATGCATAGGTCCGGGATCACCTTAGTGGCTCCAAATGCAAATTAGTACCCCTGGCGCCATCTAGAGTCAAGAATATTCTCTGAGAGCTCCAGGTATTAATCGTATCAGTCCTTAGGGGCTCTTTCTTACAACCATATCAATCAGATGAAATTCACATTCGGTTTGGAACGTCCTTAGGGATATACTCTTAGGATATCAGATGTACTCTTGCACACAAATCTATGGTGTTTTCCCTTCAAGGGAGAAAATGGCGCAAGTGTGTTCCCCTTCTTTTATTTAAAAAAAAAAAAAAAAAAAAAAAAAAAAAAAAAAGTCTACAATACAGTAGAATGATAAAGTGTATAAATTGTTCTGTGCCAGGTACTGACGGGATTCAACAAGAAGGTCAACCATCTCTCAAACCAGCTGCGGTCTCTACAATTCGTCGAGCCGGTGAAAGTGTCTGTCGAGCCGCAACCCGTCGAGCCCACCGCGATCCGCCCGGTGCGCAGATTGTGCGCGAGCCCCGTGAGAAAACTACAGTCAAACTGGCGCGTCTAACCATCCTCCACCAGCGTCATATTTACTTTTCTCAACAGATGTCATTAAATTTAATTGTATGAATTACCGTCCGACAAAACTTGTGGGAAAACAGGGAAAAAGTTGTTTTTTGTCCTTGTTAATTATTCTCTGATAAAATTCGGATAGTAGATGTTTCCATAATTTTTGCTTTATTACAGCGTTCCCAAGCCAAATGAAACCTTTTCCATATCAAATGAAACCTGTTGAGAAAAATATTGAAACTAGGTAGGTATCCTGGAAATTGCAGGTAGATGCAATTGTACCTATGTTAGAGGGAAGTTGACAAAATGGAAATTCTATTAATTTTAGGTATAGGATTATCGAAGTAGATCTCACCTTAGTAGAATAGGAAACGTGAAGGTAAGTTTGAGTTTCACATTTGTAACTGTTGAATGAGAGTGGGTACCGACCTAGTAGCCTCGCCCGCACGGAGAAACAGGTGCTTGGTACCCCCTCACATTTAGCAGTTAACAATTTCTTAAACTTTCCCATTGGTTACCTACTCAACTAAGGTGAGATCTACTTTGATAATGTTATTCCTGAAACTCATAGAATTTCCATTTTCTCATGTGCTTTCCAACACAGGTAGAATTGCCTCTATTTGAATTTCCAGGGTACCTTCCTAGGTACCACATTCCACTCATTTTCTCAACAGGTTTCATTTGGACTGGAAAAGGTTTCATTTGATATGGAAATGCTATGTTTAGAATAATAAACCTTTTTATCGTATAGCAAGAAATTTGTATAAAAGCTAGTCCTCCGTTTCAAGATGCGTAGTATTCCGAATCTAAAACGCCCGTCAAACATACGTCACACATTTCCAAACATCCAAAAACAAGACGTATTTTTCGTATATTTCCGCACACAATTGAAGTGTGAATAGACAGAGCTGCTGGTCACTTGAAGCAATAAGTTTCAAACCACTCTAAGAGAGAGAAAAAAAAAAAAAAAAAAAAAAAAATGAAAATTAGCCCGATGTTCAGATGTTTGAAATGTTTTTTTATGACCTTGAACTATAGAATTCTATTTCTCTAGAATTTCAGTAATCGTTTTACAAAACAAACTTGGAATGTGCAATTTTAGCCTTCTTTTTGAAGCCGCCATATTGTATCCTACAAATTTTGAAATTGCAGTACTAGAAGAAATGGGGTTACTCTATGAACACTCCGAACAAAAGGCCAGGGTGGCTAGAGCAGGTGTTAACTCAGATTGGACTTGTTTTCTGCTTTCGATGTCCCTGCTGAAATCAAGATGGAAGTGTTTTCCTTTGTAATAATGGAAACTGTGGGTTATGGTGCTCAGTACTGAGGTTGGGGGGAAATTCAAAATTCGCCCAACTACATCTTTATGATGAGACAAAGCAATAGTCAGGTCTTTCTGCAAACCCTAGAACTTAACGGGAAGTATTTATTAAAAGTTTTAAGGCAGCCAGATGGAAGGTGCACCACAACAACAGCTCAGGAATTGGTACGGCAGAATACTGGCACAGCGAGGATATAGAGGGAAGTGTAGTCTGAAGTGTCATCTACATTCTTCGATCCGACAAGCTTTGAAATATTGATGAATTCCGTTCTGGAGGCTCAGAGGGGGTCAAGTTTCTGCAGACTGTCAGGGACAAGGTAGATCTCTACCCACAGATTTATCAGCATCTTGACTGGAATGTGGTGTACATCTTTTAGAAAAGCCCTCACGATGCCATGATGATAGGCTAAGGATCCGGGGAGAACAGCCATATTTCAGGGATCTCTTTGAAGTCTCCATATTGTATTCTACTAATTTCGAAATGGCAGACAAATGCCTCACTCAGAATGTGTAAAACTATCCAAGCATACTCTATGTCTGGAAATTACTAGCAATTTTAGGTCTGGGCTTCTGGACTGTTCAAAGGAAGGTAATGAGCGTGGATATGATGGTGCTGAACCTCAAAATTGGAAATTCTGGGATTCTGGGCTACTTTGCCCAGTTGACTGCAGTTAAGCAGTTACAGGAAAAGATTAGCTTGAATAAAGGTAATTTTCCAACAAAATTTAAAACTTTGATTTTGCCTTATTTTTTTCCTTTGATAATTACTTTGAAGAAGTTCATTTAAGATAAAACGAAAAGGAAATTTAACGTTCTTTTCAGTGGCTTCCTCAAATATGAGTCTATTTTGTGAATGAAGGGTGTACGAACGTATAAGGTCAAAAATTTGATAAAATCTTAAGGCATACGTAAAAATGACGGATTTTTATATCAGTAAACATCGAAACTATTCAGGGGCAAAAGTGGTGAATTAGTTGTAGGATCGATCTATGAAGTTTGGTACACCTCAACGGTACAAATCCTAGTTAACTAGTTAGTAATGCCAAACATTTCTTAAAAGGCTCTTGATTCTTCCGATCGGTTTGCGATACAGCACAAAAGAGGCTTGTGAATCCCATCCTGTACTCTAGCAAATAGATGCAAAAATGTATTTAATATGTATGAATGAATTGATCACTGCAATAGGCTTACTTTTCATGGTGATGTGCGTCAAGTTCCATAGGTTCTTGTCCCATCGGCTCCTGGCCCATAGGTTCTTGTCCCATAGGTTCCTGCCCCATGGGCTGTTGCCCCCAGAACTTGTGTGGATCCTGATGTTCTTCGCGCATCGGTTCTTGTCCCAATTCAAACGTTTGGGCAAAACCTGGCCTGCCACCTCCGAACGTTTCCACATCCGATCCGCTCATAGGTGCCTGCCCCATGGGTTCCTGACCCATTCCGTCCATCGGGATCTGTCCCATCGGTTCCTGGCCCATTCCATCCATCGGTATCTGTCCCATAGGCTCTTGCCCCATTCCATCCATCGGTATCTGCCCCATGGGCTCCTGCCCCATATCGTCCATCGGAATCTGTCCCATGGGTTCTTGCCCCATCCCGTAGCCTCCCGCCGCGACGCACCACGCGATGGCACTCAACACAACCGCTCGGCTCAACATTCCAACGGTCAGTGGAGTTTCGCTGCATCGACCTCTCGCAAGTCGCTGCCGCTTCCGCCGCCCTTATCTCCCACAAGCTGGAGTTCGTTGAGGAGGGACAGGATCTGAGGATGTGTCCGTGTGTATCTTCGTGAATTTGCATTCGTGTATGTGACAACGAGTTCCTCGCATTTGAAAATAATGTAAAGCAAGAAATTGACAATATCTACAGGTTTAAGAATATATATTTTATTACAGTGGCCTACAAAAAGAAAGGTGTTGTTTGATGCCGAGGAGATACGAGTTGATATTCAAGATTTTCAGTTGGTTTAATCCAAATCTGAAACCCGTTTTTCGCTATCAAGCATAGTTCATGAGATATAGGTCATATATTTTCTACCGACGTTTGGGTGTTAAAAATAGCACTAAAAAAATCCCAAATAATTTTTTCTCTTTCAATCACTCTTACTGTGTTTTACAAGGTGGAGAATCCGAATTTGAACCTCCATTTTGCGTGTCTTCTTCCTTTCGACGGGAAACAGTAGTAAAGTTGACAAAGTACACATTAAACCCCCTACAAACCCGTTTTATGAATTTTAAATGCAGTTTTTGAAAGGATAACTGCAGATAGAGAACATGTAGATTAGTAATGCAAGCATTACCATGTGTTTTTTTTTTTAAATTTAGGAAACTTTATTGTGGAAACCACTATTGAGTGCGCTAACATTGGTTATATAAAACACAGGTCAATTGCAGTATAAATGGCACTTTTTTCGAAATCTTGAAATCGCCTGGTAAAACGTGCGCCAAAATGTCAACTTTTCAGCGGTGTAGTCGTTTTGGTTTATAAAAATATTTTTAGTTAAGGAAATGATGTTTAACTGCAGAAAAAAGTGTGTTTTCTATTAAAATGGAGGTTTTTAAAAATTCCCGACGATAACATGTTTGAGTCAACAAACATTTTACTGAACCTAACTTTGGTCAGAAACAACGAATATCAACATTGCTACACCCTATGATACGGCCATATCAGATTGCAGATTGACAATGCACGGCGCACAAAGCAACCCCTCCTTCAAGACCGGGGGGTCATGCGGGTCATTGCATATCCTAGCCCCTGACCAAGACAATGCTCACCAGCGGTATAGCTACTCAACTGAAAGGAATCATCGCAATCAATCGGAAATGAACACAACCAACAGACGTCTCTCGGCTCTTCGATTATCCTGACTTTGGCCTGACAGCTTAGAAATGCCGTAGACGCTGTTCACAGACGAACGGGTTTATGCATTCAAAAAAACTGACTCAAATCGTCGAGAGGTCTGGCGTCGTCACAATTCGATTCAGCGAGAAAAGTTACGTATATCCCACCTCCAACCTGTTTTCGTCGAGACTGAGAGAAAAAGCCTCAATTTTAACAGAAAACACATTTTTCTGCAGTTAAACACCATTTCCTTAACTAAAAATATTTTTAAAAACCCAAACGACTATACCGTTGGAGGCTGACATTTTGGCGCACGTTTTACCAGGCCTGCACAGTTCTGCGTCAAGCATTGATGGGGCTTCTAGGCGAGATGAAAAGGCAATTTCAAGATTTTGACTAAAGTGCCATTTCGCGCAGCAATCGCACATCTTCAACGAAATAAAAAAAAAAAACTGTTTTCTGACAGCAAATAGATAGAAAATTTAACGCTCTTTCCAACGGTGTCATTAAATTTGAGCTATCTCCAAAATTGAGGGGGTTATGAAAGTTTAAATGACATAGGATCTAAAACACGAAAAAAATCGTAAATTGCAAATAACTCGGGGCCTCTGGAAGAAATGGCTATGAGGCACTTTTGGGCGGAAATGAGTTGTAGAATACGTAGGAGTCGGATTGTGCATAACTCCTGAGACACCCTGTATATAGAATTTTTGAGCCGAGTTTCGTGCACTTTGGTCCAATAGTTTCGAAGAAATTTTGGTCCAATAATTTCGAAGGAAACGCTTTGCAGGGCGTTCGAAGTTTTTTTCGTTAGTTTTTCGAAGTCACCTATCTTGAAACACAAACCAACTTTTAAGGGGGAGTTACGAAATGTTTTTCTAAGTCGAGTCTTATCGATCATTGTTCTTTAAGTGATTTCCGAGACTAGATGCCAATCGTTGAATCAACACCGATATTATTCTTCACTTCTACACCTCTTAGGTAAGTGACTACGAACATTTTTATTATTTTTCTTTTGTTTTTTAAGTGTATTTTTAGTTTATTCAATAATCTTGTTTTAGTAGAGTAGTTTCACAGGATAACATTAGATGCCCAAGAGATCCCGTCAAAAATTTCCCAGTCGTATAGGGACACATGGGAGACAAAACGTCTAGAAATTTTTCATAGCGTCATTTGTCGTTGCATCTTAGGTAGAAATGGTAAAAAATTTAGTGTAATCACGATTTTTCCAGGTCACAAAAAATGGTTCACATGCTTTCACCCGACAGTAAAACGAGGGCCAGCAAACAAAAATTATGGTTTTGAAAACCTCTTTCTTTTCAAATCCTCTTAAAGGTGTTTAGAATGAAAGAAAAAAGAATGCTCTTCAGAACTCCTAATATTAATCAGAGAATTATCGATTGAAAGAAGCTAAGGACCTAAAATTTTTGATATTTCAAGTTTTCGAAATTGTTGGCGATTCTTTCGAATATGATTTTCACGAGCCTCAACATGGAACAAACCTGACTTCAATTGCGTACCCTTTTTTCTCTCAATTGTTGACTTCCCAGATTGGCTAAATAATACACGGATGGAGGATGGGCGGATTTTTTAAAATTCGATTTTGGAATTCTCTGCATATTGGAACGTAAACCCACAAATTTCGAGGGGGATTCAACATTTTTCTACAATGTTTGGGCTTATTGCAAGGCACTCTTCTTTTTGTTATTACTAAGGTCATCGCTGTGAATATGTCAGCAGATAGTTGCGGTTCTAACTCAGTTGTGAGTCACACAAACTTTGATACCGAATGAAGTCGGTAAGTTGCCATCAGTATACGATTAAAACGCTGTCAGCCGACCATGAGCCAACTTTAGATATCAGTTTAACGGCCTGACTGCCTCGATGAGTAACATCGTATCTCTGGATGATCGTTCGATCGTTATTCAGTTTCCTTGGACCCTCTGGGAGCACCACACAAAAATGCGTTACACGGGAAAAACTGGCTGGCTGCTAATAGTCACTCACCTGCTTCTGTCTGGTAAGACAATTTGAAATTCTCGATCGTTATCGTATGTAAGTGATTCTGTACTGATTTTCCTAATTGTGTAGTTTTTTTTAACCATGTTCAATGATCATTGTTCATGTTCAATAATGTTCATAAACAACTTGAATAAATAGAAGTAACAATGGTGATCCGTTTCGAAACAAAGTTGAAATATTTCTGATTTAAATTTGGAAGGGGTGAATGGAGGGGGATGATAATCAATCTTGAGTTTGATGTCGGGAACAGGGAAGGGGAAGGGAGATGGTCGATTCATTTAAGCTACCCTCATACCTATCAGTATTTTCAGTTTTTACAACTAAAGTTCTCCCCTTTTTTAATAAATCGAGAGTGTTACGACAACCAATCAGGCGCGGATTCAGGGGTGGGGCACAGGGGCACGTGCCCCCCCCCCCCCCCCCCAGGCGGATCAAAAATACTCTAGATATAATAGAAATATTTTAATATGTTTTAGAGATTTGGTTTTATTTCACAATAGCTAACGACATTTGTAACGTAAAACAAAACGACTAAAGAGCCGCTTTATGGACGCCAAACTCGTGCCGCCGTCGTAGGCCTTTGGTAGGTATATGGCGTACATCTATACATATAAAAATATTGGCCTAAAACGCATAATTCTGCCTTTACTTTTCTTAAAATTTTACTCAGCTTTAGTGTGGGTTTTTCCATACATCCAGAACCCCCTATGGGTCCCCCCCCCCCCCCCTACATAAATCCTGCATCCACCACTGCAACCAATTCGGAACGCATTCAGACCTTATTCATCACAAAGCCTATAAACCCGATAAACTTCAATTATAAAATATTCGGAGACATTTTATATTTGTGACGGGGAGCTTTTTATTTTACAGGCCAAAGTAGCAGAAGAACACAAACATGATTGACCACCAAGTCTTATCTGTTTCTATGACTGAGATCGCAAAACTTTTCTATTTTTCACTATATTTTTGTTTCTGAACGAGTTTCCTAAGATCCTAACTTGGTAATCGGATCTCGTAAGACACCTGGAAGGGACGCTCTTCGGGCTATGTAGTATTCAAACCCACGAAAACCTACCTGTTTAAGCCAATTACTTTCTCTAGTGAGGAAAAGTCTTTAGTTAGGTCATGTCTACGAATTTCACTCTAATATTTTCCTTCAACTGCTAGGTCCTGATCTACTGGGCGGAGCGTTCGCTGAGGAGACGACGTACCTCGTGAAGACGAAACAATGTCGAATCCCCGAGTTCAACCTCTTTGACCCGTCCATTGCCGGGATATATTGGAGATGGCCGCCGTACCGCTGCGGTTCACAACCGCCTTTAACGACAATCACTGGGAATCACGGACGATATAACGACCGTGAAAGAACAACAAGCTTTTCACACACCCTGAAAGTCCATACGGATAGGTTACGTCACTACAACTTGCCAACAGAAGGATACGAGTGTTGCTACTCGGTGATAACGAGGGATAACTCTAACGAAAGATGGCCGGACGATCGATACAAGTAAGGGAAACATTCAGACATCCATTCAAACCTTGCATGATAAGTAGAAATGATATATTTTGGAGATTCTACTATCTTATTTGCAGAAAAACCTCATAATAGCGAACATCCTACATATTCATGGGCAGGGGAAACATTCTATTCTACAACCGAAATCTGTATGAAATCCGCAAACACTCATCCATGATTTCGGTTCATCATTTCCTATAAAGATCTCTTAATTGATCAAGAAAAATAGAATCTTAAACCCCCTTCATCATTCATGTCATGTAGAATCAGAAAATCGAATACAAATTTCCTTCGAAAATACTGAACCGAAGTTAATCAAACTTCCGTTAACAATCACATTAGGGCTCTAGGGACTGAATCCTTTTTTGAAATAACAATAACGTCTCTACGGATTGAAAGATGCCCACCAAGACATCTTTGCAATCAACCGTTTCCTCTCCCGACTAGAAACATGACTCGAATGTGAACGTGAACGTGTTCGAACATAGTAAAAATGGACTACTATCCTTTGAGGAGAGATGAAGCTGATATCATTGGATTGGAATTTCGTTTTCTTTCTATTTAAATAAAAAAAATAACAAAATTGACGAGAGAGTCTATGTTTACGAAAAATACACTTGTAGACCGTTTTCAGTTGTTACACTACCATCAGTACTTTACGAATGAAAGAGAAGTGACTGTACATGTTTTTTTTTATACAGAAAAATGAGAAAGGTGCCCTCTGATTGGGCAATAATTAGAAAGGACGTGGAGTAAAAGTGAAAGGTAAGTAGTTTGATTGGTAGGAAAAATGCACGTTATGTTCTTCTTTCTTTGTTCGTTTGAATTTAATTTTTCAAGGTTTATGCTATACAGGGTGTCTACCTTTCAGGTAGACCAAACTTTAAGGATCGATTCTACAACTAATTTGCGACAAAAAAGTGCCCCTTAGACTTTTTCTTTAGAGGGTTCGTTTCCGAGTTATTAACGATTTAAGTTTTTTTTCGTGTTATCGACTTTACTTCACTAAAACAGCCATAACTCCCTTGTTTTTGGAATAATCTCAAATTTGAGGACACCGTTGGAAAGAGCGTTAAATTTCCTATCCGTTTAGTGTGAAACACTATTTTTTAAAGCCATTTTCTGAAGTAAAAAAATAAGCCAAAGTCAAAGTTTTAATTTTTTTTCGAATATCAACATTTTTCAGGCTAATTTATCGCCTGTAATAAATTGGAATATTGGTGTGCACTCAACGGAAAAAACTAGCCCAAGACCTCAGCTTTCCAACGGTATCATCATTTTTCTCTTTACATTTGAATAAACCTCGTAAAATGACGTTTTGATGCGAAAAAAGAAGGATTTTTCGTTAAAAATCGCAATTTTTCACAAACATTGACTTTTATCCGATATGAGTGTTTTTCATTGTACCTATTAATTTTTCCGTTGTGATTCTTAATTTTTTTAAATCCTGAACCCCAAATGGTGACACTTTTGAACCATCGCGGCCGCCTCAAAACGGACTAATGCGATACCTGTCTACCAAATGAAATACGCGTACATCTTCTCGGAAAAATACGAGTTTCATTTTTTTTTCATTTCATATCACAAAATGAAACTAAAATAAAAAAAAATGAAACTCGTATTTTTCCGAGAAGATGTACGCGTATTTCATTCGATCAACCGTTTTTTTCATTTTTTAAAATTGCGATTTTTAACGAAAAATCCTTCTTTTTTCGCATCAAAACGTCATTTTACGAGGTTTATTCAAATGTAAAGAGAAAAATGATGATACCGTTGGAAAGCTGAGGTCTTGGGCTAGTTTTTTCCGTTGAGTGCACACCAATATTCCAATTTATTACAGGCGATAAATTAGCCTGAAAAATGTTGATTTTCGAAAAAAAATTAAAACTTTGACTTTGGCTTATTTTTTTACTTCAGAAAATGGCTTTAAAAAAGAGCGTTTCACACTAAACGGATAGGAAATTTAACGCTTTTTTCAACGGTTTCCTCAAATGTGAGATTACTCCAAAAACAAGGGTGCTATGGCTGTTTTAGTTAAGTAAAGTCGATAACACGAAAAAATTGTTATGCAGGAGCGTAACTTGAGAAAATAAAGGTAGGCATGTTCAACTATTGAACAAACTATAAAATATACCTAATAAGTCCGAACAATCCCTGAAAATTTCATCGAAATCGGTCAAGAACTCCCGTTGTTATGCTTGTGGCAAGGATTTCACGTTTGCGCATGCGCAGAGGCTGCTATTGATCCGGGGGTTATGAAACTCATAGGGGACCATCTATACCCTAACCCGCACAATCCCTGAAAATTTCATAGAAATTGGTTAAGAACTCCCGGAATTATGCGCGCGTCATTGCGTCATAACAAAGATTTCACGTTTGCGCATGCGCAGAGGCTACTATTGATCCGGGGGTCATGAAACTCATAGGGGACCATCTATACATCAAACCGAACAATCCCTGAAAATTTCATAGAAATTGGTCAAGAACTAGCTGAGTTATGCGCGTAACAAGGATTTCACGTTTGCGCATGCGCAGAGGCTACTATTGATCTGGAGGTCATGAAACCTATAGGGGACCATATACACCCCAACCCGCACAATCTCTGAAAATTTCATCAAAATCGGACAATAACTTCGTGTAGTTTTGCCCGTAACAAGGATTTGCTGACAGACAGACAGACAGACACACAGACAGACACGGAACCAAAATTGTTCAGAAAGGTCTAAAACGCAAAATGCGAGTGGAATTTTTGATTTTGGAGACAAAAAAATTTTCACATTCCGAAAGTGAAAACAATGCTTCCGCTACTTTAGTAGACTCGGAAGCAAAAACTTAAATCGTTAATAACTCGAAACGAAGCCTCTAAAAAACCTCTGCCAAGTGGGTGTGGTACATAGCTTCCTCGTATCCATAACATGACTGTATAGATCATTGAAAATTATTATTGACTAAAGAACTTCGTTCAATTAGGCGAAGTAAATGTTGAATTAGGGTAAATTTATTGTTATGCAGGAGCATAACTTGAGAAAATAAAGGTAGGCATGTTCAACTATTGAACAAACTATAAAATATACCTAATAAGTCCGAACAATCCCTGAAAATTTCATCGAAATCGGTCAAAAACTCCCGGTGTTATGCTTGTGGCAAGGATTTCACGTTTGCGCATGAGCAGAGGCTACTATTGATCCGGGGGTCATGAAACTCATAGCTGACCATCTACACAACAAACCGAACAATCCCTGAGAATTTCATCAAAATTGGTCAAGAACTCCCGGAGTTATGCGCGTAACAAGGATTTCGTTTGCGCATGCGCAGAGGCTGCTATTGATCCGGGGGTCATGAAACTCATAGGGGACCATCTGCACATCAAACCGAACAATCCCTGAAAATGTCATCGAAATTGGTCGAGAACTCCCAGAATTATGCGCGTAACAAAGATTTCACGTTCGCGCATGCGCAGAGGCTACCATTGATCCGGGGGTCATGAAACCTATAGGGGACCATCTACACCCCAACCCGAACAATCCCTGAAAATTTCATCGAAATTGGTCAAGAACCTCCGGAGTTATACCCGTAACAAGGATTTAACGTTTGCGCATGCGCAGAGACTACTATTAATCCGGGGGTCATGAAACCTATAGGGGACCATCTACACCCCAACCCGAACAATCCCTGAAAATTTCATCAAAATTGGTCAAGAACTCTCGGAGTTATGCGCGTAACAAGGATTTAACGTTCACGCATGCGCAGAGGCTACTATTGATCCGGGGGTCATGAAACTCATAGGGGACCATCCACACATCAAACCAAACAATCCCTGAAAATTTCATCGAAATTAGTCAAGAACTCCCGGAGTTATGCGCGTAACAAGGATTTCACGTTTGCGCATGCGCAGAGGCTACTATTGATCCGGGGGTCATGAAACCTATAGGGGACCATCTACACCCCAACCCGCACAATCCCTGAAAATTTCATCAAAATCGGACAATAACTTCGTGTAGTTTTGCCCGTAACAAGGATTTGCTGACAGACAGACAGCCACACAGACAGACACACAGACACACGGACACACAGACAGACAGACAGACACGGAACCAAAATCGTTCAGAAAGGTCTAAAACGCAAAATGTGAGTGGAATTTTTGATTTTGGAGACAAAAAATGTTTCACATTC
>JAVIWC010001336.1:0-258555 GCA_031894815.1 Creontiades dilutus
AGCGATGGTTAGGAATTTTTGAAGATAGTTAAGGAGATGGTGATGGTTAGGAATGGTTAAGGATAGTTGGTGGGGGATGGTTAAGGAATAGTGATAACTAGGAATGGTTAAGGATGGTTGGTGGGGGATGGTTAGTTAGTATTTAAAGTGCCCTTTAAGGGTTGTCAAAGTTTTGTAAAACCCTAAAAACCTCAAAAAAAAGTCAAGGCGGCCTAAATTTGGACTTTTTTTTAAGAACTTTCCATGAGGAATCGAATGAGCACCTCCCCAGGTCCGTAGCTCAAACCATTCCCGATATATGGCCCGATTTATGCTGCCAACATTTGCATCCACATTCACTACATCACTAGGTTACTGCAATTAAGACAAAAAAACGTTGTTTTTCTTTTGGATACTGGAGTGAACTCCTAAAGGGGTTTATAGCCGGTACACGGGTTGAAGCGTTCCGCTATGCATGGAACGCTGCAAATTCTTTCACTGATTCAAATATGTATTTCGGTTGAGAACAGATTTACGTGCTCTATGCGTATCTCCTGAAATTCAATAATCGCTCTATCACCTGAGAAACACGCACACTCCAAAGCTTAGTAGAAATTCAAACCATGAACGCAAGCCAATTGAATAATAAACCCCAGTGAAAGAATTTGCAGCGTTTTCACAAACTCCCGGAAAGGTAATAACTCCATTTTGGGGGAAAAAGGTCTTTAGCACCTTTTAGAAACCAGCTCCTCAATTAAAAAACTAAATTTTAAAAATTAACTTTCGGAAATTCGGACTAACATAGGGTGGCATTTTCCGAGTCATTTCATACGCGAAATCGAATAGCGAATAATTGCAAATTTGTCAACCTTAAAGAGACATTTACACACCTCACAATCCGAGGTTTCGATCAAAAATAATAGAATGGGCAGCTGTTTTAACTCATGTTGTGTGTTCAAACTCATATGTAGAACTTATAATGTATGTCCTCTGATACTTAAATTTTACCGCAAAGTAGGTAGATAATATCACGATAACAGAACAGCGGGTGATTTCAAAAAGTTTGTCACATCATTTGTACGAGTATCCATCACCAATATTATTTTGACAAACTAAATAACACACAATAAACTCAAAATAACTCAACAAACACAAATAAATGGTTACTTTCTTGCTAGGTATGAAAATGAATTTTTCTCCGATACCTACGTAATCAAATAAAAAAGACGTAGGTAATATAAAAACGAATCTGAAACTGAAATAGAGACCCGCGGCTGAGAGATAAACCCTGAGTAGTTGAAACAGTAAAATTGTAATCTCACCGTAAATTTATTTCCTTGCTAGTTTTTTGTTCTTAACTCGGAAACGGTAGGCCTCACAAAAAAACTGTCGAAATAAAAAATGAAGCTGACAAAATTTGCTACAAAATTGTTCATCTTCATTTTTTGCCTATCTTTAACAGTTGAGGACATATTCAAGCTTAAAAGTAGGAAAAGATTTAAAAAAAAAAAAAAAAAAAATTAAATCCTTGCATACCAAATTTGCATAAAACCCAGTCAAATGCAGGTAAATGCAGTTCATTCTGGATTCGCCATTTAGTGCTACTGTTCAGGAAAAGATATACGTCCATTTCAGGGTCAATAAAGGTCAATATCGTTTTTGGCAGTCTAGAGAAATTGATGTGTTCATCATTTACCCTGAGTCCGCAATTCGTCTCATGTTTCCGAAGCTATTTCAACAAGTAAAATTATAATTATTGCATTTACTTACCTATCCTGGACATATTGAACGAGAGAAAACCGCTTTTGCCTCCAGGACTTGTGACACACAACTGATTTCAAATATAACACTGGGCTCGTCGCTCCTCATTATCTTAGGCAAAATCGCACCTTGATCTTTGTCGACTCAGCCAAGATTACAGTCTATTGATATGATGAAAACAGCCTTTGTCCATCGTTATGTAGGTATTAACGTTGCCCCCCGAGCATTCAGCGAATAGATTGAAGCATTTTTATTTTTTTATCTTTTTGGGCTCATAGAATAGCGTTTTCAACCACTGTGCGTCGGATGTAACCGGGTTATCCCAAGAAGAACGCAAAAGATTAAAAAAGCGGAATCGGCAGAAGTGTTGACGAGAAAAACGGAGCTAACTGCTGACATCAGGCGGGAGAAATTTGCTGATCTCAGCGGTTCGAGGGATGCGTCAATTCGTGAGGACGTTGCGCAATAAAGAAGGAACTGAGAAACAGCTCGTTTTTTCTGGGCCGGTGCCGAGGATTTTATGCGTTTCGGTTTATTGTTTTCAATATTCGATGTTTCGGGACATCTTTTTGAAGTAAAGGATTCGTCATTGGTTGTCAGGTATACCTATTGGATCGATCCAGGGGGGAGGGGCTGTACGGGTATCCACAACATGGTCAAACCAATAAGTGCACACAAATCCATTTCAAAACGTCATAAAATCGTGAAAAACAGGATGGGTTTATATTTGTGTGTGTCATAACAGCTGGGACCGTGTCATTTTTGACCGTGGGGATTTGGTTTATTATTCAATAATAAACCATTGTAATCGCTCTGGAAAAAAAAATTCTAACCCCCCTGAAAATTTCATGGTTTACGTTTCAAGGGTGTAGAATCCGAATCTGCAATAAAAAATTTCCGTCCGTCCGCCGTACGCACGATTTCTCCCAAACGGCTGGAGCAAAAAATCTGAAATTTTCAGGAAAAATCCATCTTGGTCCGACGACGCCCCAATTCTTGAGCCAGCTCCCTCGCTCAATTTAAAGTGCCCTTTAAGGGCTGTAAAAGTTTTGTAAAATCCCTGAAAACCTCAAAACTAGTCGAATCGGCCTAAATATTTTCCTATTTGAAGAACATACCATGAGGAATCGAATGAGCCCTTCCCCACGTCCGTAGGTCAAACCATTCCCGATGTATGGCCCGATTTATGGTGCCAACATTTGCGTTTTTTCGTTTATTATTGTTTGTTTGTAACCTAGTGATGTCCGGCCGATAGCGTCGAGTTGTAGTGAATGTGGATACTGGAGTGATAGCCGATGTGAATACTTGTAGTGTAGTTAGTAGCCGATACACGGGTTGAAGCATTCTGATAATATATAGGTAAATATTATTCAATATTATTACTGGGGTAAATAAGTATTCTTTCACTGGGGTTTATTATTCAATTGGCTTGCGTTCATGATTTGAATCTGTACTAAGCTTCGGAGTGTGCGTGTTTCACAGGTGATAGAGCGATTATTGAATTTCAGGAGATATGCATAGACCACGTAAATCGGTTCTCAACCAAAACACCTATTTGGATTGATCAGTTGATGATATTTGTGTGCCTCCTCTACATCTGTCTACCTTTGGCTACATCGTTTAAATTTGGATTTGGGGAAGTTTTAACGCAATACGAGTGCCAAAGGACTTGATAAATTATAGATGTTTTTATTGTGGGGGGGGGGGTATTGAGGTTCAATAAAAAAACGCTGCAAATTCTTTCACTGGGGTTTATTATTCAATCGGCTTGCGTTAAGCGTTTATCCTTCCACAGTGAATTAGATTCGCGATACTCAGTTGAATGAAACAACTTTCGGTGAATCAGACTTCTAAGCTCACGAAGATCGTCAATGAATCACGTCCTGCCATCAAACAACAGATCTCCCAACTCGGCCACCTGTTTACACTTAAACGCATATTTCTTGACACAGATGCGACCGCCATGTGTACTGAGATCTGAATCAGCCAAAATGTTCTGAAATAGAGGCAGCTGCTACTGCATTGCGTCATTCGTCGTCAGAAATGATTGTGTCTTTCTCCATTTTGGCTAACATCAAATTTTTTGGGGAGAGGCAACTTTTTAAAAAAACGTCTGCCAAGTGGGTGTGGCACATAGCTTCCTCGTATCCATAACATGACTGTATAGATCATTGAAAATTATTATTGACTAAAGAACTTCGTTCAATTAGGCGAAGTAAATATTGAATTAGGGTAAATTTATTGTTATGCAGGATCATATCTTGAGAAAATAAAGGTAGGCATGTTCAACTATTGAACAAACTATGAAATATACCTAATAAGTCCGAACTATCCCTGAAAATTTCATCGAAATTGGTCAAGAACTCCCAGAGTTATGCGCGTAACAAGGATTTCACGTTTGCGCATGCGCGGAGGCTACTATTGATCCGGGGGTCATGAAACCTATAGGGGACCATCTACACACCAACCCGCACGATCCCTGAAAATTTCATAAAAATCGGACTATAACTTCGTGTAGTTTTGCCCGTAACAAGGATTTGCAGACAGACAGACAGACACACAGACACACAGACAGACACGAAACCAAAATTGTTCAGAGAGGTCTAAAACGTAAAATGCGAGTGGAATTTTTGATTTTGGAGACAAAAAAATTTTCACATTCCGAAAGTGAAAACAATGCTTTAGTAGACTCGGAAGCAAAATGGGGTTTTGTCCCGTAAAACAGCTTCAAACGCTTCAAATGTTAGTTCAAGCTTCGTTTATCATTCTCAGGTGGTTTCTTAAAATCGTCGTCGCCAAAAATTGAACACTTCCTCCGAGTTCCATCTGCCAGCGAATTCGTAAAGTGCGGACTCACGCCTTCGCGACAGACAAACAACCTCATTTGCCCAACATTAAAACCCGTTCACGCCGAAAGCTTCCGTCTTGTGTTCTCTCCTGCGAATCATTAGCTGTCATTATACCGAATTCCGTTCGTTTTTCTCACTTCTACGAAAATACATCGCCCGGCGTGTCGCAGAAAGCGACGAAACGAGACGAAATTTAAACGTAAAAACGGAATTTACGAATACAATAGAATATGATATAAATTTATTGAAAATTGGTGTAGAATCCAAATCTGCAATAAAAAATTTTCCCTCCGTACGCCGTACCCACGATTTCTCCCAAACGGCTGGAGCAAAAAATCTGAAATTTTCAGGAAAAATCCATCTTGGTCCGACGACGCCCCAATTCTTGAGCCAGCTCTCTCACTTAATTTAAAGTGCCCTTTAAGGGTTGTCAAAGTTTTGTAAAATCCCTAAAAAACCTAAAAAAAAGTCAAGGCGGCCTAAATTTCGACTTTTTTTGAAGAATTTTCCATGAGGAATCGAATGAGCCCCTCCCCAGGTCCGTAGGTCGAACCATTCCCGATGTAAGGTAACGGCACCGGTAGTGGCCACTGCTTTGGCCAAAGTTTATATTTGAGAAATAAGGATTCCCGGTCTCCTAGTGGCTTCAAACTTGCAGGAGGTACAGCTCATGTCATCTTGTAGTCAGAGGTTGAACTAGGAGTGCGCAGAGCATCATTGGAAATTGTGGTAAACTTCTCAATATGACCGTCCCTAGTTTCCTCGTTTGTTGGGCTGTATCCTAGAGCTTCTACTGGATAGAATCAATTTTGTTCATCTGGTATTGAATTTAATGATATTAAACACGTAAGGAGGGCAAAATGTCAAGTGGCCACTACTGAGACATCCACGTGGCCACTACTGGAAATTTCGTAATTTGATGTGGCCACTACTAGATCAAAATAAAGGTGTGAGAAAAAATTAATAAAAAATAGAAAAAATTGTTCTTTTGATAGTTTTAGGCAATGGATATGTTAGGGAAGAGTCGGGCTATATTCTAAATGAGTCCTGAAGAAAGTCAGTACTACTGTTGGCCCACAATTGTCAAAACTAAAGAAAAAAATTCTCAACTGTGGCCACTACCGGTACCGTTACCTTATGGCCCGATTTATGGTGGCAACATTTGCGTTTTTTTGGTTTGTATTTATTATTGTTTTTGTTTGATATCAGTAACCTAGTGACGTAGTAATGTGGATACTGGAGTGAACTCCTAAAAGGCCTTGTAGCCGATACACGGGTTGAAGCATTCTGATATGCACGAAACGCTGCAAATTCCTTCACTGGGGTTTATTATTCAATTGGCTTGCGTTCAGGATTTGAATTTCTTCTAAGCTTTGGAGTGTGTGTGTTTCGCAGGTGATAGAGCGATTATTGAATTTCAGGAGGCACATAAATATGATCAACTGATCAATCCAAATGATTTGAATTTACTACTCTATGCATAGAAATTCAATAATCGCTCTATCACCTGTGAAACACGCACACTCCAAAGCTTAGTAGAAATTCAAACGCAAGCCAATTGAATAATAAACCCCAGTGAACGAATTTCCAGCGTTTTTTACAGGTAATAGAGCAATTATTGAATTTCAGGAGGCACACAAATATGATCAACTGATCAATCCAAATAGGTATTTTGGTCGAGAACAGATTCTAATCAGTAACCTAGTGATGTAGTAATGTGGATACTGGAGTGAACTCCTAAAAGGCCTTGTCCGATACATATCTGATATGCATCCTGAAATTCTGGGGTTTATTATAATTCGCTAGCGTTCATGATTTGAATTTCTGCTAAGCAATTGAATAATAAACACAAATATGATCAACTGATGGTATTTTGGTTGAGAACAGATTTACGTGCTCTATGAATATCTCCTGAAATTCAATAATCGCACACTCCAAAGCTTAGTAGAAATTCAAATCACGAACGCAAGCCAATTGAATAATAAACCCCAGTGAAAGAATTTGCAGCGTTTTGACACGAGCGTTTCCACAGTTTCGCACATTTTCCCAGGCGTGGAAAGTCGTTTTTCCAGGAACTACCCAGAATGATCCACTCGGGAAATTCGTTCTGCGATTAGGAGCGGAATCAAATCGAAACTGAACTCATTCGCGTAGCAAATAGTCCGGTAACGGAGTGGGGGTTTCGTCCTTACGACCTCGTGAAGGGGAACTGTGATTCATTTTCGCGGGAACCGCGAAAGAACGATCGGCCGCGAAATGTGACGGATGATTCACGCGAAAGGTTGTTAATATTCATTGGACGTCAGATCGTCTTTACTTGAATATCGTCAACGTTGTAGATTTGTTGTCAAAACAACGACAAACTCGACAAATTATTACGCAACGGTTTATTATGCCTGTATTATAATAATACATATCCCATCAACTGGAACCACTGATGTTTAATTATGTAAACGAACGGCAATGGGCAATATTCATAGAAAACACAATACGAGTTAATCAATTATTCAAGTGGGGTGGAATGTTGTGTTAGTTGGGATTTGTGAAAAGTATAAATTGATATGTCAAAAATATTTAAAATTGATTTGTGCCAAAGGTTCAAATTAATTTGCCAAAATTTTCAATTTGATGATATGCCAAAAATTCAAATTGATTTTGACAAACTAATCTGATTTTCTTTTTTTTCCTAACTATATATATGTATGTAAGTACGTTGTGTGTGTGTGTGTGTGTGTGTGATTTTATTCTTCCGGTAGCCAAATTGCTGCTCCGTCCTCTAGTCCTAGTCCTCGCACGTGTTTCCTCGAGGCCCCATAGCCTCATGGAGACTGCTCGGTAAACCGAGAATTGAGTTTTCACTCGTGCCCACATCAAGTTATTAAACTAAGGTTTTATTGAATAAACCACATAGATTGGTATACGGCTCATTTCAAAATTTCGTTCACATTTGGGTATCGAGAAAGAAGACACAAAGTTACGGATTTCTGCGGTTTACTACAGAAAAGAAGTTGGTTAGACGCAAAAACAATTAAACACGGGAAATAGTGAACAACGCGATGTGTCACTGTTAGTAATGAGAGAGGACTAGTTATGTAGCATGGGTTTTATGGGCGAATTTAAGTTCAAATCTCGCTCATTAAGTTCATATCTCAACAGTGTTGCCAAATAGGGTGTTTCCCCCCCCCCCAGATTCAGGGTTTTTTTGTGAAGGGGGAAATTCAGGGGGAACTTTTTCGAGGGGGTTTTTCAGGGGGATTCCACTCTAATGGGGGAATTTTGGGGGGAAATCAGAGATTGACGAACGTATTCGAATAAATACTGATTCAAATTCCAAAGATTCGATTAGTTAAGTTAGGGTTTTTCAGCACATTGCAAATGCGAATACCCCCCAACATAGATATTTTACAGAAAATGGATAGCCTCCGGCCCGAAATTTGCACTTCGCAAAAAAAAAAAAAAAAAAAAAAAACCAGAATATTTGAGTGAGCCAGTTTAAAAGATTTAATGTAACGGAGGTTGAAGAAGAGTGGGCGAATCGTCCAACAAGAATTGGGGAGATAGCGTCAGCACCAATAATAGATTTTGGGCTGACATTCTCAGCAACGTGGACAGTACTGGGAACCGTAGGTTCAAAACGCTGCAAATTCTTTCACTGGGGTTTATTATTCAATTGGCTTGCGTTCATGATTTGAATTTCTACTAAGCTTTGGAGTGTGCGTGTTTCACAGATGAAAGAATTCTCATTTACCCCAGTAATAATATTGAGTAATATTTACCTATATATTATCAGAGTTTCATGCATATCAGAATGCTTCAACCCGTGTATCGGCTACTAACTACACTACAAGTATTCACATCGGCTATCACTCCAGTAACCACATTCACTTCAACTCGACGCTATCGGCCGGATATCACGAGGTTACAAACAAACAATAATAAACGAAAAAATATCTATAACTCGTATCTATAACATGACTGTATAGATCATTGAAAATTATTATTGACTAAAGAACTTCGTTCAATTAGGCGAAGTAAATGTTGAATTAGGGTAAATTAATTGTTATGCAGGAGCGTAACTTGAGAAAATAAAGGTAGGCATGTTCAACTATTGAACAAACTATAAAGTATACCTAATAAGTCCGAACAATCCCTGAAAATTTCATCGAAATCGGTCAAGAACTCCCGGTGTTATGCTTGTGGCAATTATTTCACGTTTGCGCATGCGCAGAGGCTGCTATTGATCCGGGGGTCATGAAACTCATAGGGGACCATCTATACCCTAACCCGCACAATCCCTGAAAATTTCATCGAGATTGGTCAAGAACTCCCGGAGTTATGCGCGTAACAAATATTTCACGTTTGCGCATGCGCAGAGGCTACCATTGATCCGGGGGTCATGAAACCTATAGGGGACCATCTACACCCCAACCCGCACAATCCCTGAAAATTTCATTGAAATTGGTCAAGAACTCCCGGAGTTATGCGCGAAACTAGGATTTCACGTTTGCGCATGCGCAGAGGCTACTATGGATCCGGGGGTCATGAAACCTATAGGGGACCAACTACACCCCAACCCGCACAATCCCTGAAAATTTCATCAAAATTGGTCGAGAACTCTCGGAGTTATGCGCGTAACAAGGATTTCACGTTTGCGCATGCGCAGAGGCTATTATTAATCCGGGGATCATAAAACTCATAGGGGACCATCTACACATCAAACCAAACAATCCCTGAAAATTTCATTGAAATTGGTCAAGAACTCCCGGAGTTATGCGCGTAACAAGGATTTCACGTTTGCGCATGCGCAGAGGCTACTATGGATCCGGGGGTCATGAAACCTATAGGGGACCATCTACACCCCAACCCGCACAATCCCTGAAAATTTCATCAAAATCAGTCTATAAAGTCGTGTAGTTTTGTCCCGATTTGCTGACAGACAGACAGACAGACAGACAGACAGACAGACAGACAGACACACAGACAGACACGGAACCAAAATTGTTCAGAAAGGTCTAAAACGCAAAATGCGAGTGGAATTTTTGATTTTGGAGACAAAAAAAAATTCACATTCCGAAAGTGAAAACAATGCTTCCGCTACTTTAGTAGACTCGGAAGCAATAAGGTTAATGTTGGCACCATAAATAGGGGCATAGATCGGTAATGGTTTGACCTACGGACCTGGGGAGGGGCTCATTCGATTCCTCGTGGAGTGTTCTTCAAAAAGAGTACAAATTTAGGCCGCCTTGACTTTTTTTTTGAGGTTTTTAGGGATTTGACAAAACTTTGACAACCCTGAAAGGGCACTTTAAATTAAGTGAGAGAGCTGGCTCAATAATTGACGGACCAATATTGATTTTTCGTGAAAATTTCAGATATTTTGCTTCAGCCGTTTGGGAGAAATCGTGCGTACGGTGGACGGACGGAAAAATTTTTATTGCAGATTCGGATTCTACACCCTTAGAAACGTAAACCATGAAATTTTCAGGGAAGGGGGTTAAACATTGTTTTTTTTTTCAAGAGCGATTATTATAGGGCGGTATTATTAAATAATGAACCAATAAAAGTTATTCAGAAATGTCACTCCTCCGCTTCTACCCTGTGTTTGCGAACAGGGTCATTTCTCGTTCAATTATTCTTATTAACTTTGATAGAAACCATTGGGGTCACTCTATCTCAAATTTGATATTGTGTATTGCCGACTCCGAGTCATATTTCATTACTAACACCACGAAATACCGCATTAATTCTCGATTGGGTGTAACATCACATTTTTTGAAGTCATATATTCGTTCATCATACCGGTAATTCGTACATTTATCAGCTTGTTCTAAATCATTTCGCGTTCCATTATACTCAGCATTTATTCGAACTCCGTGGTATCAGCGAATATTTAATGTTACATCATTTATTACTTGACGTTTATTACGATGAAATCAAGTTTCACGACTCGGCGGATAATAAAATTCTCGAAATTTATCGCTTTTGAAGATGAAGAACAATGAAGTGGTTTAACTAATGTTGGAATCTTCTCGAACTGAAACGTTCATTCGAAGTTTTATCGTTTCTTTTGTCCAATTTTATATCCAAACTTTCGACTCGATCGTCACGACCCGGGGAATAGATGGGTTGTTTTTCTTGTAGAATTCCTCGGGGAATAGATAGGAAAATACGAATTCTTCCACGAAGCGTCTTTAGGAAAAATTCCAGGTGCAATTTAAAGCGAACATTATCGTGAAAATGGAAGTCATTGATTGGGAAAACGTGGGTTTATGCCGTGAAGTCAACGTTTTGCAGTCACAATCACTTGAGTACAAAACGCTGCAAATTCTTTCACTCGGGTTTATTATTCAATCGGCTTGCGTTCATGATTTGAATCTCTACTAAACTTTGGAGTGTGCGTGTTTCACAGGTGATAGAGCGATTATTGAATTTCAGGAGGCACACAAATATGATCAACTGAACAATCCAAATAGGTTTTTTGGTCGAGAACAGATTTACGTGGTCTATGTCTATGCATATCTCCTGAAATTCAAAAATCGCTCTATCACCTGTGAAACACGCACACTCCAAAGCTTAGTAGAAATTCAAATCATGAACGCAAGCCAAATGAATAATAAACCCCAGTGGAAGAATTTGCAGCGTTTTTTATGGTTATCAGAATGCTTCAACTCGTGTATCGGCTATAAACCCTTTTAGGAGTTCACTCCAGTATCCACGTTCACTACATCACTAGGTTACTGCAATCAAAACAAAAACAATAATAAACCAAAATAACGCAAATGTTGGCACCATAAATTGGGCCATACATCGGGAATGGTTTGACCTACGGACCTGGGAAGGGGCTCATTCGATTCCTGGTGTAGAATCCGAATCTGGAATAAAAATTTTTCCGTCCGTCCGCCGTACGCGGTTTCAGTTTATTATTGAATAATAATTGTATTTCATCGAATTCGAGGTAGAACGACCCCAATGGTTTCTATCAAATACGCGTAAAAATGGAACGCGAAACGCGCGAATTATCTTCAACGAATATATGACCTTATAACATTCATTTGAGAATTATCTCACGATGATCTCATCGATCACAATCTCCCAAAATGCAGAATTCCATTACAGTGCATTAAACCTATAATAACCCTGACAACTCGTGACACATTAAAATGCAATATGAAAAGATATTTCCGTCATTCAGAGAACAACTTTCGATTCGTCTCTTTTGTTTATTTTGGTTATCTCCCAACTCGAAGAAGTCGAGACTGACTCGAGATAAAAACCAGAACGCCTTAAAGGAAGGAATCTCCTATCTATTTCCTTTTAGATTAGAAGAAAGACTGCTTTCGAGTTATAAAAGATAAAATATGAATCAATGAACTTGACTCGTTATATCGATAGAATGAAAAAAAAGGCTCCTAAGTCACAAAGGAAAATATACGAACGTTTCGGTGTAAATCGCATTTAAGTCGTCCCTCAGGGACGAGGATTGTTCAATAGAAGGCAGCCTAATAGAATTGATGCAAGGGAATTTAACATCAGAAAAAGAAAATGGATATTTACAAATCTGCTCCATAACATTTAAGACCGAATAAAAGATCAGATAAAATAAGCTAAAATAAGATTCGAACTTTAAAAATATTTTTGAATTTGTCACTTTCGCTTTTGTCTATTGATAAATTTATTCAAATTTATTCTTGCTGAAGTACTTTAATTTATTGATGGAAAACAAAATTTGTGAATAAGGGATCTTTTGCAACATTTATTTTTATTTATTGTTTTTGATATAAGGTAACGGCACCGGTAGTGGCCACTGCTCCAGTAGTGGCCATTTTAAAGTTTATATTTGAGAAATAAGGATTCCCGGTCTCCTAGTGGCTTCAAACTTGCAGGAGGTACAGCTCATGTCATCTTGTAGTCAGAGGTTGAACTAGGAGTGCGCAGAGCATCATTGGAAATTGTGGTAAACTTCTCAATATGACCGTCCCTAGTTTCCTCGTTTGTTGGGCTGTATCCTAGAGCTTCTACTGGATAGAATCAATTTTGTTCATCTGGTATTGAATTTAATGATATTAAACACGTAAGGAGGGCAAAATGTCAAGTGGCCACTACTGAGACATGCACGTGGCCACTACTGGAAATTTCGTAATTTGATGTGGCCACTACCAGATCAAAATAAAGGTGTGAGAAAAAATTAATAAAAAATAGAAAAAATTGTTCTTTTGATAGTTTTAGGCAATGGATATGTTAGGGAAGAGTCGGGCTATATTCTAAATGAGTCCTGAAGAAAGTCAGTACTACTGTTGGCCCACAATTGTCAAAACTAAAGAAAAAATTCTTAACTGTGGCCACTACCGGTACCGTTACCTTAAGTATCTGTTTTTTTGGGTCAATTAATAAATTCTGAACTTGAATTTCAATTATATAAAATATATAAAATTAACCATAATTGCGTGTATAAGGCACATTTTTGTTGGAATCGTGCAATTCAATACCGATTTAAATTATAACTTTCTTGTTCGATCCTAATTTCACTCCAGTTGTACTACGAAAGTCGAAAATTTCGAATTTCTGGACAGAAAAAGAGGAATTGGAGTGAATTAATTACAAATAAAATAAAATGATCAAATTATTCGGTTGTTCAAACCCCAATTTTTATCGTTTTGACAACTTGGCAGTCAAAAACGAGGATTGTATGGAAGGTATGAGAGATTGTCGAAAAATAGTGAGCCGCTGCGTAATTATTTGCCGCGTTTTTGACATATAAAACCGGCCGTTAACTGTCAACATAAAGGCGAAAATGTTATTAGCAGGTGAAATTTTCAAGTCCCAATTTTGATTTTGACGAGTTGGCCATAAAAATTGGGCAAAAATTACACGAAAACTAATTGATCCAAATGGATTTTCCGTCCGTCCGCCGTCCGCCGTACGCCCTAAAAGTGCCCTTTAAGGGTTGTCAAAGTTTTGTAAAATCCCTAAAAACCTAAAAAAAAGTCAAGGCGGCCTAAATTTGGACTCTTTATGAAGAACTTTCCATGAGGAATCGAATGAGCCCCTCCCCAGGTCCGTAGCTTAAACCATTCCCGATCTATGGCCCGATTTATGGTGCCAACATTCGCGTTATTTTGGTTTATTATTGTTTTTGTTTTGATATCAGTAACCTAGTGATGTAGTGATGTGGATACTGGAGTGAACTCCTAAAAGGCTTTGTAGCCGATACACGGGTTGAAGCATTCTGATATGCACGAAACGCTGCAAATTCTTTCACTGGGGTTTATTAATCAATTGGCTTGCGTTCATGATTTGAATTTCTACTAAGCTTTGGAGTGTGCGTGTTTCACAAGTGATAGAGCGATTATTGAATTTCAGGAGGCACACAAATATGATCAACTGATCAATCCAAATAGGTATTTTGGTTGAGAACAGTTTTACGTGCTCTATGCCTATCTCGTGTTTCAAGAAGTAACCCATTTCCGAGGAGAATGTCACGGAGCGTTAAATTCTAAACCACGATCGCGTTAAAAACTGATTCAACCGACACAAATAGTCGCATCGTTCGCTAATTCGTGGATTTTTCGTTGATTCCTCGAAACGAGAAATAGAATCGGATTTGAACCCGGCGACTTGTTCTTATCGCGGAAGATGACGGCTGGATCGGAGGTGTGGGAGCGACAGAGTGGGAGATACACGTATATTTAGAAGGAAGGACAGAGAGGGAGGCTTACTAAAATAACTCAAAAATCCCGGAATCAGTTCTGAAGTCAATTCACGTTCGCCAGACTTTTAATTCAATTAAAAATCGATTTTAAAAGTGGCGATTAAATTCAAATTCGATTTATCGAACGCCGAATCAATTGAGATGGGTTTAAAACCGATCGGATTCCATCTGATTTTGACATTTTCATTTTTAAGGTTGAATACGTTGAAAACGGTTCTAAATTTCGATTTTTCTCAATCCCAATTTTTTGTATTGACGATTTTGTATTCAGTGGAAAATGAGGGTTGGATGGAGGGTATCGGAAAACGTCAAAAATAATGAGCCTTAGTGTAATAATTTGCATCGTTTTTTTTCTATGTAAAATCGGTCGTTTTTTATCAATACAAATGTGAAAATATTATGAAAAGGTGAAATTTTCGACTTTTCAAGTCTTAATTTTTCTTCTTGACAGCTTGGCAGTCAAAAAAACCGTTTGCCTCACGCTCGCTAGATGCTACGGCCCAAAAAACTGGACAAACTGCACAAAAATTTGCCAAAAATTGGTCAAAAAAATGTTTTTTTTTCGGGACTCTGATTTCTTCTGATTCGTAACATTATTCATTTCATTCATATTCAACGGTGAAAATTGGAAAACGGTTCTAAATTTCGATTTCTTAAATCCCAATTTTCCTTTTTTAACGACTTTGCAGTCGAAAATGTAGGTGTTGGATGGTATGAGGGATTGTCAAAAATAATAAGCCTTTGTGTAATAATTTGCATTGTTTTTCCATATAAAACCGGTCGTTGATTGTCAAAACAAATGTGAAATCTGACAAACAGTTGAAATTTTCGATTTTTCGAGACTCAATTTTTCCTTTTGACGACATACGGTCAAAAAAGCCGTTCGCCTCACGCTCGTTAGATGCTACAGCCCAAAAACTGGATAAACTGGACAAAGATTTGCCGAAAATTGGTCAAAAAATGTTTTTTCCGGGATTTCCACTGACATAAGCAATTTTCTTGGTAATTTCGGACGCCAAATCGATTGAGATGAGTTCTCAACCACTCCGATTCCGTCTGATTTATAAAATGTCTCATTTTTGGCGGCAAAAATGTTGAAAACGGTTTTAAATTTCAATTTTTTTAAATCCCAATTTTTCTTTTTAACGAATTTTTAGCCAAAACAGCCGTTCGCCTCACACTCGTTAGATGCCTCAGCCCAAAAACTGGACAAACTGGACAAAAATTTGCCAAAAAAGTGGTTTTTTCCGGGGTTTTCACTAATTTAAGCAATTTTCCAGTCAATTGAAATGGGTTCCAAACCAGTGCAATTTCATCTGATTTACAAAATTTCATTTTTAACGGCGAAAATGGTTATAAACAGGTGTAAATTTCGATTTTGTAAATCCCGAATTTGCCTTTTTAACAAATTTTCAGTCAAAAACTAGGGTTGCAGGGAGGGTATGAGGGATTGTCAAATATGCAACGTTTTTCCATATAAACCTTGTCGTTGACGATCGAGATAATCGACGAAACTAACTGGCGGCTTCCGTGACATTCGCGCATTTAATCTAAAAAACGGGATCGATGTCATCACGGGTTAGCTATCTGTAATCGAAATCGCGTTCCGAACGCCGAATACAAAACCCCTGGAACGGGAAAAGAGAGAGAGAAATAATAGAAGAAAAAAAGAAGGCTGAAAAAAAACCTGCATTTAGATCAAAACGTCCGTTAGCCGATAAAAGGCGGATAGGTAACGACGACGTCAATGTCACTGGGTCAAGTCCAAACGTCGACTTTTCCGACGGAAGGTCGTCGTTAAAAATTGACGATAATTCCGAGAGCGGGAATAGACGCAAAACAACCCCGAACGATCGCGTTTTCTGGCGACGTCTACCGTGGATTGCATCGGCCACGGTTTGACACGGTACGCAATTTATTACACAAGGTTCGTTTTGGTTTATTCTTCAATAATAATTATAATTTTAAGTTTATAATTCAATAGTAACGTAATCGTTTATTGAATAATAAACCAAAACAAGAAATAAAAATGTATGTTCCTGTGTGTCCATGGACCTGCGGACCTGGGGAGAGGCTCATTCGATTCCTCATGGAAAGTTCTTTAAAAAAAAGTCCAAATTTAGGCCGCCTTGACTTTTTTGAGGTTTTTAGGGATTTTACAAAACTTTGACAGCCCTTAAAGGGCACTTGAAATTAATGAGAGAGCTGGCTCAAGAACTGGGGCGTCGTCGGACCAAGATGGATTTTTCCTGAAAATGTCAGCTATTTTGCGGAAAAATGTTTATTGCACATTCGGATTCCACGCTGTTTGAAACGTAAACCATAAAATTTTCAGGGGGGGTTAGAATTTTTTTTTTTTTTTTTTTTTTTTTTTTCAAGAGCGATTATAATGGTTTATTATTGAATAATAAACTAAAACGAGCGAAAATCGACGTATCTCGTGATTGCATCCTAAATGCCTCCATTCAAACTTCACCTACGTGAATCGGTTTAAAAAAACAAATCAGCCACAAGGGTACCTCGGATAATCATTGTGTACACTTCGTACTTAGTACGTCCGTACTTCCTCAATCTGATATCCAAACATCAACAACGATGCTACATATTGTAAACGGACATGTTTAAATAAACCCACCGAAAATACTGAAAATTTAACTGAACTCGATAGCAATTATACAGCGTGTCCCGCACTTAGTGTAAAAAAAAAAAAAATTGGGTGAAACTACATGGAAAATGGAGTAAATCGCCGCCAACCGCGATTTTTTTTCTCAACCCGTTGCTGAGATATGCTATTTTTAAGAGTTTTTTCAAAAAATCGCGTTTTTCGCCATTAAAACGCTTTTTTCTCGGCAATTTCCCAACATTTTTGCACATTTGACCACATTTTCGGAATCTGCGTTAAATTTCCTATAAGATGAAGTTACTTTGATTTCCAAAACGCATCTTCCAAACACCGAAATTTCCAATCAAAGATGAACATTTTTCGCAAAATGAAGTTTTTCAAAAACTTAGAACGCTTGGCAAAATGTTTTTTCCAGGTACTGTAAAAAATTAAAAATTGAGAATTGTGATAAATGTGTAAAAAAAATTTGGAAACAAAATGAACCTCTTCTTACAGGAAATTTAACGCCCAATTCGAACCTGTGGTTGAATGCCGGAAAACATTAATTGAAATCGAGAAAAATCAGTTTCTGTGGCCCATATCGTACGTCACCTACCAACTTACGTTAAAACGAACTACACGTTTTCTGGCATTCGAACTTTAATTTCTCCGTCAATTCCAATCAGAATTAAATGGTTGAGACGCCGTTGGAAAGCTTAAAAGTGGGAGAAGTTTTTATCAAATTTGACAACGAAAAAAATTATTTTTGTGGTCACGCCAAGCGTTCCAAGTTTTTGAAAAATTTCACTTTGCGAAAAATGTTCATCTTTGATTGAAAATTTCGGTGTTTGGAAGATGCGTTTTGGAAATCAAAGTAACTTCATCTTATAGGAAATTTAACGCAGATCCCGAAAATGTGGTCAAATGTGCAAAAATGTTGGGAAATTGCCGAGAAAAAAGCGTTTTAATGGCGAAAAACGCGATTTTTTGAAAAAACTCTTAAAAATAGCATATCTCAGCAACGGGTTGAGAAAAAAAATCGTGGTTGGCGGCGATTTACTCCATTTTCCATGTAGTTTCACCCAATTTTTTTTTTTTTTTTTTTTTTACACTAAGTGCGGGACACCCTGTATTAGCCTATTCGTTTACTTGGCGTCTTTCGTTACGTTTCGACACGGTCGTATTCACATTCACGTTGACAATTTTTTCTCCTCTCATTGCGCTAACAACTGATGTTTCGTTCAATTCCTCCTAATTCTTCATAATCTAAACTTAATAAATTTACCGTTTTACTGAAACTATAATTATCACTACAACGCCAATAGTCAGCTCGGGTTGTTTTACAGTATTTTCGTAGAATGGCACAACCAGTTCTAAAATAAAAAATTTTCCAAAAATGAAAAGAATGATGACATTCTACTCGGAAATTCCCCCTTAAAGAACAAACGAAAATGAACTTATCTCGTAATATTACCATTCTAGATGCCTCCATTTATACTTCATCTATGTAAATCGGTTACTAAACCAATCAGCCACAAGGGGCCTTCAGCTAATCATTGTGCATACACCCCATAGGACTAACTCAAGCTGATATCCGAACATCAACAATATTGTTCTCCGATGGCAGTAGCTATAGCCGATGCGCGGTTTTAATCGGTTTGGGATTTTTAGTGTCTTAAATGAAGTTGATCCGTTACCTAGCAACCACAAAAAGCAGAAAATGATGTAGTAACAAATCAGACACGTTGACGCAGACCGAATTTCCTCTTACAATTTTCAATTTTGACAAAAAGACTCGCCTTTGAAAATAGTTTCGACCACGTTGACATCATCAGGGTCAACAGCTACTCGAGGCCCCAAGCCCCTCCCACTTTACGACCAATGAGCGTTTTCCTTTTCTTCGGGTCATTTCGACCCGCACGTTGTCTCCGAAAGGTTAAAAAACTATTACACTATCTTAATTTTCCAATCAATTCAAACGTTAGTATTTAATGTTTAAATCATGAATCATTGAATAATAAACCCTAGTGAAAGAATTTGCGGCGTTTTTAACGTCTTAAACCGGTAATGAAGTTGACCCGTTACTTGGCAACCACAATACCTCGTTTTCCTTCCCTAATTGTCTAACGACTTCGTAACGTGCCCACATTACCATCATCGCCCGCGTTACCGACGTATTTAAAAACCCCTCGCGTTGCGCCACAGGGGAAAGCTCTCTCCGCGAAGTTTTCTCCCTCCATCTCTCTCTTTCACGGTGCATTTCCGATCGTTCCTTCTCGCTTTATCCTTCTGTGGCCTACTAAAGACGAGTTAAAAGTTGAAAGTGGGTAACAGCCGTTTGGTTGTCGACCCCGTTTTTTCAATCCCAACCTCCGACCTATAACGTCACGCGCCTCTCCCATCGTCTCGTCATTGTGTTCTGTCTGCCGCGAATTATCGAATATTTAGGTCGTCCCTCTGAAGGTGGGCTCCTTCAGTAACAGGACGCCTGATAGAATTAATGCATGATGCAGAAACATCCCGAAAATGAGGCTAAGAAACTGAATATTTAGGTAATGTCCAAATTTCGGTCACATTAATGTCATTGATCCGTCAAATCTTGACTAAATACATGTGGATGTACATGTTCCATGGAAAAGTGTGTAAAAGTTGTGCCTACAGGACCCAGGAGAAAATAGCAAAGTTTCTCACTCTCACTACAGCTGTCACTAACCAGAGGTGTACAACTTCCATCGTCACTACTCAGCGAAATATTTCATTGGGGCTGTTATATCCACTTACACTATGAAAGAACACACCATCTACAATGGATATCCGCCTCAGGGAAAAAAAATTGTATCAAATCAAGTAGCCTTATCAGCCCATTATTTCAGTGTCACACGGTTTTTCCTCACTCCCGACAATGTTTTGAAAAGTAGCCCCCAACAGGCAGGAAAGGGTGTTTATGAAGTTGCTTCTGTTTTGTTGACATCCCTTATTCAAGGTCCCAACGCTGGTGGTTGGATTTTGCCTAGACCTTCCCAGTCAGTTCTACCGGGAAAACCATCCCTGGAGGCAGCAGTGTGGGGTTTTTAACTCTCACTCCCTACTCCAGTAACATTCTGACTGTGGCAAGTGAAACTTGATCGCACTGGTTGACAATTAGTGTACTTGTTGGAAGTTCGTTGACAACATTTTGGTTCAACCAGTCTCAATTGATTTGTGGCCTGTAAAGTCGGTTGTAACCTCATTCCCTACTCTCTCACTCCCTACAATATCCAGCCAATAGCCCCCTTCAATTGTAGGGAGTGAAATCTGCTTGTAGCAAGTGAGATTTTAGCAAGGAAACCTTAGTATTTACTGCAGCCAAAATTAAGCTAATTTGTGCTGTTCCACTCACCTTTATTTAAGGTTCAAGATTGGGTAATATGCCGAGAGAACCGCAGTGATTGATTAAGAGTTTAAAAAATTGATCAACTTTCAGATTTTTTTAAAGAAAATTCGATACCCAAATGTGACCAAAATTTCGAATTGACCTATTTACAAATCTATCTTAGACCATTTTAAGAACGCGACGGACGCTGCAGAAAGCCGGTATGAGCGGTATGATGTATGTTGGGCGGATAACGTCCGCAAATCTTAAAAACGCGATTTCTCCCGAGTCGCTCAGTAGAATTAGGCGTTCGAGGTCTTAAAACGTTTGTAATTACTTGTTTTACAATACCCCTAATGGGTTTTGTGTGTAAATTTCATTTGACGGAGTTATGACGATTTTAAGGGCTATGCACCGCCATTATTTCACTTTATTTCGCCTTTTATCGATGTAAAAGCTGAATTATCACAGAAGAAATGTAGCTCTTGAAATTTCCATTCGGATGGACTGCTTCCACTTTTCCGTAGCTCCAACCGTTTACGAGCTATGAGCAAAACAAAGTTTGCACATTTACGGGTACGGGTAAGAAGGTAGCAGAGGCAAAAAGAGGTTCATAGTCAGTACCGCTCTAATTCTACCCGTAAGGTCGTCTTTTAACGAATGAAATTTCTTGTTTCAGAACAATGAAGAGGACAACCCGATAAATTTCTGAAGATGCTAAATATTTTGTCTGACCCCCACCCAGTCTGTGTGTGGAATAACCCGATACTAATTTCGTCAAAATCCATAAATACGTGACCGATTTTGGTGATTATTTTCATGTCCGATCCTAATTTCACACTGGTTGCGCTTCGAAAGTAGGGAATATCAAATTTCTTAACGGAAGAGAGGAATTGGTGTAAATTTGAGATCGTTCAACAGAAAATGAAAGTCAGTAGCCGAGAGGTCCGCTCGGATTTTAGCGCACAAACCGGCTCAGCTGTCCACGAGAGGGGAACAGAGAAGTCTGGTTGACTCTGACAAATTAATGAGGATGCGGGCGATTGTCAAACTCCTATGACCAGAGACGGGGACCGATCGTCGTCGTCACGAGATGACGATGAACGACAGTCCAGAAATGGTGGACGATAACACAGTTTCATACACGCACAACAACATAACCATATACATTTCTTCAAGTAACCTTATTTTATCGCATTTACAGGCAAAAAGTCAAATTTTGAGGAGGAAAAGGTCCATTTTTTGAAGAATAATGAGTCAATTCCAACGAAGGATTGATGGGAAATTTCTATAGGAAAGTCCAGTCTTTTTAAAGGCATTTAAAAGAATTAGTGATCAAATGATACATCGATGACGTAAGGATTGATCCCGATCAATGGAATTGCATCTCCTTTCAATTTGACAGAAACCATATGGTTAAGGATGGTCAGGGATTAGGGATGGTTAAGGATGGTTAGGGAATAGCGATGGTTAGGACTGGTTAAGGATGGTTAGGGAATAGCGATGGTTAAGAATGGTTGAGGATGGTTGGTGGGGGATGGTTAAGGAATAGTGATGGTTAGGAATGATTAAGGATGGTTGGTGGGGGATGGTTAAGGAATGGTTGAGGATGGTTAGGGAATAGCAATGGTTAAGGATGGTTAGTGAATTTAATGGTTAAGGGATGGTTAAGGAATAGTGATGGTTAGGAATGGTTGAGGATGGTTAGGGAATAGCAATGGTTAAGGATGGTTGGTGGGGGATGGTTAAGGAATAGTGATGGTTAGGGAATAGCAATGGTTAAGGATGGTTAGGGAATTTAATGGTTAAGGGATGGTTAAGGAATAGTGATGGTTAGGAATGGTTGAGGATGGTTAGGGAACAGCAATGGTTAAGGATGGTTAGGGAATATCAATGGTTAAGGGGTGGTTAGGGATGGTTAAGGAATAGTGATGGTTAGGAATGGGTGAGGATGGTTAGGGAATAGCAATGGTTAGGGAATATCAATGGTTAAGGGATGGTTAGGGATGGTTGAGGATAGTTAGGGAATAGCGGTGGTTAGCAATGGTTGAGGATGGTTATATCTTCACTATTTCCATCTGTGTTTTTTTTCGATCCCAATTTCAGGCAACAAACCTGGACATATAGAACATCATCAACTTTACCTACATTGCATTGCCTACCATCATTATCGTTCGATTCCAACTTTCACCTCTCCGACCAATAGAATTGCTCCTCCTTTCTTCATTGGACGCCTCAGGTTAAGCGATGAGGATACGCAAATTGCGTACAAGGCCATCTAATGACCTACCGTAGACTTCGTACAATGTTGAGGACAAGAAAACACTGCACCTGATGGTACAGGCGTTGCAGGGACAGACGAGTCTCCCGGTGGGGTTAACCGAGCGTCGCCCGAGACAAAAACAGGTTCTAGGATGGATGGGGGGTCGGGGGGGGGGGGGCTCCAGCTTTCAAGGGCGCTCGAGAAAGGACTCGTGACAATTAGACGAGGAAACCAGAAGCCCTCGAGAAGCAACTGTTTTAATTTTTTCAATTAAGACCCAATCACGGTTAGTTATTTTCAATATTCACTACTCGTAAAATACAAGAAATCGTACTCGTCAAAAAATCAACATCCCTAGAAATGTGTTGTGTTATGTAGGCGTTTTGTGGAATCGACAAAAACAATTCATTCACCTCAAAATATGTTGAGTTGTATGTTTGGTTTGTGTACTGTGGAATCGTCCGCAAAAACGCTGCAAATTCTTTCACAGGGGTTTATTATTCAATTTTATTAATTTGGCTTGCATTCATGATTTGAATTGCTACTAAGCTTTGGAGTGTGCGTGTTTCACAGGTGATAGAGCGATTATTGAATTTCAGGAGATATGCATAGAGCACGTAAATCTGTTCTCAACCGAAATACGTAATTGGAACTTTATGACGATAATACTATGTGATATAGCTTGTCCAAAGCAGTGACAAGTTTGAAGAAAAAACGGTGCTTTGTTCAACCTAATTTGTTTCTTTGGGGTGCCCTTCAATTTTGAACGCTTTTTTGAAAGTAAATTTGGTTTGCGCAGCAATGGGCTGTTTCCCAGGACCTCAGAAATGAATTTTTGAATGGCAGTTTTGGTGAAAATTTTTGAAAATTTGAAACTTTTTTTGGTGTTAACCTGGAAGCTTGAAACTTTTAGGATATTAAGAGACAGGTTGCCACTTGTCTCTTATTACGTTAGAGCGTCTCTAGAGGTGTTTCTGACTTGCCCATTGACGATTTTTTACATCTGTCTCTTATTGACCCTAAGTGGGCAACACAGAACATAGTGTATTCTATTTTCTATGGTGGGCAATAAGAGACAAAGGCCCCCGAGAAAATTCGACTATTTTTCTCTCTTACATGAATTTTGCTATAAATCTCAAAAAAATCGTGGGGTTTCTATTTGTTACGAAGTGCTTACACAAAAATTTGCGACTTTGAAAAGTCAAAGGTTCGTCCAGAAAAAAAATACCTTCCCCTAGTTTAAGGCTTAAACTTTAAGCCTAACAGTGGGTGTAGCTGATTGTTGTTTATAAACTTGACGTTACGGTCGCTCGCCTCTGTCTCCATCTTGCGATATTCCCGCCCTTTGTTTGTCGACTGCGTGTCACGAGCAGAAAAAAGTTCTCCTATCGCTGTTCTTTCTATTCCCGTCTTTACCAGTCTTTCTTCACTCGTCCTTCGTTTCGAGTGACATCATCGAAGTTAGAAACAAAGAGGATCTCAAGAAGAAGATGAACCCATAAGGACGACAAGACAGATTCGTAGGCCCCACAAAAGACAATTTAAAATGTCACATCCTAGATTGATTAGGATATCAATTTATTTAAAATTAACATTCACAATATATAATTTCACATTTATAATGGCGATTATATGGCGCTGTTGTCATTAGAGGAGGAATTACTTGGTAGGCCTGAAGAAAATTTGGAAATCGTTAATGTACTTCTTAACAGAAATGGTATGGAGCTAAATTTCTCCAAAACTAAATTCATAACTTTTTCTAAAAGACAGCTAAGTTCTGAGATTGTGAAAACTATGAGGTGTCATGATAGTTTTAGTGAGAAATGTGGCTCTTGTGAATGCCCTGAAATAAGTGGAGTGTCAAGTATAAAATATTTGGGCCTAATTGTTGATGAACGAATATAATAGATTCAATATATAATAGATTAGGAACTTTTCAGATATGATAGCCAAAAGAATGGTATATTTTGCTCTGATACAATCGTTATTGGTATATATACCATATACGGTAGTGTGTTGGAGTGATGCGGCGTCTAAAAGAATCAACAATATCTTCATTGTCCAAAAATTGCTAATTAAAATATTTTTAAAAACGCTGCAAATTCTTTCACTGGGGTTCATTATTCAATTGGCTTGCGTTCATGATTTGAATTTCCACTAAGCTTTGGAGTGTGCGTGTTTCACAGGTGGTAGAGCGATTATTGAATTTCAGGAGGCACACAAATATGATCAACTGATCAATCCAAATAGGTATTTCGGTTGAGAACAGATTCACGTGCTCTATGCATATCTCCTGAAATTCAATAATCGCTCTATCACCTGTGAAACACGCACACTTCAAAGCTTAATAGAAATTCAAATCATGAACGCAAGCAAATTGAATAATAAACCCCAGTGAAAGAATTTGCAGCGTTTTTTTGCAGATTGATTCTACACCCTTTGAAACGTAAACCATGAAATTTTCAGGGGGGGGGGGATTACAATGGTTAGAATATTAATAAACCTCGTGTACTTATTTACCCCACTAATAATATTGAATAATATTTGAGGATATTCAACTAAATCCCACTCGATGTTCTGCATTCGTGACCCGTGGATCGGCTATAAACTACAAGTATCCACATCGGCTATGAAAGATTCATGGACGCTATCGGCATCACTAGGACCCAATAATAAACCAAAAAACGCAAATGTTGGCACCATAAATCGGGTATACATCGGGAATGGTTTGACCTACGGACCTGGGGAGGGGCTCATTCGATTCCTCATGGTATGCTCTTCAAATAGGCCGCTTCGACTTGTTTTGAGGTTTTTAGGGATTTTACAAAACTTTGACAACCCTTAAAGGGCACTTTAAATTAAGTGAGAGAGCTGGGTAAAGAATTGGGGCGATGTCGGAGCAACATGAATTTTTCTTGAAAATTTCAGCTTTTTTGCTCCAGCCGTTTGGGAGAAATCGTGTGTGCGGCGGACGGACGGAAAAATTTTTATTGCAGATTTGGATTCTACACCCTTTGAAACGTAAACCATGAAATTTTCAGGGGGGTTAGAATTTTTGTTTTAAGAGCGATTACAATGGTTTATAATTGAATAATAAACCAAAAGGGGGGTTTACTTCGACAAGTTTTTTGATTTCTCCACAATAGACGAAATTGACAGGGTGGTACGTTCATTATGGATCACGCTGTATACTCGTTATTGTAAATATACCGTGTTGGGAATTTAAAACTCGATGTCTGTTCGGGATGCGGTGAAATTTTCATTGAATGAAGCGAGGTGGAGCCTTGAAAGGGACTCGGAATTTTTGGGGATGCCCCCCCCCCATCCCCCCCCCCCTGCAGGTGAGATCTTCGGATAAG
The DNA here is from genome assembly GCA_031894815.1 of Creontiades dilutus. Taxonomy (NCBI): domain Eukaryota; kingdom Metazoa; phylum Arthropoda; class Insecta; order Hemiptera; family Miridae; genus Creontiades; species Creontiades dilutus. The sequence goes on from JAVIWC010001336.1 coordinate 25,875, forward strand.
GGAAGATTTCGGATGTAGAAAAAAATGGAACCTAAAAGGTTCGACAGGTAGACGTAGTAGGTGGGTCAGGTGATTCAACCTTCATAAGAGATTCCGTCACAGCAGATCTGTTCGAATGGTGTGATATATAAATTGTATAAACCAGCCATAGTCCATCCATCCAGGCAGAATTCCGTTCTGACATAATACGACGGGTTAGTATTTCTATGATGTTCTCGGGATTTTCGTGTTTTTGCGAGGAGTTTTGTAGTTCATCTCCCCATTTAAAAGGCGATTAGGATGGCCTACGTAGAAGAGCTATTCTTCAATCACAATATCACATTATATAAAAACGAGCTTATCAGAGTATATCGACGTTTCAGGGGGTGGTAACGCTGGGCGGCTGGAATTCTCGCCCCCGTCTCCCAGGGCAAGCGACGTGGTCCTCTCCTCGGGGATTTGGGATATACGATTTTTTGACTTTTAATATTGTTATTATACTCCCTCATTGTGTTGTTTAGTACTCTACCTCCTGTACACACGGGACTTACCCCAACAAGAAGGCACAACTGTTGCCACCTTTGCAGATGATACGGCTATCCTCTCTGTTGGAGATGATATAGAAGCTGCAACACGCAAACTACAGACGTCTACTACTGAGGTTTGTAAATGGACCAAGATGTGGAGAATGAAGCTGAACGAATCAAAATCAGCCCACATCAACTTCACTAACCGAAAAGTCCCAATCTTGGATGTTGAGATCAATTCGAATAAAATACCGCTTACTGAAGCAGTTAAATACTTGGGTCTGACACTTGACTCCAAATTAAACTGGAATAAACACATAGAAAAGAAGAAAGAAGAACTTAAAATCAAGTACAGAAGGATGTATTGGCTAATGGGAAGGAATTCTTATCTCTCTCTTCAGAACAAACTGCTTATATATAAGCAGATCCTTCGCCCTATTTGGACCTATGGGATACAGATCTGGGGCTGTGCCAAGAAATCAAATATTAAGAAAATCCAAACCTTTCAGAATAAAATACTGAGAAGTATAGTTGGAGCCCCTTGGTACATGCGAAACGATGATATTCATCGAGATTTGAGGATGGAGACAGTCTATGAAATTATTGCAAAATACGCAAGGAAGCATGAACATCGCCTCCACAAACACGTGAACCCGGAGATGCTCTACGTTTTGGACAACGAAGGTGAAATCCGACGTCTCAAGCGAAACAAACCACTGGATTTAGTTGTGCTGCGTGAATAGAAGTGCAATCGAACTCAGTGCTAATTAATTGAGCTATATAATAAAGGGCTAGATTTTGCTGTAAACCTACCCTCTTGGAGTGTACCTTTATTGATATGTAAAATTGCTAGATGAAATGTATTTGATTTTTCAGTCGCAATTAATAAATCACGAAAAAAAAAATTGTGTTATTCACCTATTTCTTTTTAACCTGCGTAGCAGGGCCATTAAACTAGTGTAGGTATAATAATGTACATAATACCGTATTATAAACTCAGAAATAGGAAACAAGTGTTCTTTTATAAGACTTGACTCTTATACGTGTGGCAGTTGAGATTCTGACTGCTTGACCGGCCAACCAATTCGCTCTACTTGCTCACCTGCCGCGCGTTAACCTTCAACAGTTTTTTCGGTCCATCGTTTCGGATAACGAAGGCGTCGTCAACGTAATCTTTCAAAGTTCAAAATCCACCAAAATCACACTGAATAATGATGAAATGCGTTCAAACACCCTACACCCTCGTATGTCCAATTTCTACAGCATTTCCAAGATTTTATAGAATATAAACCGTAAAAAATTAGTCGGTCCGTTCAAGCGCTTATGAGGTATGAAACCTACTGAAATTGTCATGATTAAGAGTTTTTGAAAATATCCAAAGGAGCTTATATAGCGTTTTTTAGAAATTCCTAGCCCGGCTCTATTATCATTTTTACTTAATTAACCGCTTTTCCACCCTTTTCATTTTCTTTCTATGTACTTAAATCCCTGGTAAGATGATTTCCTTGCAAGTTACCCTGTATAAAAAACGATGCAGATTCTTTCACTGGGGTTTATTATTCAATTTCATTCATTTGGCTTGCGTTCATGATTTGAATTGCTACTAAGCTTTGGAGTGTGCGTGTTTCACAGGTGATAGAGCGATTATTGAATTTCAGGAGATATGCATAGAGCACGTAAATCTGTTCTCAACCAAAATACCTATTTGGATTGATCAGTTGATCATATTTGTGTGCCTCCTGAAATTCAATAATCGCTCTATCACCTGTGAAACACGCACACTCCAAAGCTTAGTAAGTAATTCAAATCATGAACGCAAGCCAATTGAATAATAAACCCCAGTGAAAGAATACTTATTTACCTATATATTATCAGCGTTTCATGCATATCAGAATGCTTCAACCCGTGTATCGGCTATAAACTACAAGTATCCACATCGGCTATCCTCCAGTATCCACATTCACTACAACTCGACTATCGGCACACTAGGTTACAAACAAACAATAATAAACCAAAAAACGCAAATGTTGGCACCATAAATCGGGTTATACATCGGGAATGGTTTGACCTACGGACGTGGGGAAGGGCTCATTCGATTCCTAATGGTATGTTCTTCAAAAAAAGTCCAAATTTAGGCCGCCTTGACTTTTTTAAGGTTTTTAGGGATTTTACAAAACTTTGACAACCCTTAAAGGGCACTTTAAATTGACTGAGAGAGCTGGCTAAAGAATTGGGGCGTCGTCGGACCAACATGGATTTTTCCTGAAAATTTCACATTTTTTGCTCCAGCCGTTTGGGAGATATCGTGCGTACGGTGGACGGACGGAAAAATTTGTATTGCAGATTTGGATTCTACACCCTTTGAAACGTAAACCATGACATTTTCAGGGGGGGTTAAACATTTTTTCTTTTCATGAGCGATTACAATGGTTTATTATTGAATAATAAACCAAAACTAGAAGTCAATCACAAGGTATGGAGACCCTTGTGGCTAGTTTCATTCCTAACCGATTCAAGCTGAAATACGAATGGGGCTCGTTTTATGTCATCTGTATTGAAAAGGACAAGATATGGTTAATTCATCAATTAAAAATTCTTATCGAACAGGTTGTTGGAGCTCTTCGAAAATTTTCCTTTATTGTCATGGAAATCTATCTTTGGACGTTTCGCCCAGACAACGTGGGCTTCTTCAGCATGTATTTTCTTAGTTTTATCACTTTCCTCGAATTCATTAGAATCGTCGTCTACATCATCAAGATCATCTTTTTCTGCTTGCTGATGGCTTAGCATATTTAATAGATATTATCTTATTTTCGTTAACTGCACTGTCCACCAGGTGTACCAGTTGATATGTTAATTAGTTGGGTTTGTTCATTTTTATGATAATTTGCCTTTGAATGTCAATTTTGGAAAAATCAATGAGAGGTGAACACGAAAAAAAAAACGTGTTAAATGGTCAATCCATGCCCTACCAACTCAATTAAAAATTCTTCTAAAATGACGTCGAACCATTTTTGATGTCTTTCACAATCATGTTACTTATTCGAGGAAGCCGCTCGTTTCACGAAATTTGTTCCTCCGTTCGTCGGAAGCCCGTCAAGTTCTATAAAACCGGGTCCCTCGCTCCAACGGCCGTTACGTGTGCATTCGCGTCCATCCTACACACACTGACCTCCTCCAGACGTATTTTCACTGGGTTGAACGCTCACAGGCGCAACGTCTTTAACGAAAATGACGTCACCCGGTTATGAAAACTGGAGCGACGTTGGCGTCAACGTAACCTCCGCTGGGGTTCTCTTTTGATGACTATCGGTGGTCCGCAATGTGGAACGGATTAAATACGGATCGTCATTTGTATGTACACATCGTATTTGGGTTATGTTACGACAGTTAATGCTGAGGATTTCTCAATTCTTCCCTATCTTATACTCTCGAATCTCCCTTTTTGGTTTATCATTCTATAATAAACCATTGTAATCGCTCTTGAAAGAAAAAAAAATTCTAACCCCCAATGAAAATTTCATGGTTTACGTTTCAAAGGGTGCAGAATCCAAATTTCTCCCAAACGGCTGAAGCAAAAAAGCTGAAATTTTCAGGGAAAATCCATGTTGGTCCGACGACGCCCCAATTCTTGAGCCAGCTCTCTCACTTAATTTAAAGTGCCCTTTAAGGGCTGTCAAAGTTTTGTAAAATCCCTAAAAACCTCAAAAAAAGTCGAAGCGGCCTAAATTTATACCCTTTTTGAAGAACTTTCCACGAGGAATCGAATGAGCCCCTCCCCAGGTCCGTAGGTCAAACCATTCCCGATGTATGGCCCGATTTATGGTGCCAACATTCGCGTTTTTTGGTTTATTATTGTTTATGTTTTATCGCAGTGACGTAGTGATGTAGTGATGTAAATACTGGAGTGAACTCCTAAAAGGCTTTGTAGCCGATACACGGGTTGAAGCATTCTGATATGCATGAAACGCTGCAAATTCTTTCACTGGGGTTTATTATTCAATTGGCTTGCGTTCATTATTTGAATTTCTACCAAGCTTTGGAGTGTGAGTGTTTCACAGGTGATAGAGCGATTATTGAATTTCAGGAGGCACACAAATATGATCAACTGATCAATCCAAATAGGTATTTTGGTTGAGAACAGATTTACGTGCTCTATGCATATCTCCTGAAATTCAATAATCGCTCTATCACCTGTGAAACGCGCACACTCCAAAGCTGTGTAGAAATTCAAATCATGAACGCAAGCCAATTGAATAATAAACCCCAGTGAAAGCATTTGCATCGTTTTTTTAAAGCGTTATACGTATTTCTGCTATTTTAGCGAGTTAACTGCATCAATAACCATCCCTAGACTTACGAATGATGTAAAGTTTAGGTTTCCTGCTATAATAATACGAGTAAATATTGAGTTTTAAGCGCTTTTCGACGATAATGGACCACCGTGTGCCGGTGTATTTACTTTAGAATCTCACACGATCCTGTTAGTACTTAGTGCTAAGGCTCTCACCTTACCGATGCTGTTTCCTTCAAGGAAAACTCTTCTTCGTATCGGCTCCTTCTTACAACGTCCCGAGAACCTAAAGTAATAGTTGAATCGCCGTCGCTAAAAAGGCATCTACCGTGGCCACGATTAGTTTTTCTGTTACGGAAATGATCGGAAACAACTTATGGCCACTCGCAGTGACCAATTTCATCGTTCTACAACACAAAGTACACTGATATTATTCAATAATATTCAATATTTCACTTGAAAACGTGAAAGTTTCTACCTGTGAACGAAAATCAGTAAGTTTACAAACAACTCGGCCCGAGACAAGAAATATGTTACCCTCCGTTCTCATCAGGTCCCCAAAAAACGACAACGAGAAGGAATGCTGAAATCATGCAACGAGAAGGTATGTAGAACATGGAACCAGATGGATTGTGGATCATATAACGGGCAATATTCCTGTTTTCTATTACTAAACTTCAGAGATCCATTCAGAAAATAAGTTGCGACAACTTTTACCTCTTAGCCGTGATATTTCAGTTTTGCTCCTTCAGTCCGCACCGAATTTCCCCGATTTCACGATTAGAATGGAATTTTCACTCTTCGTTATTCTATGTTTCTTCACGTTATTTTCAAAAAGGATTTTTCTTTTGTCGGAGTAAAAGACGATCAACTTTCTATCCAAGTTAGGGGACGCTTTCTCTACCGGGGACAACGCCGATATTGCCATCAATGGGCTCTGGGGTCCTCGCTAAATCATTCGCGACGATTTCGTCGAATCCTGTAAAGAAAAACGCAAGAGTTTATTCGAAAAACGTAGTTTATTTCCATGAGAATTAAGAGGTACAGATCGATTTCGATTGTTATCACCGGTAGCAAAACAACGGTCGAATGTGCTTTTTAGAAAACAGTGGTTATGTAGTTGAAGGTGAAAGGGAGGTTGAATCCCATTGGTCGAGAGGTGATGGGAGATCGTCCAATCATGTGGTTTCTGTCAAATTGGAAGGAGATAAATTCTATTAGTGAGGGTAGGTGAGAAGGGGGGATCAACGATATTGATGGAAGGGTGTAGGAAAAGCGTGTGAAGCTCTGAATTCCAGTTTGTTTGCTGAAAACTGGGATAAAAAAGGACAAATGAGCCATTCCCTAACCATTCTTAACCATCCCCAATACCTAACCATCCTCAATACCTAACCATCCTCAACCATTCCTAACCATCGCTATTCCCCGACCATCCTCAACCATTCCTAACCATCGCCAATCCCTAACCATCCTCAACCATTCCTAACCATAGCTATTCCCTGACCATCCTTAACCATTCCTAACCATCGCTATTCCCTGACCATCCTCAACCATTCCTAACCATCGCCAATCCCTAACCATCCTCAACCATTCCTAACCATCGCCAATCCCTAACCATCCTCAACCATTCCTAACCATCGCCAATCCCTAACCATCCTCAACCATTCCTAACCATCGCCAATCCCTAACCATCCTTAACCATTCCTAACCATCGCCAATCCCTAACCATCCTTAACCATTCCTAACCATCGCTATTCCCTGACCATCCTTAACCATTCCTAACCATCGCCAATCCCTAACCATCCTCAACCATTCCTAACCATCGCCAATCCCTAACCATCCTTAACCATTCCTAACCATCGCCAATCCCTAACCATCCTCAACCATTCCTAACCATCGCCAATCCCTAACCATCCTCAACCATTCCTAACCATCGCCAATCCCTAACCATCCATTCTAACCATTCCCTAACCATCCTCAACCATTCCTGCCAATCCCTAACCATCCTAACCATTCCTAACCATCGCCAATCCCTAACCATCCTCAACCATTCCTAACCATCGCTATTCCCTGACCATCCTTAACCATTCCTAACCATCGCCAATCCCTAACCATCCTCAACCATTCCTAACCATCGCCAATCCCTGACCATCCTTAACCATTCCTAACCATCGCCAATCCCTAACCATCCTCAACCATTCCTAACCATCGCTATTCCCTGACCATCCTTAACCATTCCTAACCATCGCCAATCCCTAACCATCCTCAACCATTCCTAACCATCGCCATTCCTAACCATCCCTAACCATCCTTCCTAACCATTCCTAACCATCCTTAACCATTGGTACCATCCCTGACCATCCTCAACCATTCTTAACCATCGCCAATCCCAACCATCCTCAACCATTCCTAACCATCGCCAATCCCTAACCATCCTCAACCATTCCTAACCATCGCCAATCCCTAACCATCCTTAACCATTCCTAACCATCACCAATCCCTGACCATCCTTAACCATTCCTAACCATCGCCAATCCCTGACCATCCTTAACCATCGCCAATCCCCAACCATCCTCAACCATTCCTAACAGATGTACGAATGTGGAAATGCTTGGAAATATAGTAAAAATTCCCTAGTATCACATGTTTTTCTTTGTTGACTTTCAAACACAATAAACCAAACTTGTCAGAATCCAGGAATATTGTTAGAATGCCTCAATACAGAATTACAAAATGTACCAAAATGTATGTACCTAGACATATTAAAAAGGTATGCGCCCCACCCGAATTGGCATACTGGTTTTTTCAAACGTATATTCTCGTCGAAATTACCGGCTGATGACGCGTGAAATTACATAATGGCCGACTTTAGGTCAACGCCGAAGGTCGTACAGAAAAAACTCCGACTTTCTCTTCGCAATTCATCGGTTGACAATAAGCCCGGCGGATAGGCTAGTGAGAAACGAACAACAATAATGGAAGAAATCTGGGGGTACCCGGCTGCGTCATTCGGGGTGTTGATGTGAGGTAAATGTTGGGTTATAAGAAGGGAATTAAGGTTGAGACAGCACAGTGGCCGCTCTTTGTTTTGTTTTACACGGGCTAAAGCCCAATTACAAGAAATTGTATAAAAATTATTTCCAGACACAAGAAGAGTAGAGAAAAAGAAAGACATTTTTCCAAAGAAATGCAAGGTAAAACGCTGCAAATTCTTTCACTGGGGTTTATTATTCAATCGGCTTGCGTTCATGATTTGAATTTCTACTAAGCTTTGGAGTGTGCGTGTTTCACAGGTGATAGAGCGATTATTGAATTTCAAGAGATATACATGGAGCACGTGAATCTGTTCTCGACCAAAATACCTATTTGGATTGATCAGTTGATCACATTTGTGTGCCTCCTGAAATTCAATAATCGCTCTATCACCTGTGAAACACGCACACTCCAAAGCTTAGTAGAAATTCAAATCATGAACGCAATCCAATTGAATGATAAACCCCAGTGAAAGAATTTGCAGCGTTTTTTATGTTTATCAGAATGACTCAACCCGTGTATCGGCCATAAAGCCTTTTAGGAGTTCACTCCAGTATCCACATTACTATATCACTGTATCACAACGTTACTGATATCAACACAAAAACAATAATAAACCAAAATAACGCGAATGTTGGCACCATAAATCGGGCCATATATCGGGAATGGTTTGAGCTACGGACCTGGGGAGGGGCTCATTCGATTCCTCGTGGAAAGTTCTTCAAAAAGAGTACAAATTTAGGCCCCCTTGACTTTTTTTTTTGAGGTTTTTAGGGATTTTACAAAACTTTGACAGCCCTTAAAGGGCACTTTAAATTGAGTGAGAGAGCTGGCTCAAGAATTGGGGCGTCGTCGGACCAAGATGGATTTTTCCTGAAAATATCAGATCTTTTGCTCCAGCCGTTTGGGAGGAATCGTGCGTAAGGCGTACGGATAATTTTTTTTTTTTTTTTTTTCAAGAGCGATTACAACGGTTTATTATTGAATAATAAAAAAAAAAATTGAACACTTATTTCCGGACCTGAATAAAACTATTCTTAGATTATTTCCAATATTTTATACTTACACTAAGTATTTTTGGTTTAATTTATAATTATTTTAGTTTTTATTCCTAAAAATTTAGTATTTTTCTATCGGAGAGCACAAATTTTCGAATTCGGCTGGCAACGTTTCTTTCATTTCTGAATATTTCAAACTTGCCAAATTGTAAAATTACTTTGTCCACTTGTCAAATGGATACTTGTATTCGAGTAACGCCGTGATTCATCCCATTGCCGCGAATTTGATCGAAAGCGAAGAGGTTCAAATGCAATTATATCGCGATAAATGGGTAAATACAAAATTTGTATTTACATTCAATGTTATCTCGAGTGGGCCACTCAAAACTGCCTATTAGTGAGGTTGCAGTGTAAGAGCGAAAATCTATCTCAAACAGCGTATTTTTTCAGGATATGTAGAAATTTGCAATGTCCTTTTTTAAAAGTACAAAATTCTTCTAAAACCGCTAAAATGTCAGAAAAATGATCGAAAAATTTAATAAAACAGTTTGAATTTATATTTTCGTTTATCATTCAATAATAAACCATTGTAATCGCTCTGGAAAAAAAAATCTAACCCCCCCCCTCCCCTGAAAATTTCATGGTTTACGTTTCAAAGGGTGTAGAATCCGAATCTGCAATAAAAAATTTTCCGTCCGTCCGCCGTACGCACGATATCTCCGAAACGGCTGGAGCAAAATATCTGAAATTTTCAGGAAAAATCCATCTTGGTCCGACGACGCCCCAATTCTTGAGCCAGCTCTCTCACTCAATTTAAAGTGCCCTTTAAGGGCTGTCAAAGTTTTGTAAAATCCCTAAAAACCTCAAAAAAGTCAATCGGTCTAAATATTTAATTATTTGAAGAACATATCGAGGAATCGAATGAGCCCTTCCCCAGGTCCGTAGGTCAAACCATTCCCGATGTATGGCCCGATTTATGGTGCCAACATTTGTTTGTAATTTATTTGAAAAACCGATAGTCGATGTAGTGAATGTGGATATTGGAGTGATAGCCGATGTGAATACTTGTAGTGTTTTAGCCGATACACGGGTTGAAGCATTCTGATAATATATAAGTAAATATTATTCAATATTATTACTGGGGTTTATTATTCAATATTATTACTGGGGTAAATAAGTACTATTTCACTGGGGTTTATTATTCAATTGGCTTGCGTTCATGATTTGAATTGCTACTAAGCTTCTGGAGTGTGCGTAAAACAGGTGATAGAGCGATTATTGAATTTCAGGAGATATACATGGAGCACGTGAATCAGTTCTCATCCAAAACACCTATTTGGATTGATCAGTTGATGAATTTGTGTGCCCCCTCTACATCTGTCTACCTTTGGCTCTAAATTTGATTTTGGGGAAGTTTTAACGCAATACGAGTGCCAAAGGACTTGATAAATTATAGATGTTTTTATTGTGGGGGTATTGAGGTTCAATAAAAAAACGCTGCAAATTCTTTCAATGGGGTTTATTATTCAATTGGCTTGCGTTCATAATTTGAATTTCTACGGGCGATTATTGAATTTCAGGAGATATGATGGATATAAATCTGTTCTCGACGAAAATACCTATTTGGATTGATCAGTTGATCATATTTGTGTGCCTCTGAAATTCAATAATTGCCCTATCACCTGTGAAACACGCACACTCCAAAGCTTAGTAGAAATTCAAATCATGAACGCAAGCCGATTGAATAATTAAACATATCAGTACAAAAAAGAGTTTTGCAGCGTTTTTTATCCAGGAATAATGATATTTGATGATTCCATCTTGTATTAGTACCATTTTAGCAGCCTTTTTCAGGTATTCTTGTTTCACCTCGTTACTGATTCATATTTATAATATTCTTTAGTTAGACAGATTTGGTCTAGTTTCATCAAAATCTTCTAATAGTGTTTGGTTGGCGATCAACTGGACCATCTTGTAGCTGTTGATATAGCTGACGATAACTGAGATTGTAGTAAGATTCTAAGATAAGAAAAATTGTAGACAATAGCTAAGACTAACGAAGATTGTAGACAGCTTCAACGTTTTTAAACAGTTTTAAAGAAACTACGGACCAAATCTGTCTAACTAAAGAATATTATAAATATGAACAAGTAACGAGCGAAACAAGAATACCTGAAGAAGGCTGCTTAAAATGGAACTAATACAAGATAGAATCATCATATATTGCGTTATTAGTAGGTGCAATAAACATTTAACAATTTTGCCTGTGATCAAGTCGTACCCAGGAGTCTTTCTGGCAAAGAAAGCGGATAAAGAGATATATTTAACAATCTTAGAAGGTGCCTAGATAACTCGTAGATGGTTCTCAAACTACAAATTTCAAATTTACATCAACATCTCAAATTACCACATCTATTTCATCGTTGCTCGTGTCATGAAAGTGGAATTTTAGCGATTTATCGCTCGTTTGAGGGCGTTATTTAAGTTAATTAACGAAACATATCGGTGTAGATACAAAAACGAGTTAGTTTTACCTTTTTTAATAAATTTCAATATTATTTTTCTCCGTATAATTAAAATTTGGGCCGAAGTAGAGAATAGGTAACCCCTACCTCTCATCGGGCTCATTTGAACGTGTATCGTTGCGTACTTTCATCGATATGTATAGGATAATATATGGATACCACTGCCATGTATTATGGAATGATTTTCACGACCGTGATATCGATAGAAGTATTTTTAATACGCAGAAACGTGTTAACACATTCTGGTCTATTTGTCCAACTGGTCTATATTTAACTAGAAGGATTGATGTAGGATACTTTTTTGCCATTTCCGCCTATATCGATAGAAGACATCGGGTTTTTCAATATGCCGACGGTCTGATAAGGAAGGGGTCACCTATTCTCGACTTCTACCCAATTTTTTTTACGATTCTATCTTCTATTAGTACCATTTTAGGTGCCTTCTTCAGGTATTCAAGTTTCGCTTAGTTGTTTATCGATTTATCGGAATTTTAGCGATTTATCGCTCGTTTGAGAGCGTTATTTAAGTTAATTAACGAAACATATCGGTGTAGATACAAAAACGAGTTTTACCTTATTTATCCAGGAATAATGATATTTGATGATTCCATCTTGTATTAGTACCATTTTAGCAGCCTTTTTCGGGTATTCACCTCGTTACTGATTCATATTTATAATATTCTTTAGGGATACAGATTTGGTCTAGTTTCTTCAAAATCTTCTAATAGTGTTTGGTTGGCGATCAATTTTACCATCTTGTAGCTGTTGATATAGCTGACGATAACTAAGATTGTAGTAAGATTGTAAGATAAGAAAGATTGTAGACGATAGCTAAGACTAACGAAGATTGTAGAAAGCTGCAAACAGTTTTAAAGAAACTTCGGAACCAAATCTGTCTAACTAAAGAATATTATAAATATGAACAAGTAACGAGGCGAAACAAGAATACCTGAAGAAGGACATAAAATGGAACTAATACAAGATAGAATCATCATAAATTGCGTTATTAGTAGGTGCAATAAACATTTAACGACGTATTTATTGTTATGTATTGTAAATGGGGACTTACCTATTCAAGAAAAACGATGAAATGGACGTGCGAAGATCATAAACTGATGTGATTACATCATTTCACTTCGGGTCACCAATTCACAACCCTAACCAGCACCAAAGTTTTTGGAAAAATGGATGGTTTATGAGCGATCACTTTGAACAATCAACGCACTTCTGTTTTACAAGGTTTAAACCGAGAAATTACACGCGAAATGAGGTTGTTTTTTGAAGTTATTGATAGAACAAAACGATGAAAACCGATTTCGAAACGGACCGTGTTACGTACGATACGCGAAAGAGCCCGATGCGAACAACGCCGTCGGCTAAGGTCAACTGGTTTCGGTGTTTGGGCGTTCAAACGCGAGCGAGTGGGAGGGGAAGTTGTGAAACCCCGGAGGAGGGACGAGGAGGGGGAACGCAACACGAGGAAGGAACGTAAACAGACGAGAGAGTGGGGGTGGAAGATGGATGCTATATACGTTCCATGTAAAATGGATGCTATATTTTTAGTATCCATGGAGGGGTGGATGCTATATATATGTTTTTTTAGTGTCCATGGGAGGTGGATGCTATATATAGCTTTTCCAATATATAGCTTTTCCAAGTCTCCCCCCTTATGATTCAAAAAAAACGTGCTTTTTTTTTTCCCTGTTGGGAATTGAGAATTTTCCCGAATTGAATTTTTCCAAACCAAATTTGAGATTTTTCCAAACCAATTTGAGAATTTTGTCGAATTGAGAGAGTTTCCAAACCAAATTGAGATTTTTCCAAATCAATTTGAGAATTTTCCAAATCAATTTTGAGAATTTTCCAAATCAAGTTGAGAATTTTCCAATCTAGGAAACTTTCACTACTAAAAAGAAAGAGGGAGTTTTCCAAACCGAATTGACAATTTTTTTAAGGCAATCCAACACTTTAATTGAAAACCAAATTAGTGAAGCAAAATAAAAGAATAGAAGATAGCACTTTATGAACAAATTAACATTGAAATCAGAATGTCAAAATGAACGAATTTTTGTTTTTGTTGACTTCAATAGACCAGCCAAACGCAGAGTAGCCTCGATTTTTTCTGTTCTTAACAAGATCGTAATTTTAATGAAGTATTCTTCGTTCATTTTGTCTTTTTGATTTAAATGTTAATTAGTTCATGAAGTGCTATTCTTTCATTCTGCTTCACTAATTTTGTTTTCAATAGAAGTCTTGAATTGCCTTAAAAAATTGTCAATTCGGTTTGGAAAACTCCCTCTTCCTTTTTAGTAGTGAAAGTTTCTTAGATTGGAAAATTCTCAAATTGATTTGAAAAAATCTCAATTTGGTTTGGAAAATTCTCAATTTGACTTGGAAAATTCTCAATTCGACTTGGAAAAGCTATAATATATGCTGTACACCCTGTATACGTCCCCTAGGCCAAATATGGGTTAATTTAAATACCTACGGTTTGTTTTTCTATATCGTGGGGTTCCGGGTAAAAGTGACCAAGTAACATTTTTTTTTTCGAAATGAGCTTTTTTTGTCATTCCGGTACTAAGGAACGTTGTCTACTGTGTGTTGTTGCTAAGAACGTTATCTTCAAACTGATGTGCAAGAAATACTTGAAAATAAATTTTACCTGCCTGACCCAAAGAGTTTTATGTGACCAAATGGCATTTGAACTCAACCACAAAACACGAGATGGATTATAAATGTACTCTCGCTGGTGCGTGTAAATGTTATCAATTGCCATTTGATCACTTTTACTGTGTAAGATTTGTAAGATTGCATAGTGGGCAGGTGAAAATGACCAATTACAGTGATAGGTAATGGATAACCTTTTCTAACAGAAATACGTATAATAAGGTAACGGTACCGGTAGTGGCCACAGTTAAGAATTTTTTTCTTTAGTTTTGACAATTGTGGGCCAACAGTAGTACTAACTTTCTTCAGGACTCAATTAGACTCTTCCCTAACATATCCATTGCCTAAAACTATCAAAAGAACAATTTTTTCTATTTTTTATTAATTTTTTCTCACACCTTTATTTTGATCTAGTAGTGGCCACATCAAATTACGAAATTTCCAGTAGTGGCCACGTGCATGTCTCAGTAGTGGCCACTTGACATTTTGCCCTCCTTACGTGTTTAATATCATTAAATTCAATACCAGATGAACAAAATTGATTCTATCCAGTAGAAGCTCTAGGATACAGCCCAACAAACGAGGAAACTAGGGACGGTCATATTGAGAAGTTTACCACAATTTCCAATGATGCTCTGCGCACTCCTAGTTCAACCTCTGACTACAAGATGACATGAGCTGTACCTCCTGCAAGTTTGAAGCCACTAGGAGACCGGGAATCCTTATTTCTCAAATATAAACTTTAAAATGGCCACTACTGGAGCAGTGGCCACTACCGGTGCCGTTACCTTATACGTAACAATGATATTATAATTGTTATTAGATGCTTGGCAACACGATAAATTAACGAAAAAACTATTCAATCCCTCAATTTCATGTAACTATGCGACTGATTTTCGAAGAATTGAATTGACCAAATGAGTAAAGCTTGAAACTCCAGGCAGGTAAAAATGATCGAATAGAGTTTTCCGAATAAACAGCTCTTATTTAATGTGAAGTGAATTTTGAAGCACGATATGAGAGGAGGGCACTAGCTAACTACCTACAGGATAAAGAAAAATCGAAACATAGTCGGATGAGACATCACACAACCAGTGTTCGTAAGAAGAAAATAGGTGGAACTTCAGATCGCTCCCCTGTAAAATTTTGCAAATGTTACTTGGTCACTTTTACTCGGAACCCCACGATATGTGCTCAAATATTGTGCGTTGACGCAATTTCAAAATTTTTGCTTTAAAAACTGTTGATATTTCTATGTATTCTACGATATTATTAATGTTTATTTTCTTTCTTTTTTATATATTTATTTAATCATGCATTTAATACCGCATCCTCCCCGTAAATCGAAATAGGAACAATCAAACAAAATTTTTCCTCTCGACACCTAATATATTTACATATTGAACACTATCGTGGCATAACATTCCTCACACCCCTTCACATCACAATACAATCAAATTTAAATATTTAAATATCCTATAAATTTTAAATTTAAAACCGAAATGCACCTTTGAATTTCTCATCTTAAAATCACGTGCTACATTTTTTTCGTTACACATTACCGAGAAAAATATACCCCAAAATGTCAATTTTTTTAAAAAGACAAATTTCGTTAACCAACTACGGTAAATCTAGAAAATTTAAATTTATTATTTTTTGGTTTCAAACGTACACATTTTTTCACTAAGTGATTGATCCAATTTTATTTTGTTAAATTTCCCTACTAAAATAGGAGAATTTAATCAATGGATAGTGTTCAGTTTAAGTGACCTTTACGTGCGAATTTTGAATTTTTTTAAATCGATGAAATGTACAAAGTTTTACAAAGCGAAATTCAACTTTTTCACTAAGTGATTGATCCAATTTTCGTTCTTGTTAAATTCGCCTACTAAAATAGGAGAATTTAATCAATGGATAGTGTTCAGTTTAAGTGACCTTTACGTGCGAATTTTGCACTTTTTGAAAATCGATGAAATGTACAACGTTTTACAAAGCGAAATTCAACTTTTTCACTAAGTGATTGATCCAATTTTCGTTCTTGTTAAATTAACCTACTAAAATAGGAGAATTTAATCAGTGGATAGTGTTCAGTTTAAGTGACCTTTACGTGCGAATTCTGCACTTTTTGACAATCGATGAAATGTACAACGTTTTACAAAGCGAAATTCAACTTTTTCACTAAGTGATTGATCCAATTTTCGTTCTTGTTAAATTCGCCTACTAAAATAGGAGAATTTAATTAACAGATAGTGTTCAGTTTAAGTGACCTTTACGTGCGAATTTTCCAATTTTGAGAATTGATCGAACGTCCGACGTTTTAAATAAGGA
The DNA here is from genome assembly GCA_031894815.1 of Creontiades dilutus. Classification (NCBI taxonomy): domain Eukaryota; kingdom Metazoa; phylum Arthropoda; class Insecta; order Hemiptera; family Miridae; genus Creontiades; species Creontiades dilutus. The sequence goes on from JAVIWC010001336.1 coordinate 42,226, forward strand.
AATTTATCGATTTCCGAGTCACAAAATTTCGAAAGATTCGAAAAGTGGATTCTGAAATACGTTTCAAAAACTAGAACACAGTTTTTGATTGCACTAAAAAAAAACAAGACTTTCGCTGTAGCTTCAAACATTTTAAAATATAACTTATAAAAAAAAATGTTTAAGAAATTTCTATTTTTAAAGTACATTTGTTTTTTGTCTTCATTATTCGAGAAAAAATAACTTTATTAATACATTAATTGGTCAAATTTTAAAAAGTGTATTACGAAAAACCGAAAGAATTACTAAATTCGGATAAAATTTGTTAAATTTATGTTTTTTTTTTCGGTTATTAGCATGAAGAATTTGAATTGTTAATGGATTTTCGATCTTTGATTTTGGCAATTGGGATTGTGGACCACGTTCAAGATCGGACCAATCGACAAGTGTGACGTCAACCGAATCACTGCCTCCTATATCTCACGCCTACGCATATACCAGTAGAATTTTGATAACTTTTTCACAATGTTGATACTTTTTTATAAAAAATTCCATCACAAATTGATCAACTCTAAAAATAACAAAGACTCAGTCAAACTCTTGGGACCCCAATTTAGGCCTAATATTATCATTTCACGCCAATCACCAACTCCTGTCAAAAACACAACCCTAAACTAATTTTTTGCTCCCACTCTTTTGATATCTGATCGAATTTTCAATCATAAATTACGTAGAATTCAGAAATATCTTAGATTTTAGCTGTTTCTATTAATACGTTCAAATTTATTCTCATTTCACTCACCGAAAAGTTGGTTCTTGAATTTGATTTTCTTCGAAACGAAGCTGCAGCTATAGCTTCAAATATTTGAAAATACAACTCTTTCAATAAGTTTCTGCAACCAATTCTATTTTTGAAAGTATATTTGATTCTTTCTTTTTCTTCATTCATTCTTTCACCCCTAAAAACATCAAATATTATAAAATGAAAAGTTAAGTTCGAAAGACAACACTTTTCAAGTACATTAAATTGGTCAAATTTCAAAAACTGTACTATAAACAACCAGAAAAAAAAACTTTAAAAAGAACTACAGATTTGTCAACGACCTCCAAATGACCTATAGGCCTTTAAACGACATTCAAATGACCTTCAGGCTTCTAAATAACATTCAAATGACCTTCAGGCCTTTTTTTATCACTTCATATGACCTTCGGGGTTCTAAACTACATTCAAATGACCTTCAGGCCTTTTTTTTATCACTTCAAATGACCTTCAGGCTTCTAAACAACATTCAAATGACCTTCAGGCCTTTTTTTTATCACTTCAAATGACCTTCGGGGTTCTAAACTACATTCAAATGACCTTGAGGCCTTTTTTTATCGGTTTCAAATGACCTTCAGGCTTTTCAACGACATTCAAACTATCTTTAATCTTGTCAATGCCATTTAAACGACATTTTAAACAATTTAAAGAAGAATTACAATTTTTTTAACGACATCCAACTGAATTGTTTAATTCTTAACGACATTCGAATGACCTACAGACCGATTAATGTCATTCTAACGGCATATAAATTTTTTTTAAAACATCTTTCAAATGAGATTCAAATTTTTCAACAGTTTTAAAATAAGTTCCAGGCCTTTTGGTATTTTAAATAACCTTCAAACTGTATAACGACATTCAAATGACCTTCAGACCGTTTAACGACATTCAAATGACCTTCAGGCCTTTCAAAAATGGCCTTGTAAAGAACCTTCGAACTGTATAACGACATTCAAATGACCTTCAAATTTAACGACATTCAAATGACCTTCAGGCCTTTACAACATTCAAATGACATTCATTGACCTTCAAACTGATCATTCAAATGACGACATTCAAATGACCTTCATTCTTCTAAACAACATTCAAATGACCTTCAGGCCTTTCAACAACATTCAAATGACCTTCGAACAATATTCAAAGGCCTTTTTTGTAAAGAACCTTCAAACTGTTAACGACATTCAAATGACCTTCTTTCAGACCATTGAACGACATTCAAATCAACCGTTTAATGACATTAAAATGACCTTCAGACTTTTTGTTTTCATCAGCTTCAGACCGTTTAACGACATTCAAATGACCTTCAGGCCTTTCAACAACATTCAAATGCCCTTTGAACCATTTAGCGTACTTTTGATGGACCTCTCAACCGTTTAATGACATTAAAATGACCTTCATTTTTTTATCAGCTCTCAAAGGTTTTTTCAAGGGTTTTTAACAACATTAAAATGACCCTCAGGCGTTTCATATAAATGACCTTCAAGCCTTTTTAACGACCTTGAAATAACCTTGAGGAATTTAAACGCCTATTTTTACCTTCAAATTGCAGTTTATTGGTCTTTAAGTGACCTTGAGGTCTTTTAACAGTACTCTAATGAACTTAAATTCACTTGTAGGCCTTTCAAAGACATTTTAATGACCTTCAAAATTTTTATAAACAGCTAAATGTTCTTTTTAAAGGCTTTTTAAAGACGTTCAAATGACCTTCACGCCATTTCTAAACAGTTGAATGACCTCAAGCCTTTTAAAAACGTTCAAACGATCTTCAGACTTTTTTATCAACACTCAAATGACCTTCAGGCCGTGTGTTGACATTCAAATGACCTTCAGGCTTTTTAACGACATTCAAATGACCTTCAGGGATTTACAACAACATTCAAATGACCTTCAAACCATTTAGCGTACTTTCTTCTTCTCCAACCGTTTAATGACATAAAAAATGACCTTCATTTTTTATCAGCTTTCAAAGGTTTTTTTTAGGGTTTTTAACAACATTAAAATGGCCTTCATGTTTCATATACATGACCTTCAAGCCTTTTTAACGACCTTGAAATGACCTTCAGGAGTTTTGCCGCTTTTTTAAACTTTCAAACTGCAGTTCATTGGTTTTTAAGTGACCTTAAGGTCTTTTAATGAAAGTTTTTAATGACCTTCAAATGACCTTAATGTCTTTTTTTAATGAACTTCAAATCACTCGTAGGCCTTTCAAAGACATTTTAATGAACTTCAGGACTTTTATCTGTTTCAAAAGGGCATTCATGATGTTTAACGAATTCAAAACGACCTTCACACTTTTTATCAACAGCTAAAACAGTTCTTCAGGGCTTTTTCAAGACGTTCAAATGACCTTCACGGCATTTCTAAACAGTTTCTAAACATCTTCAGACTTTTTTACCAACACTCAAATGACCTTCAGGCCTTTTGTATACATATAAATGACCTTTAGGCCGTTATCACAACATTTAGACGACCTTAATGGATTTTTTAGTGACCTTCGGTGGGAGTTTTCACTTCTGAACGTCCGCCGTGAGGAAGAACATCCCTTCGTGGAAGTGATCGGCAGTTTTCGCTTCGACGTGAAGCACCGAGCTCAAAGCGCCAGAATCGGCCGGTGTCAAGTTCGGCGTCAAATTGACGAATTTGAATACGGTGTCGTCGCCATCGCCGAATCCTCTCGCCCTGAGCCCTGCGTACATAACGGAAAACATTTATTTATTTATTTATTTATTTATTTATTTATCGGCATCTACATAACACTAAAACTACAAGAATGGATAAAAATACACATAAAAAGAAAAACTTAATACAGCACTACAGTTACCCATACTGCAAGTATAGGTAACTCAAAAATACAACTTTAAAAAAAAATCAATTAAAACAATAATCAAAAACAAAATTTCTGATGCCCACCGGATAATAAGTTCCTGAGAACTTGTGCTACCCGGTGGAGTCACAAGGATCAGGCACGACTATGAAAAGGGCTCCTGAACTCCAAAAAATTAAATTGAGAATTGAAAATTAAATTATACGCCGATCATCACTTAAAAAAGTTAAAATCATATTTTCATAAGCAAGTTCAACATCTTTTTAAAGCTAGTTAAATTTGGAAAAGAAGATAAATTGATGTTGTTCTCAAAACAAAATTTCAAAACGCGAACATAGGCGTTTCTCCTATAAAACTCCGTATTAGTTTTGGGTAGAATAATGCCCGAATTTAGATAATTTCGCGTTCTAGAAGTAGCAGAAATATGTTCTTCCCTAATGCCAGTAATATAAACATGGATGCACGAATGAAAAAGGAAAATTTGTTTAATAGACTTAACATCAAAATATTTATAAAGTTACAGTAGGGTATCTAGAAGTTTTATTAAGTATAACTTTAAGTAATTGATTTTGCATGCACTGGACTTTAGTTACATATGATTTACAAGCCCCCCCCCATAAAATAATTCCATATTTAATAATGGAATAAGCCAGGCCATAATAAATCAAACGCAATTGATCTTTAGTTAAAAAATTTCTAATTTCCCTGAAGACGAAAAAGAGTTTACGCAACCTAGAGATAAGATATTCAATATGCGGTTTAAAGTTTAAATTCTGATCTATTATCACTCCAAGATATTTACATTGCTCAGTAAAAGGTATAGGAACACAGGCACAACCGCCGTCATGGGAGGTGCAATTACTTATTGAACGAAACTTGACGTTATGGTATTGGGGGAAAGTTCGCCTACCCACTTTAAACCTTAGTACAGAAGTTTTTTCAACATTCAGGGCCATATTATTCGCATCGAACCAGTTCTTCACCAAAAGGAGGTTGTCGTTAACAGAGTCTATTAAATTACAGTAGTTTTCCCCCCAAAAAACTATCGCTGTGTCGTCGGCGAAACAAATGAATTATTAAGAATAGCTCTGACATTAGGTGGTCAGATGGACACTTTTGGAGATGCGTGCGCACTTTTCCATCACCGTGTTTCTGGACAACTGCAGCTATAGTGATTTCAGGATGTATGGCATTTGAACAGTCTTAACCTACAACAATCTGTCATCTACGAGGATTCTATATCGTACCTGGTGAGATCCCGTCCGATGTCCTGCATATCCCGACGCCGCTGATGTACAGGTTAGGCGACTTGGGGATCCCGTGTTCGACGTCGTTCATCCGAATCCCATCCGTCTGAAACGATTGATAAACGTTTTGGTTTATCATTCAATAATAAACCATTGTAATCGCTCTGGAAAAAAAAAAATTCTAACCCCCCCTGAAAATTTCATGGTTTACGTTTCAAAGGGTGTAGAATCCAAATTTCTCCCAAACGGCTGAAGCAAAGGATCTGAAATTTTCAGGAAAAATCCATCTTGGTCCGACGACGCCCCAATTCTTGAGCCAGCTCTCTCACTCAATTTAAAGTGCCCTTTAAGGGCTGTCAAAGTTTTGTAAAATCCCTAAAAACCTCAAAACAAGTCGAATCGGCCTAAATATTTTCCTATTTGAAGAACATACCATGAGGAATCGAATGAGCCCCTCCCCACGTCCGTAGGTCAAACCATTCCCGATGTATGGCCCGATTTATGGTGCTAACATTTGCGTTTTTTGGTTTATTATTGTTTGTTTGTAACCTAGTGATGTCTGGCCGATAGCGTCGAGTTGTAGTGAATGTGGATACTGGAGTGATAGCCGATGTGGATACTTGTAGTTTATAGCCGATACAGGGGTTGAAGTTTATTATTCAATTGGCTTGCGTTCATGATTTTAATTTCTACTAAGCTTCGGAGTGTGCGTGTTTCACCGGTGATAGAGCGATTATTGAATTTCAGGAGATATGCATAGATCACGTAAATCGGTTCTCAACCAAAACACCTATTTGGATTGATCAGTTGATGATATTTGTGTGCCTCCTCTACATCAGTCTACCTTTGGCTACATCGTTCAAATTTGGATTTGGGGAAGTTTTAACGGAATACGATTGCTAAAGGACTTGATAAATTATGGACATTTTTATTGTGGGGGGGGGGGGGGTATTGAGGTTTATTAAAAACGCTGCAAATTCTTTCACTGGGGTTTATTATTCAATTGGCTTGCTTTCATGATTTGAATTTCTACTAAGCTTTGGAGTGCGTGTTTCACAGGGATAGAGCGATTATTGAATTTCAGGAGATATGCATAGAGCACGTAAATCTGTTCTCAACCAAAATACCTATTTGGATTGATCAGTTGATCATATTTGTGTGCCTCCTGAAATTCAATAATCGCTCTATCCTGTGAAACACGCACACTCCAAAGCTTAGTAGAAATTCAAATCATGAACGCAAGCCAATTGAATAATAATTTTCCCCAGTGAAAGAATTTGCAGCGTTTTTTACGAGAACCTCAAAAACATCACGAAAACCCAGTACACAGCCAGCTTAGAGTTGGGAGGTGTAAAGACCGTTCGTTCCCAACCTGTTTGTTTATTCTGCAGACAAGGTCAGTTGGAAAAATCCCAACGTTCACCAGTTCACTTGATGCTCAATTCACTTTTAACATTCAGCACACGTGGCAAAAGGTTTTAAGGTGTTGGAAAGCGCCTTCAACGTACTTTTGACTACGTTTTGTTGGCTAGTACGTGTTTGAGCAAAGTTGGCAACACCTAATGACCTACCTCAATATACAGAAAATGAAAAGAGTTTATATGTTAATCACCTGGGAATCAGACGGTTCGTCCACGCTGCTTTGCTCTTCGGAAACTTTGTGGCGAAAACGAGAGGATTTCGGTAGCTGGTCAGCCGGAGCTACGTGTACCCAGGAATGGTCCGAGTCCAAATGGTACCTTAATGAGAAGAAAAACAAAAATAAATGTCAATATAAATAAATGTGCTAGCAATGGCATGAAGTGAGCCAACCACAATCCACACATTCAAAATGTGAACAGAGCGTTTACATATAAACAGTTCATCGTTTCTATCAGAATTTCCTATCTATTTCCAGTTTATTTAAAAGTAGTAAGAGCTAGAAAAAGTTGCTGAGGAATGCAAGGGTGTGTCAAACGGTTAATCATCCACTCAGAATTATTACAGACGCGATCACAGTCACGTGAACGCCGCCAAACAAACCGATATGAAACATTATATGTATGAATTGATATGAAAAACGCTGCAAATTCTTTCACTGGGGTTCATTATTCAATTGGCTTGCGTTCATGATTTGAATTTCTACTAAGGTTTGGAGTGTGCGTGTTCCACAGGTGATAGAGCGATTATTGACTTTCAGGAGGCACACAAATATGATCAACTGATCAATCCAAATAGGTATTTTGGTTGAGAACAGATTTACGTGCTCTGTGCATATCTCCTGAAATTCAATAATCGCTTTATCACCTGTGAAATACGCACACTCCGAAGCTTAGTACAGATTCAAATCATGAACGCAAGCCAATTGAATAATAAACCCCAGAGAAAGAATACTTATTTACCCCAGTGATAATATTGAATAATATTTACCTATATATCATCAGCGTTTCATGCATATCAGAATGCTTCAACCCGTGTATCGGCTATAAACTACAAGTATCAACATCGGCTATCACTCCAGTATCCACATTCACTACAACTCGACGCTATCGGCATCACTAGGTTACAAACAAACAATAATAAACCAAAAAACGCAAATGTTGGCACCATAAATCGGGCCATACATCGGGAATGGTTTGACCTACGGACCTGGGGAGGGACTCATTCGATTCCTCATGGTATGTTCTTCAAATAGGTAAAATTTAGGCCGCTTCGACTTGTTTTGAGGTTTTTAGGGATTTTACAAAACTTTGACAGCCCTTAAAGGGCACTTTAAATTGAGTGAGAGAGCTGGCTCAAGAATTGGGGCGTCGTCGGGCCAAGATGGATTTTTCCTGAAAATTTCAGATCTTTTGCAAAATGTTTTCTATTGCAGATTCGGATTCTACACCCTTTGAAACGTAAACCATGAAATTTTCAGGGGGGGTTAGAATTTTTTTTTCCAGAGCGATTACAATGGTTCATTATCGAATAATAAACCAAAACTCGAAGTGGAAATTGAGGTCGCCGAAAGTTGAAATTGAGATGCCAAAAATATTAAAATCATTGTGCCAAAGGTTCAAATTAATTTGACAAAATTTTCAATTTGATAATATGCCAAAAATTCAAATTGATTTTGCCAAACTAATCTGATTTTATTTATTTTTCCTAACTATATATGTATGTTTGTAAGTACCTTGCGTGTGTGTGTGAGTGTGTGTAATAATAATTGATAATTTTACCAAAACTGAGTGATCTCCGTTTATAAGTCTCAAAATACTATATCTACTGCTATAGCTTCCAAAATCTTTCATTTTTTTATTCGTTAAAGGGAGCGACTACACCAAGTATGAACAAAATCGGAGGGGGTTGGTACATTTCGAGTCTGTCTGGGTGTGGAATGAACATATAGCTATAAAAAGTGGCAGCACGCTGGATGTTGCCCAATATGAAGGTGCTGTGGTGTCAAAGTTGCGAGAAGTGGCTACACGACGTAAAGCCACTGAGCTTGCAGCCAGCGAGCAGCTCCTGGCAACACTACCCACAAGGCAGCAAAGAACCATTCGAAGGACAAGAGAGGCGTCCCAATGGCTCAGCGTCCTCCCATTGGCGGCAGACAACTTCGACTTGTCACAATCCCAATTCCGCGATGCACTGTCCATTCGGTACGGCTGGGAACCGAAAGGGTTGCCAGTGTGGTGCGACGGATGCGGGAGTCCCATGGACATGAATCACGCCCTTAACTGTATGAAGGGAGGCCTGATCAAACAGGGACATGACCTCGTCCGAGATGAATGCGCAAAAATAGCGAGCCTTGCATGGAACGGCGTGGTCACAGAACCAGTTTTACGTGACAGTGCTGACGGCAGCCCAGGCTTGGTAGCGGACATGAAGGTCCATGGCGTGTGGGACCGTGAGAGACCTGCGTTTTTCGATACCCGCGTTATAAACGCTGACGCAGTCTCTTACTCCTCCATGGACTGGCCTACCGTCTCCCGGCATGCAGCCCAAGCCAAACACGCAAAATACGATAGAGTCGCTGAAGACCTGAGAGGGTCTTTCACGCCACTCGTCGTTTCATGCGATGGCGCATTACATAAAGAATACGAAGCCTTCCTCAAGAACGTTTCCTTACGCCTCGCCAACAAGTGGTCGAAATCCTACTCCCAGGTGATGATGTGGGCACGAGTGAAAACTCAATTCTCGGTTCACCGAGCAGTCTCCACGAGGCTAAGGGGCCCCAAGGAAACACGTACGAGGACTAGGACTAGAGGACGGAGCAGCAATTTGGCTACCGGAAGACTAAAATCACACACACACACACACACACACACACACACACACACACACACACACACACACACACACACAACGTACTTACATACCTACATACATACATATATATAGTTAGGAAAAAAAATGAAATCAGATTAGTTTGGCAAAATCAATTTGAATTTTTGGCATACTATCAAATTGAAGATTTTGGCAAATTAATTTGAACCTTTGGCACGAATCAATTCTAATATTTTTGGCATCTCAATTTAAACTTTCGGCGACTCAATTTCTACTTCTGGCTTCCATACCACCTCGAGCTTTTGGCATATCAATTTATACTTTTCACAGATCCCAACTAACCCAACATTCCACCCCATATAATGAACAATTAATGTTTTCTCTCTCTCACATATAGCTAATTCATCTATAACTAAAGAAAAAAAGTTGAAAGCTAATTTAGCAATAAAATTAGCTGAGTAATAAATTAATTAGCAAATAGGATGTGGCCACCGCATGGTGAGGGCTCATTTTCAGCGACGACACAGAAATATCTGCTTGATATAGAAGTGTTATGCTTTTACGATGGTTTCTGATGGGAAACCAACTTGCACAGATTTGGAAAATAACTCAAATTCAAGAATCTTGCCTCGGTTCTTCTCGTAAGAGGAGTCGGCCGCGACGTCTGCAGAGGTCTCCCGTTGAGTGACTTCTGGTGAGCGAGTAGGACATTTCAGATCCGAGGAAGACGCCGAGCTGGTGGACATCACCAACGCAGAATCTGCCATCTTCTTTCTGGAACCTTCAATCACAAACGGTCCAAATGTCAAAATGCTACAACTCGAATAGAACCTATTATTGTGGAATCATAACCTGACTATGAGCTGAACTAAGCAGCAAGCATACAACCCACAACCAATTGACATATTCTGCTTAACAGCTTCTAGCAGAGATGTTGCAAGATTTAATCCAGTAGCTGTGAGCAGTTCTGCTTGATCCAGTCAGCTGATAATCATACGCTCTGCTGTAGTTAGCAGCTACAGTGGTTCAGGTGATGTATACACCTTTTTACATTGCCATCACTGCTTTCTAAAGAACCAACCTGATTGCTACTAGCAGAGATGTTGCAAGATGTATTAGCTAGGTTTCATACAATCCAGGAGCTGTAAGCGATTCGGCTGGACAAGTTAGCTTGGTGTGAGATCTTTAAATTGATGTAGTAGCTGTTTATCAGCTTTCAGCTGAAATTAACAGCTGCAGCCGATTGTAAAAACTGCAAACAGCCATCATTGCAGTTAGCAGCTTGTGTAGTTTAGCTGCTGCCTAACAATGCTATCTACAGAACAGGGACTATAATTATAAGCTGAACTAAGCAGCAAGCATACAACCCACAACCAATTGACATATTCGGCCTAACAGCTTCTAGCAGAGATGTTGCAAGTTGAAGCTACTGACTTAATCCAGTAGCTGTAAGCAGTTCTGCTTGATCCAGTCAGCTGATAATCATACGCTCTGCTGTAGTTAGCAGCTACAGTAGTTCAGGTGATGTCTACACCTTTTTACATTGCCATCACTGCTTTCTAAAGAACCAACCTGATTGCTACTAGAAGAGATGTTGCAAGATGTATTAGCTAGGTTTCATACAATCCAGAAGCTGTAAGCAATTCGGCTGGACAAGTTAGCTTGGTGTGAGATCTTTAAATTGATGTAGTAGCTGTTTATCAGCTTTCAGCTGAAACTAACAGCTGTAGGCAATTGTAAAAACTGCAAACAGCCATCATTGCAGTTAGCAGCTTGTGTAGTTTAGCTGCTGCCTAACACTGCTATCTACAGAACAGGGACTATAATTATAAGCTGAACTAAGCAGCAAGCATACAACCCACAACCAATTGACATATTCGGCTTAATTGCTTCTAGCAGAGATGTTGCAAGTTGAAGCTACTGACTTAATCCAGTAGCTGTAAGCAGTTCTGCTTGATCCAGTCAGCTGATAATCATACGCTCTGCTGTAGTTAGCAGCTACAGTGGTTCAGGTGATGTATACACCTTTTTACATTGCCATCACTGCTTTCTAAAGAACCAACCTGATTGCTACTAGAAGAGATGTTGCAAGATGTATTAGCTAGGTTTCATACAATCCAGAAGCTGTAAGCAATTCGGCTGGACAAGTTAGCTTGGTGTGAGATCTTTAAATTGATGTAGTAGCTGTTTGTCAGCTTTCAGCTGAAACTAACAGCTGTAGGCAATTGTAAAAACTGCAAACAGCCATCATTGCAGTTAGCAGCTTGTGTAGTTTAGCTGCTGCCTAACACTGCTATCTACAGAACAGGGACTATAATTATAAGCTGAACTAAGCAGCAAGCATACAACCCACAACCAATTGACATATTCGGCTTAATTGCTTCTAGCAGAGATGTTGCAAGTTGAAGCTACTGACTTAATCCAGTAGCTGTAAGCAGTTCTGCTTGATCCAGTCAGCTGATAATCATACGCTCTGCTGTAGTTATCAGCTACAGTAGTTCAGGTGATGTCTACACCTTTCTAAAGAACCAACCTGATTGCTACTAGAAGAGATGTTGCAAGATGTATTAGCTAGGTTTCATACAATCCAGGAGCTGTAAGCAATTTCGGCTGCTGACAATCATATGCTCGTTTTGGTGTGTGATCTTTAAATTGATGTAGTAGCTGTTTGTCAGCTTTCAGCTGAAAAACAGCTATAGCCAATTGTAAAAACTGCAAACAGCCATCATTGCAGTTAGCAGCTTGTGTAGTTTAGCTGCTGCCTAACACTGCTATCTACAGAACAGGGACTATAATTATAAGCTGAACTAAGCAGCAAGCATACAACCCACAACCAATTGACATATTCGGCTTAATTGCTTCTAGCAGAGATGTTGCAAGTTGAAGCTACTGACTTAATCCAGTAGCTGTAAGCAGTTCTGCTTGATCCAGTCAGCTGATAATCATACGCTCTGCTGTAGTTAGCAGCTACAGTAGTTCAGGTGATGTCAACACCTTTTTACATTGCCATCACTGCTTTCTAAAGAACCAACCTGATTGCTACTAGAAGAGATGTTGCAAGATGTATTAGCTAGGTTTCATACAATCCAGGAGCTGTAAGCAATTTAGCTGACAATCATATGCTCGTTTTGAAATTGGTGTGAGATCTTTAAATTGATGTAGTAGCTGTCTGTCAGCTTTATAGCTGCAACTACCAACTCACAGCAGCAAGGTTGAGTTGATTTCTGAACCTGCAAATAGCTGTAATCGTAGTTGGCAGCTCGAGCAACTTAGCTGATGCCCAAAATTTGAATCTACCGAACAGTGATCACAACCTGATTATAAGCTGAACTAAGCAGCAACTGACCTTTTCTGAATAATTGTTACTAGCACTGAAGTTGTAAGCTGAAGGCACGTTTGAGTCCGGTAGCTGTAAACAGCTCTGCTTGACAAGATCAGCTAATAATCATACAGTCGTGTTGAAATGGGTAGGATATGAGATACATAAATTGATGTAGTAGCTGTTTGTTTGTTTTTAGCTGCAGCTATCACTTGTAGATGATTGCTGAAACTGCAAATAGCTGTCATTGAGGTTAGCTACTTGAGTAGCTTAGCTGGTGCCCAACACTGCTATCTACAGAACAGTGACTATAACCTGATTCTAAGCTGAACTAAGCACCAGGCTGACAACTTTTGCGGCTGAATTGCTGCTACTGGCAGAGATGTTGCAGGCTGAAGCTAACGTGATTCTAAGCTGAGCTAAGCAGTAGGCCTACAACTAACTTTTTTGGAATAATTGCACCAGTTGCAGCTGCAAGATGTCCATAGCAACGCTATATTTAACCCAGTTGCTGTGAGCAATTCTGCTTGACCTAGTCAGCTAATAATCATACGCCCCTGTTATAATGGATATGAGATCTGTAAATTGACGTGATAGCTGCAACTACCAACTCACAGCAGCAAGGTTCAGTTGATTTCTGAAGCTGCAAATAGCTGTAATCGTAAGCTAGCAGCTCGAGCAACTTAGCTGATGCCCAAAATTTTGAATCTACCGAACAGTGATCACAACCTGATGATAAGCTGAACTAAGCAGCAACTGACCTTTTCTGAATAAATGTTACTAGCACTGAAGTTATAAGCTGAAGGCACGTTTGAATCTAGTAGCTGTAAACAGCTCTGCTTGAGCTAGGTCAGCTAATAATCATACAGACGTGTTGAAATGGGTAGGATATGAGATACATAAATTGATGTAGTAGCTGTTTGTTTGCTTTTAGCTGCAGCTATCACTTGTAGATGATTGCTGAAACTGCAAATAGCTGTCATTGAGTTAGCTACTTGAGTAGCTTAGCTGCTGCCCAACACTGCTATCTACAGAACAGTGACTATAACCTGATTCTAAGCTGAACTAAGCAGCAGGCTGGCAGCTTTTTTGGCTGAATTGCTGCTACTGGCAGAGATGTTGCAGGCTGAAGCTAACGTGATTCTAAGCTGAGCTAAGCAGCAGGCTTAAAACCACCTTTTTTGGAATAATTGCATCAGTAGGCTGCAAGATGTGCATAGGAACGCTACATTTAATCCAGTTGCTGTGAGCAATTCTGCTTGACCTAGTCAGCTAATAATCATACGCCCCTGTTATAATGGATATGAGATCTGTAAATTGACGTGATAGCTGACTGTAATCTGCAACTACCAACTCACAGCAGCTAGCTTGAGTTGATTTTCGAATCTGCAAATAGCTGTCATTATAGCTAGTAGCTCGAGCAATTTAGCTGATGCCCAAAATTTGAATCTACCGAACAGGAATCACAACCTGATTATAAGCTGAACTAAGCAGCAACTGACCTTTTCTGAATAATTGTTACTAGCACTGAAGTTGTAAGCTGAAGCTTCGTTTGAGTCCAGTAGCTGTAAACAGCTCTGCTTAAGCAAGTCAGCTAATAATCATACAGTCGTGTTGAAATGGGTAGGATATGAGATACATAAATTGATGTAGTAGCTGTTTGTTTGCTTTTAGCTGCAGCTATCACTTGTAGATGATTGCTGAAACTGCAAATAGCTGTCATTGTAGTTAGCTACTTGAGTAGCTTAGCTGGATGCCCAACACTGCTATCTACAGAACAGTGACTATAACCAGATTCTAAGCTGAACTAAGCAGCAGGGTGGCAGCTTTTTTGGCTGAATTGCTGCTACTGGCAGAGATGTTGCACGCTGAAGCTAACGTGATTCTAAGCTGAGCTAAGCAGTAGGCCTACAACTAACTTTTTTGGAATAATAGCACCGGTAGGCTGCAAGATATGCATAGGAACGCTACATTTAATCCAGTAGCTGTGAGCAATTCTGCTTGACCTAGTCAACTAATAATCATACGCCCCTGTTATAATGGATATGAGATCTGTAAATTGACGTGATAGCTGCAACTACCAACTCACAGCAGCAAGGTTGAGTTGATTTCTGAATCTGCAAATAGCTGTCATTATAGCTAGCAGCTCGAGCAACTTAGCTGATGCCCAAAATTTGAATCTACCGAACAGTGATCACAACCTGTATTATAAGCTGAACTAAGCAGCAACTTGATAAACCCACAACTGACCTCAGCTCTTTGACAGTTTTGCTCCAACTGTCAGAGCTCGATACTGAAGGAGGATCAACTTCCAGCGTCCGCCCGTTCAGCGACTTCAGAAAGCTGTCCACCGTCTCGTTCTTCACGGAATCCTGCAGCGATCTTTCTATCGCGAGATTCAATTCCGGATCCACTGAAACGAGCCCAAATCCAAACGACATCGTATTACATCGTTCAAGGTCAACAACACGAATAATAAAGGAAATTTTTTGAACCACACAATAATGAAACGTGTACAATCTATGTCTGCATGGTCATGATTAGAATTAGCTTAGAATTACGTCAATATTTCATGAAATAACCAAGGGACAGTTCCACAATCAATCCCTGACCTTGGTTAATGTACGAAGGTGATCCAGAAAGTAAGGTTACACTGCTGGTAAAAATCGGAAAATGCATATATTTTATTGAAATTTTGAGGAAATGTAGCGAAATATGTCCTTATTTTTTTACATAATAGGACATTTTCTTCTGTGTATTCGAGCCAGACTACATCACCTGCTCCAGTAGCGTTGTTGTTCATGCCCTAACGAGACAAATTTCAGCTTCCTACGGTTGATAGGAAAGAAGTTAGCTTCAGGAGCCACTCTGCTGATCAAGACCCTGTACACCTTATTGTTCACGTCCTAAGGAGGCTACCAGCCAAATTTCAGCTTTCCACAGTTGATTGGAAAGAAGTTAGCTTCAGGAGCCACTCAGTTGATCAAAACCCTCTGCACCTTATTGTTCACGTCCTAAGGAGGCTACCAGCCAAATCATAATAATCATATAGCCAAATTTCAGCTATAATCATATAGGTACCTAACTACCTCACTTCTAAGAATCATAAATGCTTGCATACGAGTCTGCAACACATTGGGACATTTTCTTCTGTGTATTCGAGCCAGACTACATCACCTACTCCAGTAGCGTTGTTGTTCATGTCCTAACGAGACAAATTTCAGCTTCCTACGGTTGATAGGAAAGAAGTTAGCTTCAGTAGCCACTCTGCTGATCAAGACCCTGTACACCTTATTGTTCATGTCCTAAGGAGGCTACCAGCCAAATTTCAGCTTTCCACAGTTGATAGGAAAGAAGTTAGCTTCAGGAGCAACTCAGTTGATCAAAACCCTCTACCTTATTGTTCACGTCCTAAGGATACCAGCCAAATCATAATAATTTATAGCCAAATTTCAGCTATAATCATATAGGAACCTAACTAACTCACTTCTAAGAATCATAAATGCTTGCATACGAGTCTGCAACACATTGGGACATTTTCTTCTGTGTATTCGAGCCAGACTACATCACCTACTCCAGTAGCGTTGTTGTTCATGTCCTAACGAGACAAATTTCAGCTTCCTACGGTTGATAGGAAAGAAGTTAGCTTCAGTAGCCACTCTGCTGATCAAGACCCTGTACACCTTATTGTTCATGTCCTAAGGAGGCTACCAGCCAAATTTCAGCTTTCCACAGTTGATAGGAAAGAAGTTAGCTTCAGGAGCCACTCTGCTGATCAAAACCCTCTGCACCTTATTGTTCACGTCCTAAGGAGGCTACCAGCCAAATCATAATAATCATATAGCCAAATTTCAGCTATAATCATATAGGTACCTACCTACCTCACTTCTACGAATCATAATAATCATTGAGCATATTTCGTTACAACGTAACGTGACATAACGACAATTTAATTGTGTGCCATAGCAAAGACATGAAATGTCAAAAAATTCTCTGCATCTTCCAGGAGTTTGTAACCTTACTTTCTGGAACGGTTAGACTGTTATAATTAAACATAGATTTACATAATTACCATATAACTTCAATAAATTAACTTTAACTTTAACCTGAATTAATTACAATTAAATAAATATCCTTTCTGCAATTATTTCCATATTAGTTATTTCTGTGTATGGTTCTTCCAGCCCTGATGATGTTCTACAAATAGAACGAAACGTTGGCGTAAGAAATTGCAGTTTTTTTATCAACCTGACTGAAACTGTCAAGATCCCCTACAAACTTTCTACGTATTACATAAGCAGTCAAGAACTTAAGCACAGTAAATAATGTTTGTTAGTTGTATAGATTTTGAAGTTGCGAATTACGTACCTTGATCGTGGATATTTGTGCCTGTCTGGCTGCCTCCAGACCTGAAATGAAGCGTTTTGGTGATTAATTAAGTAATTAACCTTTTAGGTTTGTTTTGACAAGAGGTATAGAACTAGTTCAGAACTGAACAACGTCCCTTTTTGCCTGTTTTGACACGCCAGAACTAGTTTTGACAAATCTCGAACCTTTTTGTTCGCTGTTTGGACAAGGAGTCCAGAACCGCTTCGAACTAGTTCAAGCGGTTCGAAGATTTTTGCCAGAACGTTTAGTCCGAGACATGCGCGGTAGATGTGCCGCGTTATCAACGGTTATCATCTATTCCCGACCACACACAGCCTACCTACACCGTTGAGGTTTTCAAAACAAAGTTTCAACTTGAAACAAAGTTTGTTTTGACAACCTCAACTTGAAACAAAGTTTGTTTTGACAACCTCAACTTGAAACAAAGTTTGTTTTGACAACCTCAACTTGAAACAAAGTTTGTTTTGACAACCTCAACTTGAAACAAAGTTTGTTTTGACAACCTCAACTTGAGACAAAGTTTGTTTTGACAACCTCAACTTGAAACAAAGTTTGTTTTGACAACCTCAACTTGAAACAAAGTTTGTTTTGACAACCTCAACTTGAAACAAAGTTTGTTTTGACAAGTCTCAACTTGAAACAAAATTTGTTTTGACAACCTCAACTTGAAACAAAGTTTGTTTTGACAACCTCAACTTGAAACAAAGTTTGTTTTGACAACCTCAACTTGAAACAAAGTTTGTTTTGACAACGTCAACTTGAAACAAAGTTTGTTTTGACAATCTCAACTTGAAACAAAGTTTGTTTTGACAACCTCAACTTGAAACAAAGTTTGTTTTGACAACCTCAACTTGAAACAAAGTTTGTTTTGACAACCTCAACTTGAAACAAAGTTTGTTTTGACAACCTCAACTTGAAACAAAGTTTGTTTTGACAACCTCAACTTGAAACAAAGTTTGTTTTGACAACCTCAACTTGAAACAAAGTTTGTTTTGACAACCTCAACTTGAAACAAAGTTTGTTTTGACAACCTCAACTTGAAACAAAATTTTTTTTGACAACCTCAACTTGAAACAAAGTTTGTCTTGACGACCTCAACTTGAAACAAAGTTTGTTTTGACAACCTCAACTTGAAACAAAGTTTGTTTTGTTCAACTTGAAACAACCTCAACTTGAAACAAAGTTTGTGACAACCTCAACTTGAAACAAAATTTGTTTTGACAACCTCAACTTGAAACAAAGTTTGTTTTGACAACCTCAACTTGAGACAAAGTTTGTTTTGACAACCTCAACTTGAGACAAAGTTTGTTTTGACAACCTCAACTTTGTTTTGACAACCTCAACTTGAAACAAAGTTTTTTTGACAATCAAAGTTTGTCTTGAAAAAAAATGAAACTCTGTTTAATCGAAACAACCTACTTCGAAATGGGGTTTTTCGGGGTGCTGAACACGAATCTGAAGTCCGTTTTTCGATAAAACGCTTCCTTGTGGTTATTTTCGCGTTTTTTCATCAAAATTGCTAAAAAAATAAACTCTGTTTAATCGCTTTCAAACCTACTCTCAAAGGGGTTTTTCGGGGTGCTGAACACGAATCTGAAGTCCTTTTTTCGATAAAACGCTTCCTTCGTGGTTATTTTCGCGTTTTTTCATCAAAATTGCTAAAAAATAAACTCTGTTTAATCGCTTTCAAACCTACTCTCTAAGGTTTTTTTCGGGGTGCTGAACACGAATCTGAAGTCCTTTTTTCGATAAAACGCTTCCTTCGTGGTTATTTTCGCGTTTTTTCATCAAAATTGCTAAAAAAAATAAACTCTGTTTAATCGCTTTCAAACCTACTCTCAAAGGGGTTTTTCGTGGTGCTGAACACGAATCTGAAGTCCGTTTTTCGATAAAACGCTTCCTTCGTGGTTATTTTCGCGTTTTTTCATCAAAATTGCTCAAAAATAAACTCTGTTTAATCGCTTTCAAACCTACTCTCAAAGGGGTTTTTCGTGGTGCTGAACACGAATCTGAAGTCCTTTTTTCGATAAAACGCTTCCTTCATGGTTATTTTCGCGTTTTTTCATCAAAATTGCTAAAAAAATAAACTCTGTTTAATCGCTTTCAAACCTACTCTCTAAGGGGTTTTTCGGGGTGCTGAACACGAATATGAAGTCCTTTTTTCGATAAAACGCTTCCTTCGTGGTTATTTTCGCGTTTTTTCATCAAAATTGCTAAAAAAAAAAAAATAAACTCTGTTTAATCGCTTTCAAACCTACTCTCAAAGGGGTTTTTCGGGGTGCTGAACACGAATCTGAAGTCCTTTTTTCGATAAAACGCTTCCTTCATGGTTATTTTCGCGTTTTTTCATCAAAATTGCTAAAAAATAAACTCTGTTTAATCGCTTTCAAACCTACTCTCAAAGGGGTTTTTCGTGGTGCTGAACACGAATCTGAAGTCCGTTTTTCGATAAAACGCTTCCTTCGTGGTTATTTTCGCGTTTTTTCATCAAAATTGCTAAAAAAAAATAAACTCTGTTTAATCGCTTTCAAACCTACTCTCAAAGGGGTTTTTCGTGGTGCTGAACACGAATCTGAAGTCCTTTTTTCGAGAAAACGCTTCCTTCATGGTTATTTACGCGTTTTTTCATCAAAATTGCTCAAAAATTAACTCTGTTTAATCGCTTTCAAACCTACTCTCAAAGGGGTTTTTCGTGGTGCTGAACACGAATCTGAAGTCCGTTTTTCGATAAAACGCTTCCTTCGTGGTTATTTTCGCGTTTTTTCATCAAAATTGCTAAAAAAAATAAACTCTGTTTAATCGCTTTCAAACCTACTCTCAAAGGGGGTTTTCGTGGTGCTGAACACGAATCTGAAGTCCGTTTTTCGATAAAACGCTCCCTTCGTGGTTATTTTCGCGTTTTTTCATCAAAATTGCTAAAAAAAATAAACTCTG
The DNA here is from genome assembly GCA_031894815.1 of Creontiades dilutus. Lineage (NCBI taxonomy): Eukaryota > Metazoa > Arthropoda > Insecta > Hemiptera > Miridae > Creontiades > Creontiades dilutus. The sequence continues at coordinate 61,989 of JAVIWC010001336.1, forward strand.
TTTAATCGCTTTCAAACCTACTCTCAAAGGGGGTTTTTGGGGTGCTGAACACGAATCTGAAGTCCGTTTTTCGATAAAACGCTTCCTTCGTGGTTATTTTCGCGTTTTTTCATCAAAATTGCTCAAAAATTAACTCTGTTTAATCGCTTTCAAACTTCTAGCTAATAAACCTAACGCTATAAACCTAATATGGACGCATTTTATTGTTCAGTTTGCATCTGATTGTAGTGGGAAAAGGGAGTACTGAATGGTTTTATTATGAAGAACCTTTGTAGTTATGAACAGCATAAATGCAAAACGAGCACACCGCTGCTAACCTTAGTCACTCTGTCATGTTTAATAAGAAGATGAGTCTGTGTTATTCTGACAGGATAGAGGTGGGTGTGTCCCATACAAATCTATCTAGGATTGAACGTCCATGGTCTGTATTATTCTAGAAGAACTGAAATGTCTTGCTACTAAGGTCTTAGGATGCATTTCAGCAGGACTGAGTTCACCATTTGACCAACTAAACTTTCTCTCTCTCTTGATCCAAGTTGGTTGTGTCCCATACGCAGTAACTGGGATTTTCAGTCCATAGTCTGTATTATTCTAGAAGAACTGAAATGGCTTGCTACTAGGGAATTTTATGCATTTCAGCAGAACTTACATCACCATGCCACAGACTGAACTTTCTCTCCTTTCAGGAAAGAGGTGAGTCTGTCCCATACACAGCTATCTAGGACTGAACGTCCATAGTCTGTGCTATTCCAGCAAAACCGGGTTATCTTACTGCTCACCATTCTACAGACTGAACTGTCTTTTCAGGACAGAGGTGGGTGTGTCCCATACACAGCTATCTAGGATTGAACGTTCATAGTCTGTGTTATTCCAGCAAAACCGAGTTATCTGCTAAGGTGTTTGGATGCATTTCAGCAGGACTGAGGTCATCATTCAACAGACTGAACTGTCTTTTCAGGACAGAGGTGGTTGCGTCCCATAAGAAGCTATCTGGGATTTTAAGTCCATAGTCTGTATTATTCTAGAAGAACTGAAGAAGTCTTACCACTAAGGTCTTCACAGCGCATTTCAGCAGAACTTACATCACCATGCCACAGACTGAACTTTCTCTCTTTTGTGGGTGTGTCCCATACACATCTGGTATTGAACCTGCATAGTCTGTGCTATTCCAGCAGAACTGAGTTTTCTTACCACTAACGTATTTGAATGCATTTTAGCAGAACTGAGCCGACCATTCAACAGACTGAACTTTCTCCCTTTCTGGGATTCTTCTGGCAAACGACCACTTGCAGTCCAATGCATTTAACAAATCTTTGACCACTTTGAGTCTTCAGATAGAAAAGCTTTCATATAGCAGTTGCCCAGAGAAATGCTTATTGTGACTTACACAGATTCTCGGAGTTACTTTTTCAAGGGCATCTGACTGGTTTCCCGAACTGAACTGATTCTGACTGAAGAGGTCTAAGCCATTTAGACTAGCAAAATTTATCAAAAAAGCATTTTCGAAAAAATGGATCTACCTGGTATTGATTTTGACGCCTTGATTGAAAAAAACACTCACCCAGATTGGTCGTTCAGTCGCAGTATTTGGTCTTCGAGCATTTGAAGTCTCGACATTTCCAAAGCTATCGCCAGATCCACGTTTTCGTCTCTGGCAGCTGACACCAGCACAAAGTTACCTGCAAAGCCAAATTTCAAATTTTGCATACGTATCAACGCCACACTACATATAATTTGTACTGCTGAAGATATCGTTGGATGCATTACATCACCAATTCTGGTTAGTAAATGACCATAATATTAGATAGATAGATTTTAGTGAGGACAGCACAACATCTCATTATGTGGACTCGAGCATTTTGCTGCAAGAGCCATTTTTATAATACACCATAAATGTACCACTCCTTCCTTCTGTGACAGTATCTGCTAATTCATTATTTATGTACGACAGTACAGATTTAAGTACAGAAATGATGGTTATGAACCAATATTTCGTTACTATTCTCGTCTAATTTTACTGAACATTTGGAAAACATGTTTTTCAGTTCCAATTTTAAGATGGTTAGATATGGTTAGTGATAGTTAGAGAATGGTTAAGGGTTTGCTTTTGTTAGGAATGGTTAGTGATAGTTAGGGATTGGATATGGTTGGGAATTGGCGATGGTTAGGGATGGTTTGGAATGGTTAAGGATTGGGGATGGTTATCAATAGTTAAGGATGGTTAGGAAATATTATTGATGGGTTGGGAATGGTTAAGGATGGTTAGGCATTGGGGATGGTTTGGGTTGGTCAGGGATTGGCGATGGTTAGGAATGGTTAAGGATTGGGGATGGTTATCAATGGTCAAGGATGGTTAGGAACGATTAGGGATGGTTAGTGAATGGCGATGGTTAGGGAACGGTTGAGGATGGCTAAGGAATGGGGATGGTTATCAATGGTTAAGGATGGTTAGGAACAATTATTGATGGGTAGGGATGGTTATGGATGGATAATTAATGGTTAGGGGCATTGGGGATGGTTGGGTTGGTTAGGGATTGGCGATGGTTATCAATGGTTAAGGATTGGGGATGGTTATCAATGGTTAAGGATGGTTATTAACAATTATTGATGGGTAGGGAATGGTTATGGATGGTTAGGCATTAGGAATGGTTAGGGATTGGAGATGGTTAGGAATGGTTAAGGATTGGGGATGGTATCAATGTTAGGAACGATTGGGGATGGTTAGGGAATGGCGATGGTTAGGGATGGATTGGAATGGTTAAGGATTGGGGATGGTTATCAATGGTTAAGGATGGTTAGGAACAATTATTGATGGGTTGGGAATGGTTAAGGATGGTTAGGCATTGGGGATGGTTTGGGTTGGTTAGGGATTGGCGATGGTTAAGAATGGTTAAGGATTGGGGATGGTACCAATGGTTAAGGATGGTTAGGAACGATTAGGATGGTTAGTGAATTGGCGATGGTTAGGGAATGGTTATGGATGGCTAAGGATTGGGGATGGTTATCAATGGTTAAGGATGGTTAGGAACAATTTTGATGGGTTAGGAACGATTGGGGATGGTTAGGGATTGGCGATGGTTAAGAATGGTTAAGGATTGGGCATGGTTATCAATGGTTAAGGATGGTTAGGAACAATTATTGATGGGTAGGGAATGGTTATGGATGGTTTGGGTTGGTCAGGGATTGGCGATGGTTAAGAATGGTTGAGGATGGTCAGGGATTGGGGATGGTTAGGAATGGTTAAGGATGGTCAGGGAATAGCGATGGTTAGGAATGGTTAAGGATTGGGGATGGTACCAATGGTTAAGGATGGTTAGGAAGGATTAGTGATGGTTAGTGAATGGCGATGGTTAGGGAATGGTTGAGAATGGCTAAGGAATGGGGATGGTTATCAATGGTTAAGGATGGTTAGGAACAATTATTGATGGGTTGGGAATGGTCAAGGACGGTTAGGCATTGGGGATGGTTTGGGTTGGTTAGGGATTGGCGATGGTTAAGAATGGTTAAGAATTGGGGATGGTTATCAATGGTTAAGGATGGTTAGGGATTATGGTTAGGGATTGGAGATGGTTAGGAATGGTTAAGGATTGGGGATGGTATCAATGTTAGGAACGATTGGGGATGGTTAGGGAATGGCGATGGTTAGGGTATGGTTAAGGATGGCTAAGGATTGGGGATGGTTATCAATGGTTAAGGATGGTTATTAACAATTATTGATGGGTAGGGAATGGTTATATCTTCACTATTTGTATTTGTCTTTTTTTCAATCCCAATTTTCAGTCAACTATTTAACCACTGTTTTCTCTAGTTATTGTTCATCTAACCGTAGATTTTTAATTTTTCTGTGGAAATAGATCATTTTTTTCTATAAACACGATGTTTTCTTGATGCAGAGTGTCAATAGTTTCCTCGCAAATGATTTAGTGCGTGACGCCCTTGTAATGCACGCAATACTTGACAATATGGTCTTCATTTTTTGTGATTTTTTTCAATATTTGACAAATTTAACCTTTCTTAATACAACTATTTTTTTGCTGAAGAACGAAATTTATTTATTTGTGTCAAACTTACGGGAGATGCCGTCGGATTTCTCGCAGTCAGGCATGCAGTAAGGTCCGTGTTCTAGGTCTTCCAACTTGTTAGGACAACCTGGGCGTGCGCAGGTTTTGGTGTCAGTGCCCTGAAGAACAAAATATTTTGGATTCAGTGGGTTTCAACAGTATAACGGTGATGGAATGGACTACTTGGCCCCTTGTAAGAGGTGAGGCTGCTTGCTGCAACCTGTGAAGGACACTCATGGAGCTAAAAGGCGTTTTTCATACTGTAAATTATCACGTTGGATGCTACTAAGATATTATTGCTATCGATATATGCTATAAGCTCATCAATCCAGGTTCATTCCCAATAACACATATTCTTCTAACTACCTTGGACTGTTTGGTAGGCGACTCCACAGGGACCATCCCACGTGCCACCGCCCTGGATAATTCTTGCCTTTTCCGCCGTAGCAGCGCCGTCGCTTTCATGATATCACACTTAGGGGTTTTCAGATAAGGCCGGGCCAGGATTTCTGACAACTTCTCCGTCGCTTCCTCGACTTCATCCTGAAAAACAAAATCAACTCTGATCATATTCATAAAAGGTTAACGTGGAAACAATTTTTTTTAATTCCCATCATGCAGCATAATCGTATGAGCAAACTTTTCCAAATCACCCCTCCTTAAATTGAAATTCAAACAACATGCCAAACAATTGTATTCGTTAATTTATTCTACAATTTTCGATAAGGTTTACTAAAAGAAATGTTGTTTTGAAAAAACAGACCTGCATGAATTCGAAAATGGTTTTATTGTATCCGTTATCTTCGAGGTAGTATCCGTACACGTATGATCCACATAGGATCCGCCGAGCTTTAAGGAGTTCTTTGACACCTTCCTCGATAAACCTGACGCAGTTTGTGTCTCCTGTGAAATCGAACGGTTTATATTAGAGAATTTTATATTTTGGGGGGGGGGGGGCAGTGAAGATAGAAGATGGAGAGATGAAGCAATAACAGGGAGTCTGTAAGCAGATAAGATCGTTTGATTCCAGGAGTCCAGGATGAGTTGGGAGCTCTGGGCTGGATTGAAGTTGCCCTCTGAGATAATGCTCAAGCAGGATGGAAGAATCCAGGTGACCAGGCTCCTGTATGCAGGTATGGTATGGTATGTATGTATAGGTACTCCCTTGGTTATCCTGGGATCAGTCCTTGAAATAAAAGATTTCGCAATTCTCTAAAGGGATTAGCAGTGAGGGATTCAAACACCTTGGGAGGACAACTTGTTACTGATCTCTGGGGAGACAGTGAAGATAGAAGATGGAGAGATAATGCCATATAACAGGGAGTCTGTAAGCAGATAAGACCATTTGATTCCAGGAGTCCAGGATGAGTTAGGAGCTCTGGGCTGGATTGAAGTTGCCCTCTGAGATGGAGCCCAAACTGGAAGACTCCAGCAGTGATCAGGAGGTAAGGAAAATAATCACTCACCAGGCTCCTGTATGCAGGTATGGTATGGTATGTATGGTATGTATGTGTATTCACTCCCTTAGTTATCCTGGGAGGGAAGCTCTGGGCTGGATTGAGCTCAAACAGGATGGAAGGCTGCAGTTTTGATCAGGAGGTAAGAGAATTAAGACTAACAAGATTCCTGTATGCAGGTATGGTATGGTATGTATGTTTAGGTACATACAGCATCCGTTATCCTGGGATCAATCCTTCAAATAAAAGGATGAAAAATGCTCCAAATCACCAGTGGCCTCAACAAACACTGAAGTATAGAAGGGAAGAAGCAGTGTGGGGTTCAAACACCTTGGGAGGACAAGCTCTTGCCAATTTCTGGGGAGACAGTGAATATAGTGCTGGGGAGCCTTTAGGAAGATGACGATATCAAATTCCAGAAGTGCAGGACAGATAATTTTGAAGCTCCAGGCAGGATTGGGCCCAAGCAGGATTATTGGAGTCTTCCATCCTGCTTCAATACTGATCAATCAATATTGTTGACCAGGCTCCTGTATGCAGGTATGGTATGGTATGTATGTATAGGTACTCCCTTGGTTATCCTGGGATCAGTCCTTGAAATAAAAGATTATGGTGGGAGGACAACTTGTAACTGATCTTTGGGGAGACAGTGAAGATAGAAGATGGAGAGATAATGCCATATAACAGGGAGTCTGTAAGCAGATAAGACCATTTGATTCCAGGAGTCCAGGATGAGTTAGGAGCTCTGGGCTGGATTAAGAAGTTGCCCTCTGAGATGGAATGACCCTCTGGTATGGAATGCCACCAGCAAGGATTAGGTTGGATCAGATATCGCTAGAATTGAAATGGAGTGACAGACAACTCGTGTGGTGATCAGGAATTAAGGTAAATAATCACTCACCAGGCTCCTGTATGCAGGTATGGTATGGTATGTATGTAAAGGTACTCCCTTGGTCATCCAGGGATCAGTCCTTGGAATAAAAGATTTTGCAATTCTCTAAAGGGATTAGCAGTGAGGGGTTCAAACACCTTGGGAGGACACTTGTTACTGATCTCTGGGGAGACAGTGAAGATAGAAGATGGGGAGATAATGCAATAACAGGGAGTCTGTAAGCAGATAAGATCGTTTGATTCCAGGAGTCCAGGATGAGTTAGGAGCTCTGGGCTGGATTATTTACTGAAACCAGCACGAATGTCCACCAGACTGATCAATTGGTGAAGACTTTTGGCATGAAAAGGACTAGAAAACTCGGAATATATAGGATTAACAGGAAATACGTCAAGTAAGTCATTCTCTCAAACAAATAGAATTATTCCTCAAAAAAAAACGATAAAAATCTTAAAATTGAAAAAAAGAACATGCATTTCCAAGAGGCATTTTCGATCAGATACTTTCCGTAGAGCCTAGTTCTCCTATCCTATGACCGTCACGTTATACCTAAAACACCCTGTATAATAAAACTAGTTGTTATGTTCAATATATAATATATAATACATATATGAATATACGCTTAAAAAAAAAAAAAATGTTTATGTGTTCTCTCAATGAAATGGAATTCTTCTTCTAGTGTTGCCACAAGTTCTGTTAAATGCATTTGAAGAAATCTGCAGCTGAAACGGGTTCATGCAGAGCCTTCTTTGGACTCAGTGTTCATCTTAGGTATTTAGCTAAAAATTGCTGTTCAGTTATGCAGCCTCGAAATGGGGCGTTTTTCGACGAAGCACTGGGTCTTTCAGCAGAAGAGATCCAGATTCAGGCCATAAGGCTCAAACGCACCCAAATCACCATGTTGAATTGTCCAGCAAACCTCAGACAGCTTGGAAATCCTATTGGACCAGCTTTAATCCCGTCTCGGGCTGATGGCTTGTCGTGGAGGGCACTGTAATTTGGACAGATTGAAGTCATCTCTGATGGGTGCTATTCGTAATTTTCCTTCAGGAACTCCTTCTGGATTAATGGCAGACAGCCCACCATTTGACTGAGGAATCACACAGAAGTGAAAGTTGGCGCCCAAAAGTGAAAGTGATGCGATGCCATAGGACTGGTATCGGCTGTACAACTACCTAGTGATGCCACAGGTTCTGTTGAAAGCATTTGAAGAAATCTGCAGGTGAAACGGGTTCATGCAGAGCCTTCTTTGGACTCAGTGTTCATCTTAGGTATTTAGCTAAAAATTGCTGTTCAGTTATGCAGCCTCGAAATGGGGCATTTTTCGAGCAAGCGCTGGGTCTTTCAGCAGAACTTAGCTTCTGGACATGAGACTCGAACGTTCCCAAATCATCATCTGGATTGTCCAGCAAACCTCAGACAGCTTGGATAACCCATTGGACTATCAGCTTTAATCCCATCTTGGGCTGATGGCTTGTCGTGGAGGGCACTGTAATTTGGACAGATTGAAGTCATCTCTGATGGATGCTATTCGTAATTTTCCTTCAGGAACTCCTTCTGGATTAATGGCAGACAGCCCACCATTTGACTGAGGAATCACACAGAAGTGAAAGTTGGCGCCCAAAAGTGAAAGTGATGCGATGCCATAGGTCTGGTATTGGCTGTACAACTTCCTAGTGATGCCACAGGTTCCGTTGAAAGCTTTTGAAGAAATCTGCAGATGAAACGGCTTCATGCAGAGCCTTCTTTGGACTCAGAGTTCATCTTAGGTATTTAGCTAAAAATTGCTGTTCAGTTATGCAGCCCCGAAATGGGGCATTTTTCGAGCAAGCGCTGGGTCTTTCAGCAGAACTTAGCTTCTGGACATGAGACTCGAACGTTCCCAAACCATCATGTGGATTGTCCAGCAAACCTCAGACGGCTTGGATAACCCATTGGACTACCAGCTTTAATCCCATCTTGGGCTGATGGCTTGTCGTGGAGGGCACTGTAATTTGGACAGATTGAAGTCATCTCTGATGGGCGCTATTCGTAATTTTCCTTCAGGAACTCCTTCTGGATTAATGGCAGACAGCCCACCATTTGACTGAGGAATCACACAGAAGTGAAAGTTGGCGCCCAAAAGTGAAAGTGATGCGATGCCATAGGACTGGTATCGGCTGTACAACTACCTAGTGATGCCACAGGTTCCGTTGAAAGCTTTTGAAGAAATCTGCAGATGAAACGGCTTCATGCAGAGCCTTCTTTGGACTCAGAGTTCATCTTAGGTATTTAGCTAACAATTGCTGTTCAGTTATGCAGCAATTTTTCGAGCAAGCGCTGGGTCTTTCAGCAGAACATAGCTTCTGGACATGAGACTCGAACGTTCCCAATTCATCATCTGGATTGTCCAGCAAACCTCAGACAGCTTGCATATGAACCCTTTGGACTATCAGCTTTAATCCCATCTTGGGCTGATGGCTTGTTGTGGAGGGCACTGTAATTTGGACAGATTGAAGTCATCTCTGATGGATGCTATTCGTAATTTTCTCAGGGACAGCAGCATACTGCCACCAATCAGGGCCACAGGCCTTAAAGGTTAAAAGAAAAAACGAAAAATGCTGAAATTGTGAGTGATTCATAGTTTTTCTACTTATAACATATTGTCATTTCAAAATAAAATAACTCAAGCTGCGTTTTAAGAACAGAATGATGTCTCCACGCATTCTTCCTTGTAACAGAACTTACGGCAGGACTAGGTTATTAGTAATTTTAGGAGAAAACCCCCAAACTCAAACATTACAACGACCAATTTTGAGGAATTTTCACCAAAAGCGAGCCATTTTGTCGTTTATCAATTCTCACTCACTTTCCTTGGATGTCCCGATTAAAATGTCCATTTTCTGTTTGACCGTTTTGAGGAGGGGTTCTTCGAGCCGGCGAGACACGTCGTGGTTCCTGAATCGGCCGTAATAGTGGAGAAATCTACTCAGCTCGTTGCTTTGTTTGTTCCTCAAAACCGCCTGAGAAAAAGAAATCGATTAATTTATTAATTTCAGTAGCGTAACAGGTTTTCCCCCCCCCATCCCCCCCCCCCAAGTTATATGTGGATCGTTCTATCTAGTTTCGTAATTTCAATATAGTTATGCTCAATTATCATCACATTTTAGTATTTCGATCATAATGTTACATTACGAAAGTTTGTAACATCGTATCATTGTAATCATCGTATCACAATACGCAGATTCGTACACAATCGCAGGTAAATACAAATTTTCAAAGAAATTTCTTGAATGAAATCCGTTTTAAAGTATTTTGGAATGATCCCGACATCTTCAAGTTTGTTGAACAAACCAACATCTTTAACAACAACGCTCTTCTCCAATCACACTATATAAAAACCAGCTTATCAGAGTATATCGACGTTTCAGGGGGTGGTAACGCTGGGCGGGTGGAATTCTCGCCCCCGTCTCCCAGGGCAAGCGACGTGGTCCTCTCCTCGGGGATTTGGGATATACGATTTTTTGACTTTTAATATTGTTATTATACTCCCTCATTGTGTTGTTTAGTACTCTACCTCCTGTACACACGTTACCCCAACAAGAAGGCACAACTGTTGCCACCTTTGCAGATGATACGGCTATCCTCTCTGTTGGAGATGATATAGAAGCTGCAACACGCAAACTACAGACGTCTACTACTGAGGTTTGTAAATGGACCAAGATGTGGAGAATGAAGCTGAACGAATCAAAATCAGCCCACATCAACTTCACTAATCGAAAAGTCCCAATCTTGGATGTTGAGATCAATTCGAATAAAATACCGCATACTAAAGCAGTTAAATACTTGGGTTTGACACTTGACTTCAAATTAAACTGGAATAAACACATAGAAAAGAAGAAAGAAGAACTTAAAATCAAGTACAGAAGGATGTATTGGCTAATGGGAAGGAATTCCTATCTCTCACTTCACAACAAACTGCTTATATATAAGCAGATCCTTCGCCCTATTTGGACCTATGGGATACAGATCTGGGGCTGTGCCAAGAAATCAAATATTAAGAAAATCCAAACCTTTCAGAATAAAATACTGAGAAGTATAGTTGGAGCCCCTTGGTACATGCGAAACGATGATATTCATCGAGATTTGAGGATGGAGACAGTCTATGAAATTATTGCAAAATACGCAAGGAAGCATGAACATCGCCTCCACAAACACGTGAACCCGGAGATGCTCTACGTTTTGGACAACGAAGGTGAAATCCGACGTCTCAAGCGAAACAAACCACTGGATTTAGTTGTGCTGCGTGAATAGAAGTGCAATCGAACTCAGTGCTAATTAATTGAGCTATATAATAAAGGGCTAGATTTTGCTGTAAACCTACCCTCTTGGAGTGTACCTTTATTGATATGTAAAATTGCTAGATGAAATGTATTTGATTTTTCAGTCGCAATAATAAATCACGAAAAAAAAAATTGCGTTATTCACCTATTTCTTTTAACCTGCGTAGCAGGGCCATTAAACTAGTGTCTTTAATAAATTCTTATCTATACAACATTCTTGGTTCCTTGTATTTTACGTCATTTCCAGGAGGTACGTACCTCGGATATGAGAGCTCCTTGAATCTCGTCGGCTTTGTGTACGGCTTCGTACCGGTTGCATCGAAAATATCCACCAGTGGCCGAACTGTGTTTCTTCCAAGACTCCAAACATACCCAACAGAAGTCGAATTTGCACTAAACAAGAAAAAGGAATTCAATGTAAATATATGCATAAATGTATGGGTGGTGGGGTTAAAAGTATGCAGAGCCTTTCTCCAAAAACTATCCAAATTCCTGAACACTCCAACCACTTGCTGAGCGTTCTTCCAAACGTGGTTATTCAAATAGAAAAAATCAAACCCTCGAATCCAAAATATCAAACAAATCCAAAATCCAAATAATCAAACCCAGTCCATGGGGTCCCTGAAAAACATTGAATATGGCAATCATTTTTCAAACTTGTTAGGATACTTCTGATAACGTTGATAAGGAAACTCCTGCATCTTGACAGCCTTTGAAATGGTCTACTTGCTCCAGGGATTTTGGAGTTTTGCTGCTTAAGTCGTATGCCATGAGTAGTTGGACTGTTGATGACCCTAAGGTTTTGCTGTCAGCAAAATATCACGTTTCCTCACTGCTGTCACAATTGTTCTTTAGGCGAGAAATCTTGGGAGTTCCATCCCATTAAGATGATTACAGTATGTTATAAGTAACAGACACTCACTGTATTTAAATATGCTCATTCAAACTACTTCTGGGATTTTTGAGTTTGCTGGTTCAATCTTGTTCACAGTTCCTCACTGCTGTCACAATTGTTGAGCTTTAAGCAGCAAATCTAGGCAGCTGCATCATCCTAGATGATCATGCTGTGTTGTAACTGGCACTAGCTCTAGTTAAATATGCTCTTCCAACATGTTTCTGGGATTTTGGAGTTTGCTGGTTCAATCTTGTTCACAGTTCCTTTCTGCTGTCACAATTGTTGAGCTTTAAGCAGCAAATCCAGGCAGCTGCATCATCCCCTCTAGATGATCATGCTATGTCGTAACTGGTACTAGCTCTAGTTAAATATGCTCTTCCAAATAAATAATTCCACCTTGGGTCTTGTTCCATGAGTAATTGGACATGTTTCTGCTGATTGCTTTAAGCAGCAAATTTTGCATCATCCTCTCTAGAATCAGCATGCTATGTGCATACTGACACTTGCTCTAGTTAAATATGCTCATCCATCATGATTCTGGACTTTTTGGAGTTCCACTACATGAATCTTGTTCCTTGACTTATTGTGCTGATGGGACAGAAAGAACTGTCTGTCTTGCATGCTAGACCCTTGCAAATAAATAATTGCTCCTTGGGTCTTGCTCCATAAGTAATTGGACTGCTGATGGTCATAAGTTGCTGCTATCAGTACAATCTCACAGTTCCTCACTGCTCACAATCGTTGAGCTTTTGCAGCAAATCCAAGCAGCTGCATCATCCCCTCTAGATGAGCATGCTATTGTAACTGACACTTGCTCTAGTTCCATATGCACATGATTCTGGATTTTGGAGCTGCATGAATCTTGTTGCCATTAATTTGGCTGATGGGGCGGAAAGAACTGTCTGTCTTGCCAGCTAGACCCTTGCAAATAAGTAATTGCTGAGCTTAAGCAGGTCTTGCTCCTGCATCCTTGGACTGAATGATGGCTAAGTTGCTGCAGCTCAGTTACAATCTCACAGTTCCTGGGATACTGCTGTCTACATGAATCTTCTTCATTAATTGGACTGATGGACAGAAAGAATTGGCTGTTTGGCCAGTCTAACTCTTGCAAATGAGTGTTGAAGCTATTTAAGTCATTGCTGACAATAAGATGCTATGTTCTTACATATTTTATGATATTAGATACAATATTGTTTTGGAATTAACAAAGACACATAGACAGGTTTAAATAGGTCATGCCACATCTCCCAATCATTTATTTGTCAAGTTTGGTTATTTACTTTGACGCATTTGATGTGGTTGCAGCCGTCGCCTTTCTGTATGTGCGAGCCGCAGCTGGGACACGGCTTGGAATTGGTGACCAACCACAAGCTATTGGCGGCTTCTTGCCATCTGCCGGACACAGAATCTTGAAGCTCTTCGGGTTTAACTGTGGCGATTTCGTTGATCCATTTGGTCCAGTCGGAGCAGGAACAGGGGGCGTGGGCCTCTCCCAAACACTCCCTGCAAGAAAATTAGAAAACACATAGGAAAGAAAGACATATATGCACATGAATGGTGTTGCACAGCAGGTTTCTGAATCTTATGAATGAAGATGAAGCTTAGTAATGCACCAAATGGAGCTTAATAACCCAGTAAAGCTTATGAGTAGAATGACACGTATGCTTATGAATGGTGTTGCACCAAAGCATAAGAGTTCTGAGCTTATGAATGAAGATGAAGCCTAATGATGCACCAAATGAAGCTTAATATGCAGCTTACATAGATGAAGCTTACGAATAAAAAGGCAAATATGCTTATGAATGGTGTTGCATCGAAGCTTTCTGAAGAATTCTGAAATATATGAATGAAGATGAAGCTTAGTAATGCACCAAATGAAGCTTAATAACCCAGTAAAGCTTATGAATAGAAAGACACGTATGCTTATGAATGGTGTTGCACCAAAGCTTAAGAGTTCTGAGCTTATGAATGAAGATGAAGCCTAATGATGCACCAAATGAAGCTTATGAATAAAAAGGCAAATATGCTTATGAAGGGTGTTGTACAGAAGATTCCTTAAGAATTCTGGAGCTTATGAATGCATATGAAGCTTGGTGATGCACCAAATGAAGCTTAATGATCCACCAAAGCTCATGAATAGATGAAGCTTACGAATGGAGCTTATGATTAGAAAGACACGCATGCTTATGAATAGTGTTGCACCAAAGCATAAGAGTTCTGAGCTTATGAATGAAGATGAAGCCTAACGATGCACCAAATGAAGCTTAATAGCGCACCTAAGCTTACGAATAGATGGAGCTTACGAATAAAAAGGCAAATATGCTTATGAATGGTGTTGCATCGAAGCTTTCTGAAGAATTCTGAAATATATGAATGAAGATGAAGCTTAGTAACGCACCAAATGAACCTAATGTTCCACAAAAGCTCATGAATAGATAACTACGTCTGCTTAGAATGGTGTTGCACCAAAGCTTTAGAGTTCTGAGCTTATGAATGAAGATGAAGCCTAATGATGCACCAAATGAAGCTTATGAATAAAAAGGCAAATATGCTTATGAAGGGTGTTGCACAGAAGATTTCTTAAGAATTCTGGAGCTTATGAATGAATATGAAGCTTGGTGATGCACCAAATGAAGCTTAATGATCCACCAAAGCTCATGAATAGATGAAGCTTACGAATGGAGCTTATGATTAGAAAGACACGCATACTTATGAATAGTGTTGCACCAAAGCTTAAGAGTTCTGAGGTTTTGAATGAGGATGAAGCCTAACGATGCACCAAATGAAGCTTAATAGTGCACCTAAGCTTACGAATAGATGAAGCTTATGAATAGAAAGACACGTATGCTTATGAATGGTGTTGCACAGAAGATTTCTGAAGAATTCTGAAATATATGAATGAAGATGAAGCTTAGTAATGCACCAAATGAAGCTTAATGATCCAGCTTATGAATAGATTAAGCTTATGAATAGAAAGCTACGTATGCTTAGAATGGTGTTGCACCAAAGCTTGAGAGTTCTGAGCTTATGAATGAAGATGAAGCCTAATGATGCACCAAATGAAGCTTATGAATAAAAAGGCAAATATGCTTATGAAGGGTGTTGTACAGAAGATTTCTGAGTTCTGAGCTTATGAATGAAGATGAGTAATGAACCCAATCCACCAAATTATGAATAGAAAGACACGAATATGCTTATGAATGGCGTTACACCAGAAGAGAGTTCTGAAGCTTATGAATGAATATGAAGCTTAGTGATGCACCAACAAATGAAGCTTGATCCACCAAAGCTCATGAATAGATGAAGCTTACGAATGGAGCTTATGATTAGAAAGACACGTATGCTTATGAATGGTGTTGCACCAAAGCATAAGAGTTCTGAGCTTATGAATGAAGATGAAGCCTAACGATGCACCAAATGAAGCTTAATAGTGCACCTAAGCTTATGAATAGATGAATATTATGGAATAGAAAGAAAGACACTTGTGCCTATGAATGGTGTTCCATCGAAGCTTTCTGAAGAATTCTGAAATATATGAATGAAGATGAAGCTTAGTAACGCACCAAATGAACCTAATGTTCCACAAAAGCTCATGAATAGATAACTACGTCTGCTTAGAATGGTGTTGCACCAAAGCTTAAAAGTTCTGAGCTTATGAATGAAGTTGAAGCTCAATGGTGCACCAAAGCTTATGAATAAAATGACAGTTATGATTACGAATGAAGCCTATGAATAGAAAGACACTCATGCTTATGATTGGTGTTGCATAGAAGCTCAAAAATTCCGAAGCTCATGAAGGCATATAGAGCTAAATGATGCACCAAAGTTTAATAATACACCAAAGGTTTTGAATTGATAAATTCTGTTCGAATTACCAGCAAAAGTAGTGCCCTTCTCCGCAATCAACGGCGTGTGAGGTGTTAGTACCGATACCTGTAGAGAAAAAACAACCATCAAACCAAAAATATAGTATGAAAAAATAGCCAGAAATGAGTAAAAATTTGATCAAATTCAATAAAATTCTATTACAAAAGAAGACTTTTACATTAACGAACCTTGTTCGATTTGCGGGGTGAATTTCACCCCGCGCCCGCAACCTCCGACCGGACACCACTTGATGCTTCGATTCTGCTCGACGAATTCCTGAAAATATAAATAACTTGAAAAGCACCTAAATATTTAAAAGCTCCTGTTTACAGGACAACTGCCATAAAATTTAATCCAACTTAAGTCATTAAAACATATCAAGTTAAGGTAACAGTACCGGTAGTGGCCACAGTTAAGAATTTTTTTCTTTAGTTTTGACAGTAGTACTGACTTTCTTCAGGACTCATTTAGAATATAGCCCGACTCTTCCCTAACATATCCATTGCCTAAAACTATCAAAAGAACAATTTTTTCTATTTTTTATTAATTTTTTTCTCACACCTTTATTTTGACCTAGTAGTAGCCACATCAAATTACGAAATTTCCAGTAGTGGCCACGTGCATAACTCAGTAGTGGCCACTTGACATTTTGCCCTCCTTACGTGTTTAATCTCATTAAATTCAATACCAGATGAACAAAATTGATTCTATCCAGTAGAAGCTCTAGGATACAGCCCAACAAACGAGGAAACTAGGGACGGTCATATTGAGAAGTTTACCACAATTTCCAATGATGCTCTGCGCACTCCTAGTTCAACCTCTGACTACAAGATGACATGAGCTGTACCTCCTGCAAGTTTGAAGCCACTAGGAGACCGGGAATCCTTATTTCTCAAATATAAACTTTAAAATGGCCACTACTGAAGCAGTGGCCACTACCGGTGCCGTTACCTTATAGAGGGATTTCAGCTAAAATACATCTAAACCTTTAGCTGTCAGGTGGAATCTCAGTTAAATTAGCTTTAGTTGTCAATCAGGGCAAATCTCAGCTAAATAAGCTTTAGCTGTTAGTTGGAGGGGTCTTCAAGCTAAATTACCTTTAGTGGTTAGTTTGGTCAATCTTGAGTAAAATTGCTTTAACTGTTGGTTGAATCGACTTCCAGCTAATTACCTTTACCTGTTAATTACACCAAAACTCAGGTAAATTAGCTTAAGCTGTTAATTACACTGAATATGAGCCACAGAAAATATAATACACTAGAAGCGGCAGAGATGACGAAATAATAATCGCTTATAATAGTAATAAACGAAATTATGAATACTTTAGCAAGTAAATACATCCGGATGTACGGGGTGCTGCTAACGCATTTTAGGGATCTCGTTTGGAGCTGGGGTGTGTAGGAGTGAGGATGGAGCCCAGTGGTTGATGCCACCTCCCGACGAATGCAGCTTGTGAAGGTGATGGATATAGTTGCCCCTTCCGAGCAGGTGGATGCATTATTACGCTCTGCCACGCTCTAGTTTACTCTACGTTCTGAGATCTCACCTATATTAGCTTCTACTGTTAGTTAAGGGTTTAGCTGCCAGTTTCAACTCCATCTCTGTTTGGACTATCAACTCACTTTAATGTCGAGCTGCCTGTAGTTGGATGATATGTCAGCGGATACGATGGTGTGGAGGAAGTCGTAGGACACGATCATGCTGCAATCGATGGCCGGGCATTCGATCGAACTCACGTGATCGCTCAGAACCTGCACAAAGATGCAAATTGACCAATAACGCGTGGATTACATTAGTTTTGTTCATATTGTTCCAAAATTCATAATCCATACAGAACATGTTGTAATAACTGATTCAAAATCGACTATTTAAGCCCTCGGAAATCGAAGAATTGTATATTTATGATGCGAACTTCTCTTGGCAAGGCAAGTTCAAGACTAGCAGGTCGCAAACGTTTTTGACAGCATGACTCCTGCGGCCTGGACTAGTCAAAGACCTGCCAAACCGTTCTTCACTAAGTGACCTGCAGTTCACCCATCCGCCATTAGCTGGAGTTTCCTTCTGGTCAACGAAGGTCCTTGACGGTCAAGCCACGAGATAGCAGTAGTGGTGGTGACTGTCTCAGAATGGAGACGAAGAACTGCAGGTCCCATTCATTCACAAAGTGAACTGCAGGTTTCGCATTCATCCACAGAGTGAACTGGTGAACTTCTCCCACTGACCTTGTCTCTAGACTGAGTGACCTGCAGGTCGTCTACTCCCTCAGGTAACCTGGGTTTACACACCTCTAATCTACATACATCTTCAGACGAGTTTACCTTAAATTATCTTGATTTCATGTTAAATAAACGATGGGCTACCTTTCCATTCAGATACGTTTCCCAGCATTCGATGCAAAATTCGTGGCGACAGTCCAGTGACTTCCTCTCAACTGCAGGCAGCAGGCAAATTCCGCACTTGAAAACAGAAAACAGAGCAGAAATTCGGTTTAAAATGGTTGTAAATTACCTAAGTTATTACCATAAGTTATTGGATAACAGCCGTAATTTAACTGTGTTACTTCAGGTTATTACCATAAATTATATTATAACTGTGTTATTGTACGTTATTATTACAAGTTATATTACAACAGTAGGTATATTATATTAGATAATGTAGCTGGGTTATAGTAATAACATATTATAACTATTGTAAGATGGATTGTAATCAGTCTTAATGTAGTTCACTTACGGTGAAATCCTCTTTGACAGAACGGATCGAAGAGCGAGCGCTAGAATTTCTCGACGGGGTTCGAAGGTGAGTCGCCCATCTGGTGGACGGCGAGGCCTCGAGCAGGTTGGGACAGGTGGCGACGGGTTCGGACAGGATCGAGGAATCGTCAAAGTCCAAAGGTGGTTCCGATGGGACGGACACGCCGGCGTCCATGCAGGCTTGAGTCGGGTTGTTGATCCATTTTTCTAAAAGGGTCTCTCGCGACCATTCTGCAAGCATATCAGCACATCCCATAGCAGCATATTGCTAAACCATTCAAATAACGAACATATGCTATTACCCCGTTTACATGCAGCACCAGCCGCTGCCACTCGCGTAGCCGTATTTGCTGCAGTTACTCCCGTACTTACTTCCGCAGCAGCCCGAGTGTTTACATGCAGCTTACTTCCGTGGCAGGAACTCAGTGCAGCAATGGACTTCCGCACGAAACACCGCCAGTTGAGGGCTGCCAGGGCAGCACGAGTGGCAGCAGCAGTGGCAGTGGAAGTGAGGTGTTTATATACTCTCACTGCCCAATGTCCTGCCAACTTCCCTGCTCACTGCCACAGAAGTGGGCTTCTCATAAACGGGGTATATGGGATCTACCTGATTCGCAAGCCAAATCCCAAAACCTGCAGGCAACCCAGGATTCTAAATAAAAGGACAATTTCAGACTTTTCAGTTGAAAACAAGTCAGAATAGTCCAGGAAATAGTATGGGCAACCCCATGGGGCAACCTGGGTTCTCAAGCATAATCAAGGCCCAGCATAATATTTCACACTACGCTAACACATCCAAATAACGAACATAATATGTGTGCATATGCTATAGGATCTACCTGATTCACAAGCCAAATTCCAAAACTTGCAGGCAACCCGGTTGACGATCACCTGGTTGATAGGTCCACGGTGGAATCAGACGATTCACATCAAGGCAACGGCTGTTGGTGTCGTTTGGATAGATTCGATGTCAAAATCCTTGATTTTCGTGAGTAGTTCATCAAAACTTTGCATGCTCATGCGAAAGTAATTAAAAAAACTTTTGTTCGTCTTCTCTTAGTTGATTGTATAGTACGTAGAATGCCCCCACTTCATCTCTTTACATGTTGATTGGATGAACCCAGAGCATTCTGTTTCTTCTTCTTGTCTTCATTCGCCGATACAACACCAACCGCGCTAACAAATCACGATCCATAGTGCTCTGCGTCAAAACAGGCTATGAGGAACTATGAGAAGAACGTTGCCAGGCCCCTGTCGTTCCTGTACAAATAGACCGATTTGGTCGTTGCCAGGTAGAAAACTGGACACCCGACTGCCGGAGTAGTGTGAAACAAGCCTAAGATGACAATCTCTACTTTTGAGAGGAAAACAAGTCAGAATAGTCCAGGAAATAGTTGCGCAGCATATTAGTACATCCCATAGCAGCATATTCTGTACATACGGCTTTCATTGAAACGAGCCATTGGCTTCCTGATGAGGGTTCTACAAATGAGCAATGAACGCTGGACAAAATATGGCCTCCCTTGACTGGAAAATTTGAGCTTTACTCAAATAAAGGCAATGCGTAAGAGGCACACAAATATGATCAACTGATCAATCCAAATAGGTATTTTGGATGAGAACCGATTTACATGCTCCATGCATATCTCCTGAAATTAATAATCGCTCTATCACCTGTGAAACACGCACACTCCCAAGCTTAGTAGAAATTAAAATCATGAACGCAAGCCAAATGAATAAAATTGAATGATAAACCCCAGTGAACGAATTTGCAGCGTTTTTGTATTACTGGTATCGCGAGAGCAGGTTTTCTTGACGATTTTTCAGTTTAAGTGCCAAAGCAAAGACATGAAAATGTCAAAAAATTGGATTACATTTGAAATAACTAAGTTGGTGTCAATTACGCATAGTTTTTTGCTAGCGCGGGTTGCAAAAATATGATACTTTGAGATCCTTGGACAAAAATATCAAGATTGAAAAACAAATTTGTCCATTTTGTGGATTTTAGCAGGATAGGGGGAGACAACTCGTGGGACTTCTACATATTGATTGGTAAAAGATGAATTCTTACCGCTATCGCGGAGTAGGGATTGTGCGGTGGGCAGTGGAATATTGAGCATGTCGGCTGTGTCCAGCAAAAGTTGGTCTTTCACCTGCAAAAAAATGTTAATCTTTAAATATTTGACTTTTTGTTCAATGAAACGATAAAAATTGGGAGCCCGATCTGGCTCCAATGATTTGGCTAAAGAATTGGAAAAAGCACAAGTGATTTTCCTGGCTCCAAGATCTGGCTAAAGAATTGGAAAAACTACAAGCGATTTCCCTGGCTCCAAGATCTGGGTAAAGAATTGGAAAAACTACAAGCGATTTTCCTGGCTCCAAGAGGTCACGAAAGGAAAGATATCTTGGAAAAATGGTACAAGCGATGTCTGGCTCCAAGATAAAAAAGATTGGAAAAACTACAAGCGATTTTCCTGGCTCCAAGATCTGGCTAAAGAATTGGAAAAAGTACAAGTGATTTCCCTGGCTCCAAGATCTGGCTAAAGAATTGGAAAAAGTACAAGTGATTTTCCTGGCTCCAAGATCTGGCTGCAAAAAGTGTGATGAGATCTGACTACCAGTTGACTGTAACAGCACCATAGGTCAAGAAAGGAATGAGCTACAAGAATCCATCAGCTGTCAGTGATTCACCATTCTTGTAATGGACTTCAAATGTCTTAAATATGCCTGGTTTCAAAGTTAGGAATGATTTCACATCTCCTATTCTTCATTCATCTGGCGGATGCAGAACCAGATATCAGCTCTTGCTTTCAGAGAGAGTAACTCTTGGGAACAGGTAGCTGAGGTTCACTGCAAATTGGGTTCTGTTCTGATCCCTCTTTAGCAAGGCTGTCAGCTTGCTCATTGCACTCAATTCCATCAACTCCAAATCACATTTGATGTTGTTAAGAATTCTGCAGAAAGCTGAAACTCCAAATCTGCTTTGATGTTGTTAAGACAGAAATCTATCAGTCATTGCTTACCTTTGAGTCTCTAACCATTGCAAATGCACATAACATGGGTTTCTGCTTGATGAATTTGCTGCTGATCCTGAAGGCTTAGCAATTGTGAAATTTGGCCCATCAATATCTAAACCAGCCACTCCATTTCCTTCAGAACCATCAGTGTACCACACAGCTGCAGGATGTATGCAAATATGGATTGTCTCCGCTTTGGAGTGTCGTGCCAATGTTTTTTTGGTCTTGTCCTCTCATTTCTGCACCTGTTGAGTAACGTAACTCTTGGGAATACATTGCTGAGGTTCACTGCAAATTGGGTTGAGTTCTGCTCCCTTTTTTTGCAAGACGATCAGCTTGCTCATGGCCCTCCAATCCCCCATGACCCTGTACTCAGAGCAATGGTCACTTCCTTGTCTCATTCTGCAGCTTCAACTGAGCTGAGGAAACTCCAAATCAGCTTTGATGCTGTTAAAAAGGCAGAAATCTATCAGAGAGTTCAAATATTGTTGCACCTTTGAGTCGTTGCCTGACTATCCCTAATGCAAAAAGTTCTATTACATGGGTTTCTGCTTGATGTATTTGCTGCTGACCCCATAAGGCTTAGCAATTGTGAAATTTGGTCCATCAATACCTAAACCAGCCACTCCATTTCCCACCCAGGCCAATCAGTGTACCACAGCTGCAGGATGTATGCAAATATGGATTGTCTCTGCTTTGGAATGTCGTGCCAATGTTTTTTTGGTCTTGTCCTCTCATTGCTGCACCTGTTGAGTAACTTAACTCTTGGGAACATGTAGCTGAGGTTCACTGCAAATTGGGTTGAGTTCTGCTCCCTTTTTTTGCAAGACGATCAGCTTGCTCATTGCCCTCCAATCCCTCATGAACTGGTACCTACATCAACGTGCACTTTCCTTGCCTCATTCTGCAACTTCCACTGAGCTAAGGAAACTCCAAATCAGCTTTGATGTTGTTAAAAAGGCAGAAATCTATCAGAGAGTTCAAATATTGTTGCACCTTTGAGTCGTTGCCTGACTATCCCTAATGCACAAAGTTCTATAACATGGGTATTCTGCTTGATGTATTTGCTGTTGACTCCATAAGGCTTAGCAATACATATGCCAGCCACTCCATTTCCCACCCAGACCCATCAGTGTACCACACAGCTGCAGGATGTATGCAAATATGGACTTGTCTCTGCTTTGGAGTGTCGTGCCAATGTTTTTTTTGGTCTTGTCCTCTCATTTCTGCACCTGTTGGGTAACGTAACTCTTGGGAATACATTGCTGAGGTTCACTGCAAATTAGGTTGAGTTATGCTCCCTTTTTTTGCAAGACAATCAGCTTGCTCATTGCCCTCAATTCCCTCATGACCCTGTAGTACCCAGAGCAACGTGCACTTTCCTTGCCTCATTCTGCAGCTTCAACTGAGCTGAGGAAACTCCAAATCAGCTTTGATGTTGTTAAGAAGACAGAAATGGACTTTAGTGCTGCAAAGCTGTCAGAGAGTACAGTCATTGCCAAACTCTCCCATGTGTGCAAATGTCTATAACATGGGTTTCTGCTTGATGAATTTGCTGCTGATCCTGAAGGCTTAGCAATAATGGAAATTGACCATCAATACCTCAAGATCAGCCAAAAACTCCAGTTTTGATAGTTCAGATCCATCTCATCAGAAGAGAACTACAGCTGCAGGATGTATGCAAATATGGATTGTCTCTGCTTTGGAGTGTCCTGCCAATGTTTTTTTGGTCTCGCCCTCTCATTTCTGCACCTGTAGAGTAACGTAACTCTTGGGAATACATTGCTGAGGTTCACTGAAAATTGGGTTGAGTTCTGCCCCCTTTTTTTGCAAGACGATCAGCTTGTTCATTGCCCTCAATTCCATCATGAGCTGGTGCCTGCATCAACGTGCATTTTCCTTGCCTCGTTCTGCATCCCCGACTGACCTAAGGAAACTCCAAATCAGCTTTGAGGTTTTTGAAAATCCAGAAATACTGTCTACTGCTTTGTTGGACGTCCAACAAAAACACCTACCTTCCTATCTCCTTAAAATTAATAAAAGTAATTCACATATATGTTAAATATCAGAAAACTGACTTCTTGTAGGTCTTCAGGGCGCAGTCCGTGGTAAACCAAGTCGCTCCCGATGATTGAACCCGAGGAATCCAACTCTGCTTCATTCACAACATCAGCCGTATCAGCCTGGAATCAAACACTGCAAATCAGAGATGAAAAAAAAAGAAATTCTTCTTAAATTTGAAAGGGTAGCATCCATTATTGATTGACTTCAAAACTGGCTCAACGATACGTTGTATCTTGTACAGTTTTTCTAATATCTGAACAAACTTTTATGGTATTCGTTCTTTCACCTGTAAGCCTCCCTTTCGAGCTTTAAGAGATTCCAGCAAAAATCACTAATAGGGTAGCTGACCTGAGGGGTATCGAGTCCCTGAAAGGGGTAAACAAGTAAGAGATCCAACCTGGTTTGAAATTATCAACCCACAATTCCAAACAGTCAGTATAATTAAAAGATCCAAGATCTCGAATACAGAGCAAAAGAATATAATGCGATCAAACCTAAAATAATGAGATCCTTAATAGTAAAACACAGTATGGAAAGAGCAGTGCGAGCATGTATGAGATCTTAACTTACAAGCTTAGAATCTAGATAGAAATCACGAGGAATCACCTCCGAGCTTTGATAAAGATGAGGCTCCCAATGGAGCGTGATCACAACATAAGGATAAGTTGTACCGTCAATTTTTGGTACAATTTGCCCAGGTTGATGTTGGTGCAGAATGGGTAAAACTCAAACCTGCAAATGTTTGTAAAACTGATAGACTTTAAGTCTGGAAACACTTTTGCATTAGACATGATGGACACTTTGTGCAGTGATCAAATGGGAACGTGAACTTACGAAGACCATTTTGGCTTCCAATACTGGCTTCACTATTGGTGGTGAATCACTTTGGATGTGTTGCAATTCGCAAGCTATCTCTCCGTTTTTGCTGTAAAGACAGTAAAGTCCAAAAAAGCCATCTGCTGCTTTTCCATCAATTGAGCATCGCTTACCAATGTGTTTTCAGTTTTGAAGGTATGTACAATCCGCAAGGGTTGATCTTTTAAGCCTCTGGCACATAGAATGCAATCAATATCTGCTTCGCTGCTTGAGGAATCCAAAATATGGTTCATCTCAAGCAATATTGTCTCCTATCATACAAACGCAATCTGAAGAATGCAGTCGTGATCACAGCTACAAGCGATAAGTTGTGCAAAAATACATTATGTTGAGTACTGCCCAGGTTGATGATGAGGCAGCGGGTGGCTAGCTTGGCCTGTTTGGAGCTCCCTGATGCTTTATCAGCAACACTTTGCATTTTACATGGGGAACTACTTTTATTTTTTACAATATTTTTAAGGAATGTGAAAATTTGTTTACGATCAAAGACCATTTTGGCTTCCCTAAATATCCTGAAACCCAGTCAAACAGTCAAAACTAGCAAACAATGGTGGTGACGCCTGGAATGTCTCTGATCGCTGCAACAAGCTATCTCTCCGTTCACAGCTACAAGCGATAAGTTGAGCAAAAATACATTTTTGAGTACTGCCCAGGTTAAAGACAGCAGTCCAAATTAGCCATCTCCTGCTTTTCCATCAACTTGGGCATCGCTTACCAATGTCAACTTTTCAGCTTTAGAAACCTCTGCTTTTCCATCACACAATCCGCAAATAATGTGTTATCTTTTAAGCCTCCATCAACATAGAATGCAATCTCTGATCTCTGCAATCCAACAATATGGTTGTATAGTGCAATATGGCACCACTCCTATCATACACAACGCAATCTGCCGCAGGAATGCAGTCGTGATCACAGCTACAAGCGATAAGTTGTGCAAAAATACATTATGTTGAGTAATGCCCAGGTTGATGATGATGCAACGGGTGGCTAGCTTGGCCTGTTTGGAGCTCCCTGATGCTTTATCAGCAACACTTTGCATTTTACACGAACTACTTTGGTGCAGTTTTTGAAGGAACGTGAACTTACGAAGACCATTTTGGCTTCCAATATCCTGGCCAGTTGGTGGTGACGCCTGGAAGTGGCAATATCGCAAGCTATCTCTCCGTTGAGGTTTTCTATAAAGACAGCAGTCCAAATTAGCCATCTCCTGCTTTTCCATCAACTTGAGCATCGCTTACCAATATGTGTTTTTCAGCTTTGAATGTCCCTACACAATCCGCAAGGGTTATCTTTTAAGCCTCTGGCACATAGAATGCAATCTCTGATCGCTGCAATCCAACAATATGGTTATATGGTGCAATATTGCATCACTCCTATCATACACAACGCAATCTGCCGCAGGAATGCAGTCGTGATCACAGCTACAAGCGATAAGTTGTGCTAAATACATTATGTTGAGTACTGCCCAGGTTGATGATGAGGCAGCGGGTGGCTAGCTTGGCCTGTTTGGAGCTCCCTGATGCTTCATCAGCAACACTTTGCATTTTACACGAACTACTTTGGTACTTACGAAGACCATTTTGGCTTCCAATATCCTGGCCAGTTGGTGGTGACGCCTGGATGTGGCAATGTCGCAAGCCGTCTCTCCGTTGAGGTTTTCTATGAAGACAGCAGCCCCTGCTGCGATCAGCAACTGAGCGCAGCGAGTGAGGCCGTGGAAAGCTGCTGTGTGCAGGGCAGTGTTACCGTTCTGAAACAAGACAAAAATTCTTCAATGAACTTCCTTTTTGTGACCTAAACTGTAAACAGAAATTTTCTGCTAGCATTCCACTATCTCAATCTTATGTGAAACTCCCAAAATATTGATTACAGATATCTGAAAGAGTAGGTCGGTGATATCTGTTGAAGAACATGATTGAGTCTGGCAAGATAGATAACTGAAAGATCATCTAGTAGTGTAGATATATTGTGTAGATCAATGGCTACTATGCGTAAAGTTGAAGCAGAAGCTTTTACTCCACTTTCTGTAGTAGATTCTCCGATTTCTATGCATATAGGGTAAATACTGTAGCACTTGCTACAACCTTTTACTCCACAGTGAAGTAAGTGAAGCAGGTACTGTAGCATCGACTTCAAATTGTATGCATAAAAAGAGTCGGTGAAGTTGAGCTGTAATAGATGCTATGAAAAATCGCTATCAGATCCCTCGATTGCACGCACATCAAAATAACCAACCCTAAAGTTCATGGAGACGAATGTGTGTACAGAAAGGGAGTGGCCAGCATTAATATGCAAGCAACACGTGATGGAGCTGAGTGATTCACAAGTGTTGACATACGTCGGCCTGGTTCTGTTCACGACTCTTCGGTATGCAGATTCATGCGGGGTACCGTTAACGCTGTGCTTTTATCGGATGAAGGGTATGGGCCTTGCCCCGTGGTTGATGGTCCCTTATAAAGATCCAAAAACTTCTGGAGATCTTACTAGATACACGTAGCACCTGCTTCGTAGCAGATCCTTCATTTTTTGCATACGATTTGGAGGCAATGCTTCAACACGGAATAAGAGCTAAAGCATTTACTTTTACCTTTTACTTCGAAGCATCTGCTTCGATTTTATGCATACGAGCCATTGTTCGCATGCATGCACTCCAATTACGTGAGTTTCAATCATTTGATACAGGTGAGAACAATACAATCAAATTAATAATAATATTATGGAATCGGGGAGTCATGACATCCAGATACTAGAGAGATTAGACTGTCTAGTTCCTACATTCTCCACTACAGTAAGTTGTCGTCACTGATTGCTTCATCCCGTACATAACATCTGACCTACCCATACAGATATAGGTATGGTTTTCCAAATTTAAGTTCTATCATACAAAGCGAACTGTCAAACAACTTACGCAGTCTTTAAGGTCCAACTGGATTCTGTCTCTTTCGCCCGAATCCAGGACGTCTCCCCTCCATTGCAGAATCAACGTCACGCAAGAACCTAAAAATAAACATTTTCCTTCAATTTAAATTCGTCAAATTTCTTTAATAACAATTTTTTTTCAATGTGATGAAAATGGTGTTTTTTTCCAGTTTATTTGGCATTACTAAGGAAAACTATACAGCCATGACATGTTAAAGTGATTACAATTGTGAAATCAAATTAGGCAATTTCATATACAATAAATAAATTAATATCATTATAATAAATCAGGGTAATAATACTTAGGTTCCAAGAAATAAAAGTTAAAATAATACTCCTATTGATATTTTGGAGAAAATATATACAAATATTCAAATTTATTCATAAAAACGCTGCAAATTCTTTCACTGGGGTTTATTATTCAATGATTCACGATTTGAATTTCTACTAAGCTTTGGAGTGTGCGTGTTTCACAGGTGATAGAGCGATTATTGAATTTCAGGAGATATGCATAGAGCACTTAAATCAGTTCTCAACCAAAATACATATTTGGATTGTTCAGTTGATCATATTTGCGTGCCTCCTGAATTTCAATTTTTCTAATGGTGTATATCTAGCGGGGTTGCATGATGTAAGGGACCTAACCTACATCAACACCGATTCCCATAGAGACATTTTTTGGAAAATCCGTCTTTTATAAAATATCATATCAAATTTCTATATTTTATTATTACACATATATTATTATTATATACCAAATTATTTAACGCGGTTGGCAATGTTATTAAATCGGGCCATAGAAAAAATGGTTTGACCTACGGACCTGGGCATGGAATCATTTTCATCGTAAAGTTCTTCAAAAAGGTGAATTCACCGCCTTGACTTTTCCTCAGGTTAGGGGAGAGGATTTTACGAAAAAGTTTGACAGCCACAATTTAAAGGTCATAAACGTCTCGTAGGACAAAATCCCGTATTTGTTTAATATTTAAATGCCAACTTTTCAGTTTGCTTGTTTGGTTTATGATTATTGTTTGACTAGGTCAACCCAAAAAAAATCTCGAGTTGTAGGATGTGTAACGTTCTTATGCAATCTGATAGCCGATGTTGATACCGGTGCAATTATTTGTAGTTTATAGCCGATACATTTTAGCATTAGAATTGTGTTTTCAGAAACGCTGATGATATATGCCAGTTGCAGCAATTCAGCCAAAAAAGCTGCCACCCTGCTGCTTAGTTCAGTTTAGAATCTGGTTATAGTCACTGTTCTGTAGATAGCAGTGTTGGGCAGCAGCTAAGCTACTCAAGTAGCTAACCTCAATGACAGCTATTTGCAGTTTCAGCAATCATATACAAGTGATAGCTGCAGCTAGAAACAAACAAACAGCTACTACATCAATTTATGTATCTCATATCCTACCCATTTCAACACGTCTGTATGATTATTAGCTGATCTAGTCAAGCAGAGCTGTTTACAGCTACTAGATTCAAACGCGCCTTCAGCTTATAACTTCAGTGCTAGTAACAATTATTCGGAAAAGGTCAGTTGCTGCTTAGTTCAGCTTATAATCAGGTTGTGATCACTGTTCTCTTGGCTACGATTACAGCTATTTGCAGGTTCATAAATCAACTGAACTGCTGCTGTAAGTTATGCAGCTATAAGCTGACAGACATGTTAATACGTTATTTATTATTTGTATATCAAATTTTCATTTACTACGGTATATTATTATTGGGGTAGGTCAAGGGGGTTGTACTCGCCTTTCCTCTCTTGAGCGGAGTAGGTTTTGTGGGCTCCTAAGGCACACGCGCAGTGAAGGCTGGTTTCGTTGAATCCGTTCCTTTTATTGGGGTTACCGCCAGCTTCGTTGAGGAACATTCTGAAAAAAAAAAAGATGATAAATATCGTTAAATTAAGTATTAATGAATATACTTTAGGTGTATTACTGTGTGATGGATATGGTTAGTTGGCTCCTACCCGATTTTAGATTCTGATGCCTTCGGAGATGAATCGGACGTTACCAAGCGTCTGGTTAATCCTATGAGCGTGGCAGAGCACAATAATGCATCCACCTCCTCGGAAGGGGCAACTATACCATTCCATCATACAGTAATACACCTAAAGTTGGGGCTAAAGGCTGGGGGTGAGAGTCTCACCTCAGAGGTGTGTAAACCCAGGTCACCTGAGGGAGTAGACGACCTGCAGGTCACTCAGTCCAGAGACAAGGTCAGTGGGGAGAAGTTCGCCAGGTCACTCTGTGGATGAATGCGACACCTGCAGTTCACCTCGTGAATGAATGGGACCTGCAGTTCGTCGTCTCCATTCTAAGACAGTCACCACCACTGCTGCTATCTCGTGGCTTGACCGTCAACCTCCATTATCTTTGTCATCAGTTAGAATTCGGTAAATGACAGTTATCTACTGTTCTCTTTGCCCACTCCCCAGTCATTCATCTAATGGCGGATGGGTGAACTGCAGGTCACTTGGTGCAGAACTGTTTGGCAGGTCTCCGAGTAGTTCGAACGTCGGGCGCGGGGAGTCATGCAGTCGCAAACGTCTTGTAATGAACTGCAGGTCTTCCCTCAGCAGGTCATTTGGGACAAGTTCACTTGAAAGAGAAGAAGAAGAAGTCATTGGTGCGTTCTGTTCTACTTTTTAAAATTACCTGAGTAGGTGCTTCATTCCGTGTTTGGCGGCGAAGTGTAGCGCCGTGTTGTGGTCTTGGTGCTCACCGTAGCTCACATTCGGGTCTAAATTCTTCCTCAAGTCCGGTGAGCTCTGATAAACCTGTTCCAATGAGGAAAAGCGAGAATTAGGAGCGTCAAGACAGTAGGGATGGGTATCGTTGAACGAATGGATATCGTATCAATATTTCGTACCGATACTGTATCCATACTCCAAATATCGGTCAAGCAAAGGATCAATTATTTATAAATATCGACTACCGTTTCCAACATCAATTTTTCAAAATTGAACTTTTTTTTTAAATTGCATTTATTCAAAAATTTTACATATTAAATATTACACAATATTGATACACTTCTTAAATGCTACTCCCCACTGTAAGTCGCAAATTTATTAAAACAACTTAATGGTTTTTGAACATATAAAAAATCTCAAGATGAAAAATAATTTATCCCACTCCTAAATTAGTTATAAGTACGTAAAGAATGAATGAAAAAACGCTGCAAATTCTTTCACTGGGGTTTATTATTCAATTGGCTTGCGTTCATGATTTGAATTTCTACTAAGCTTTGGAGTGTGCGTGTTTCACAGTGATAGAGCGATTATTGAATTTCAGGAGGCACACAAATATGATCAACTGATCAATCCAAATAGGTATTTTAGGTTTTATGTATGTATTTATTTTATGGTATGCATATTTCCTAAAATTCAATAATCGCTCTATCGCCTGTGAAACAAGCACACTCCAAAGCTTAGTAGTAATTCAAATCATGAACGCAAGCCAATTAATAAACCCCAGTGAAAGAATTTGCAGCGTTTTCCTGAAAATTTCAGATTTTCTGATTTTTCCTGAAAATTATCAGAATGCTTCAACCCGTGTATCGGCTACAAAGCCTTTTAGGAGTTCACTCCGGTATCCACATTACTACATCACTAGGTTACTGATATCAACACAAAAACAATAATTAACCAAAATAACGAGAATGTTGGCACCATAAATCGGGCCACACACGGGAACACACACACACACACACACACACGTGGAAAGTTCTTCAAAATAAGTCCACATTTAGGCCGCCTTGACTTGTTTTGAGGTTTTTAGGGATTTTACAGAACTTTGACAACCCTTAAAGGGCACTTTCAATTAAGTGAGAGAGCTGGCTCAAGAATTGGGGAGTCGTCGGACCAAGATGGATTTTTCCTGAAAATTTCAGCTTTTTTGCTCCAGCCGTTTGGGAGAAATCGTGCGTACGGCGGACGGATGGAAAAATTTTTATTGCAGATTCGGATTCTACACCCTTTGAAACGTAAACCATGAAATTTTCATGGGGGGTTAGCATTTTTTTTTTACAGAGCGATTACAATGGTTTATTATTGAATAATAAACCAAAATCGAGGCCACTCTGCGTTTTCCAACGACATTTTTTTTAATTTCAATGTTAATTTGTTCATAAAGTGCTATTCTTTAATTTTGTTTTCCTGAAAAGTCTTGGATTGCCTTAAAAAATTGTCAATTCGATTCGGAAAACTTCCTCTTCCTGTTTTTTAGTAAATGTTACTTAGATTGGAAAATTCTCAAATTTGTTTGGAAAATTCTCAATTCGACTTGGAAAAGCTATATAAATATTGTTCTACTAGTTTCGGGAGGTTCCTATTTCAAATTTGTCTACAAATTCACAAATTCTTAGGGAACCAATTTTCTGGTAGGCTTTCCACTATGATCATTATTTAATAATTATTAATTTTTTTATTGTGATTACAGCAACATTGTATGTATTATTACTGTATTGTTGTTTAATGTTATTACAATTATTGTTTTTATTGTAAAATTCTTTCTTCTGTGCTACGTTCTATAATTTTGACGTTTCATGTTAATCAATGACAAATAATAATGAACGAGATTACAACCGGGTTTTATGCGTCCTTTTGGTTCATTATTCAATAATAAACCATTGTAATCGCTCTGGAAAAAAAATTCTCCGAAACGGCTGGAGCAAAAAATCTGAAATTTTCAGGAAAAATCCATCTTGGTCCGACGACGCCCCAATTCTTGAGCCAGCTCTCTCACTCAATTTAAAGTGCCCTTTAAGGGCTGTCAAAGTTTTGTAAAATCCCTAAAAACCTCAAAACTAGTCGAATCGGCCTAAATATTTTCCTATTTGAAGAACATACCATTAGGAATCGAATGAGCCCTTCCCCACGTCCGTAGGTCAAACCATTCCCGATGTATGGCCCGATTTATGGTGCCAACATTTGCGTTTTTTCGTTTATTATTGTTTGTTTGCAACCTAGTGATGCCGATAGCGTCGAGTTGTAGTGAATGTGGATACTGGAGTGATATCCGATGTGAATACTTGTAGTGTAGTTAGTAGCCGATACACGGGTTGAAGCATTCTGATATGCATGAAACGCTGATAATATATAGGTAAATATTATTCAATATTATTACTGGGGTTTATTATTCAATTGGCTTGCGTTCATGATTTGAATCTTACTAAGCTTCGGAGTGTGCGTGTTTTACAGGTGATAGAGCGATCATTGAATTTCAGGAGATATGCATGTACCACGTAAATCGGTTCTCATCCAACACACCTATTTGGATTGATCAGTTGATGATATTTGTGTGCCTCCTCTACATCTGTCTACCTTTGGCTACATCGTTTAAATTTGGATTTGGGGAAGTTTTAACGCAATACGAGTGCTAAAGGACTTGATAAATTATAGATGTTTTTATTGGGGGGGGGGGGGGGTATTGAGGTTCAATAAAAAAACGCTGCAAATTCTTTCACTGGGGTTTATTATTCAATTGACTTGCGTTCATAATTTGAATTTCTACTAAGTCTCTACCAAAATACCTATTTGGATTGATAAGTTGATCATATTTGTGTGCCTCCTGAAATTCAATAATCGCCCTATCCTGTGAAACACGCAGACTCCAAAGCTTAGTAGAAATTCAAATCATGAACGCAAGCCAATTGAATAATAAACCCCAGTGAAAGAATTTGCAGCGTTTTTTTTTTTTAAATGGAATCGAATGCTGACCTTCTCAATTCCTCCCTGGTTGAGGAATCAACAGTTGCGATTTGTCAAATATTCGGATAAAAGAAAAAACGAATTTTTACCTGCATCGCCGTGTACTCGTCACCGTGGGCCATGTACTTTTTGAATTTCGAATTCGGCGATCCCATTTTCTCCCAGGCAGAATCCAAATTGTAAAAACACTCCCGAAATTAGTCGAAAAAACTCGTTAAAACGCACAAAATTACCAGAAAAACCGAAATTTTAAAAACTGCAGAGGCCTAACGCTAAGAATGAACGCGGATATAGGCAAATTTGAGGTGTAATACATTTCGATATATTCTGTGAGATAAATTTTTGACTGATGTGGTATTTTCGACGACACAAAAGCGACGAGATTAACGCGATTGAAAATTTCGACCTTGTTTTTTCACGTTGAAATTTGGGGTTTTTTAAGGGTTGTTACGAGGGAAGGGAGTGTTACAAAAATAAACGGGTACGATTTTCGAAATTTTGGCGATTTTGGTCTGTCTCGGAAGCGAAACTAGAAAAGGTGGCAGGGGAGATTTTTAGCTACTAGCAGGGGGTGTGTTACCGAGTTCTGGAGTCTGGGAGAGGTCCATAAAGGGGGAACCTCGTTGTCACTGCTACTTAACGGAAAGAACTGTGATTTTGGAACGGGAACTGTCACTGTAAAAGTGAGCTGTTACTCGGGTTAAAATCACGGTCCGTTCCGTGGAAATTGTTTTGGTTCATTATTCAATAATAAACCATTGTAATCGCTTTTGAAAAAAAAAAAAAAAAAAAAAAACCCCCCCCTGAAAATTTCATGGTTTACGTTTCAAAGGGTGTAGAATCCAAATCTGCAATAAAAATTCGTAGGCACGATTTCTCCCAAACGGCTGGAGCAAAAAAGCTGAAATTTTCAGGAAAAATCCATGTTGGTCCGACGACGCCCCAATTCTTGAGCCAGCTCTCTCACTTAATTTAAAGTGCCCTTTAAGGGTTGTCAAAGTTTTGTAAAATCCCTAAAAACCTCAAAAAAGTCAAGGCGGCCTAATTTTTGAAGAACTTTCCACGAGGAATCGAATGAGCCCCTCCCCAGGTCCGTAGGTCAAACCATTCCCGATGTATGGCCCGATTTATGGTGCCAACATTTGCGTTATTGCTTCCGAGTCTACCAAGTAGCGGAAGCATTGTTTTCACTTTCGGAATGTGAAAATTTTTTTTTTTGTCTCCAAAATCAAAAATTCCACTCGCATTTTGCGTTTTAGACCTTTCTGAACAATTTTGGTTCCGTGTCTGTCTGTCTGTCAGCAAATCCTTGTTACGGGCAAAACTACACGAAGTTATAGTCCGATTTTGATGAAATTTTCAGGGATTGTGCGGGTTGGGGTGTAGATGGTCCCCTATAGGTTTCATGACCTCCGGATCAATAGTAGCCTCTGCGCATCCGCAAACGTGAAATCCTTGATACACGCATAACTCCGATGAAATTTTCAGGGTATATTTTATAGTTTGTTCAATAGTTGAACATGCCTATCTTTATTTTCTCAAGTTATGCTACTGCATAACAATAAATTTACCCTAATTCAATATTTACTTCGCCTAATTGAACGAAGTTCTTTAGTCAATAATAATTTTCAATGATCTATACAGTCATGTTATGGATACGAGGAAGCTATGTGCCACACCCACTTGGCACACTTTTTTGGTTTAGTATTGTTTTTGTTTTGATTACAGTAACCTAGTGATGTAGCGATGTGGATACTGGAGTGAACTCCTAAAAGGGTTTATAGATACACGGGTTGAAGCATTCTGATATGCATGAAACGCTCCAAATTCTTTCACTGGGGTTTATTATTCAATTTCAGGAGATATGCATAGAGCACGTAAATCGGTTCTCGACCAAAACACCTATTTGGATCGATCAGTTGATCATATTTGTGTGCCTCCTGAAATTCAATAATCGCTCTATCACCTGTGAAACACGCACACTCCAAAGCTTAGTAGAAATTCAAATCATGAACGCAAGCCAAATGAATAAAATTGAATAATAAACCAAAATATTGTTTATTTTAAATCTAAACCAAGATAGATGTTATTTGTTAGTGTTACTGTCGCAATTAATACGTGATTTGTAATTTTAAGAAATAAACTGTAATAACTTGAATATAATATTGTTTGGCGTTGTTATTTTTATGTTCCCTTATCGTTCGTAGGGTTTCTATAAGTAAGGTACTTGTCTACGCTAGAATTTATCTTGAAACTGATTGAAAATATGAGCAAATTTTCCAGGGTATTCCACAAGCTGGAAGCACCAAACGAATCATACCCCCTTGGGCACCTCCCCAACGCATCCCAGAAATCACTGTTCCACCAGTTGTGAACTGTTTTCTGTTTAAAAAGAACTGTTCCTTTTAACGGAATAACAGTTCGCGAGTAGTGGGGCTGG
This sequence comes from Creontiades dilutus, assembly GCA_031894815.1. Taxonomy (NCBI): domain Eukaryota; kingdom Metazoa; phylum Arthropoda; class Insecta; order Hemiptera; family Miridae; genus Creontiades; species Creontiades dilutus. The sequence goes on from JAVIWC010001336.1 coordinate 97,262, forward strand.
AGGTAGTTGAAAATCAATAAACTCGCCGCGAGACCTCCTCCATTATCCGAAAGACCCCCTTGACATTTGGCATTCTAGGGAGATCGTCACAATGAAAGGCACTCGGTCTGGTGGGAAAATGCGAATATTTCAGAACCGATTTATATCGGAGTATTTGCCTGCAAGTTCGGAGTAGGTAGTTGATGCAGGGGTTCCCAAATAAATTTTATCCAAAGACCCTTTCATCGAGGTACTACAATGACGAGGTCCCCCCACTATTCCCTAAGCCTAAAATTACCTGTAAAGAGTCAAAATATGTGAACAAATGTATCAAACGAATGCTATGCATTACGGCATCTAGCAAAACTAGGATCACATCTAGTTCCAGTACTAGAGTGTGCTAGCGTTAATATATTTATTGGTTTATTATTCAATAATAAACCATTGTAATCGCTCTTGAAAAAACTATTTCAAAGGTTTACGTTTCAAAGGGTGTAGAATCCAAATCTGCAATAAAAAATTTTCCTCCGTTGTCCGCCGTACGCACGATTTCTCCCAAACGGCTGGAGCAAAAAATCTGAAATTTTCAGGAAAAATCACGTTGGTCCGACAACGCCCCAATTCTTTAGCCAGCTCTCTCATTTAATTTAAAGTGCCCTTGTCAACGTTTTGTAAAATCCCTAAAAACCTCAAAAAAAGTCGAGGCGGCCTAAATTTGGACTTTTTTGAAGAACTTTCCATGAGGAATCGAATGAGCCCCTCCCCAGGTCCGTAGCTCAAACCATTCCCGATGTGTGGCCCGATTTATGGTGCCAACATTTGCGTTATTTTGGTTTATTATTGTTTTTGTTTTGATTTCAGTAACCTAGTGATGTAGTAAATGTGGATACTGGAGTGATAGCCGATGTGGATACAATTGTAGCATTCTAATAATTTTCACGAAAAGTTGAAAATCTGAAATTTCAGGAAAACGCTGCAAATTCTTTTACTGGGGTTTATTATTCAATCGGCTTGCGTTCATGATTTGAATTTCTACTAAGCTTCGGAGTGTGCGTGTTTCACAGGATAGAGCGATTATTGAATTTCAGGAGATATGCATAGAGCACGTAAATCGGTTCTCAACCAAACACTTATTTGGATTGATTAGTTGATGATATTCGTGTGCCTCCTCTACATCAGTCTACCTTTGGCTACATCGTTTAAATTTGGATTTGGGGAAGTTTTAACGCAATACGAGTGCTAAAGGAATTGCTAAATTATACATGTTTTTATTGGGGGGGTATTGAGGTTCAATAAAAAAACGCTGCAAATTCTTTCACTGGGGTTTATTATTCAATTGGCTTGCGTGCGTGATTTGAATTTCTACTAAGTTTGGAGTGTGCGTGTTTCACAGTGATAGAGCGATTATTGAATTTCAGGAGGCACACAAATATGATCAACTGATCAATCCAAATAGGTATTTTGGTTGAGAACCGATTTACGTGCTCTATGCATATCTCCTGAAATTCAATAATCGCTCTATCAGCTTTGGTGAAACACGCATTATTGAACAGGAGTCACACAAAAAGACTTGATAAATCCAAATAGCTTAGTAGCATAAATCTTGCAAATGAATGGGGTTTATTATTCAATAATTGAATTATTGGCTTGCATTTATAATTTGAATTTCTACTAAGCTTTGGAGAGTGCGTGTTTCACAGGTGATGGAGTGATTACTGAATTTCAGGAGATATGCATAAAGCACGTAAATCGGTTCTCAACCAAAATACCTATTTGTGCCTACCGAAATTCAATAACCGCTCTTTCACCTGTGAAACACGCAAACTCCAAAGCTTAGTAGAAATTCAAATCATGAATCATTGAATATTAAACCCCAGTGAAAGAATTTGCATCGTTTTTACATTTCCTACTCAAGTCAAAACGTATATTTCGTGTCGAGGAAATACTATTTGGTAGAAAACTCGCGAAGCGTGTTGGATTCTCTAGTTAGGGAAGGTCTCGGAGATCGGCTACGTCGTTAAACCATAATCGTTCGAAACGGATCGTTAATTTCGGCTAAAAAATACAATCGAGAGACGGGATTTCTGCGGAACGTGGTCTCGGACAAAAAAACGCTTCACTCGCGTAAGAGTTTTGGTTATTTGGCTTTATAGGTCGTAGGAGGGGGAAATACTTAACGACCTATTGTTGGTATGAGGTGTTTACGGGGAAGGGGTTAATAGTCGGGATATAAAAGGGAGATTTTGAACGGTGGAAATGAGCAGGCGGCTTTGGGTCTAGCGGTGAGCCGATCAGCGTTAGGTTCGGGGGTGCCTGCGAAAAATAATTACATAATTACAGATATCTGGTATCTATAGGTGTCTGGTATCTCCAGGTATCTGAAGGTATCTATAGATATCTGGTATGGGTAAAAAAAAAATGATTTGAGTTTCTACTAAATTTGGAGCGTGCGTGTTTCACAGGATAGAGCGATTATTGAATTTCAGGAGATATGCACGGAGCACGTAAATCTGTTCTCAATCCAATAATACCTATTTGGAGGATCAGTTGATCATATTTGTGTGCCTCCTGAAATTCAATAATGAACTCTATCAAGATGAATAGTAAAAAAACTGCAAATTTTTTTTACACATTTATCACAATTTCAAATTTTTTACATGAAAAAACATTTTGAATAATGAACCCCTGGAAGAAATTTAACGCCCAATTCGAACCTGTGGTTGAATGCCGGAAAACATTAATTGAAATCGAGAAAAATCAGTATCAAGCCCATATCGTAGTCACCTACCAATTAATTTCTCCGTCAATTCCAATCAGAATTGAATGGTTGAGACGCCGTTAGCTTAGAATGGGAGAAGTTTTTATCAAATTTGACAACCAAAAAATTATTTCTATGGTCCCGAACCGATTTCAGTTTTTGAAAAATTTCCTGCGAAAAATTTATGAAAATCCTTTATGCACCTTGAAATCAACGTTAAAATCTTATAGGAAATTCAAACCAGATTCCAAAAATGTAGTAAAATGTGACTAATAAATTGCCGAGTGAAAAAGCGTTTTAATGGCAGCGATTTTTTGAAAAACTCTCCAAATAGCATGCTCAGCAACGGGTTGAGAAAAAAAACCGGCGATTTAATAATTTTCTATGTATATTCTCCAATTTTTTTTTTTCAATAATCGTCGGGATCACCCTGTATACACGCACACTCTAGAACTTAGTAGAAATTCTATCTGATATCACTAGGTGTCTGGTATCTCCAGGAATAATAAATCTGGTAATGAAAAATTTGAACGCAAATTCCTGTTACTGGTTGGGTTGAAAAAGAGGAATCGGGCCTAACATTCGGGTATGGAATACCTAATACGGACCTATCAAGATAATTCGATTCATCGAGCTATGTTCTTCAAAATTGAGTCCACATTTACCTAAACCTTCGACTTTTTTGAGGAAACCATTTTTAGGATTTTACAAAAGCTTAGCAACAGCCCTTAAACTCATTTCGAAAAGTGACAGTTGAAGTTTGCTGGCTCAGGAACCCAGGGCCGTCGGACCTATGGATTTTTTCAGGAAAATTTCAATCTTTTGCTCCATAACAGCCCTCACGTCGAATCATTCTGTTCGTACGGCGGATGGACGGAAAATTCACGTTTATTGAAACCTCGGATTGTTGACAAACGTTATTGTCAAAATTTAAGAAACTGCTCAAAACACTATTAGTGACTTTCCTGGAAAAGTCTAAGTTTTTAGGATTTTTTTATTGAATAATAAACCAATACGAAGGGGCTTTATAAATGTGGATGAAATTTACTCCAAAATTGTCAAGCAGGCAAAAAAGTAACTAACAGAAGTAACTAAGGCTTTCAACACTATATCAAACGCAAAACTTGTTTTGAAAGATTTTTCTAGCATTGAAATATTCAAATCATTTTCTGCAGTTCCGTCATCAAGCGAATCGCGTGAACGCATGCGCACCAAGGAAAATCTCATGTTTGATGAGAATTAGATAATTCAATTGAAGACCTCTTAAAAAGTTAGTTATCTATCTGCCTTTCAGTTTCCTTAGGAATGTTTATTAACAATATGCCCCAGCCTTTGGAAGGTGCAATCAGTCTAAAACCTCTTGTAATTTGGGAGATTTTGCCTTTCCTGTTCCTTGAAACCGATCCTGGCATAACTGACCTTTTATTCCGGGTATTTGATCAACTGATCAATCCAAATAGGTATTTTGGTCGAGAACAGATTTACGTGCTCTATGCATATCTCCGAAATTCAATAATCGCTCCATCCTGTGAAACAAGCACTTTTCCGAAGCAGTAGAAATTAAAAGCAAGAGAATTAAGACCGCAGTGAAAGAATATTCATCTTAAATGGTTAGGCCTACTGCCTTTCATTGTACATGCCGGATTTATCGAAACACCTTTAGTCACGGTCTGTCCGTGTGAATTAAAAATCCCAAAGTAATTTTACCAGAAATATTAAATGTATTTTTGCTTCAGTTACCAAAAAGCGGAAGCATTGCACTTTCGGAATGTGAAAATTTTTTGTCTCCAAAATCAAAAATTCACTCGCATTTTGCGTTTTAGACCTTTCTGAACAATTTTGGTTCCGTGTCTGTCTGTCTGTCAGCAAATCCTTGTTACGGGCAAAACTACACGAAGTTATAGTCCGATTTTGATGAAAGTTTCAGGGATTTTTGGTTTGATGTGAGGGATTGTTCGAACTTATTAGGTATATTTTATAGTTTGTTCAATAGTTGAACATGCCTACCTGTATTTTCTCAAGAAATGCTCCTGCATAACAATAAATTTACCCTAATTCAATATTTACTTCGCCTAATTGAACGAAGTTCTTTAGTCAATAATAATTTTCAATGATCTATACAGTCATGTTATGGATACGAGGAAGCTATGTGCCACACCCACTTGGCAGACGTTTTATTCCTTTTAACGCTATAGCACGGTGAACGTTGTGATTTGTCGAATCTCTTACCTTCAAGATTTCACCATTCTTATTCGTCCATTGTCAAGTTTCAAGATGTATTTCGTTTCGTGCTCTGTACAGCTGAACTTATTTCTTCGTTACGCGATTTTATAGATGATCTTTGCGTTTGTTTTCAAGTTTTCAAACTCCTGTAAGAGTAACGTATTAATTGTTAGCTCCTTTCAGAAACCTCCAAAATCCAGTTCTAACTTTTTGCTCTTTAGTAAACTTAGAGAAGCTACAGTAGCGTTTTTCGCATCTCAGCTCAATTTTCTCAAAAAAACTACCCTCTAAGGAAGCTGAGGCTTCTGCACATTTTTGTAGGCTTACTGGTTATAACTTATCATCGTAATTATCACACTATATAAAAACCAGCTTATCAGAGTATATCGACGTTTCAGGGGGTGGTAACGCTGGGCGGGTGGAATTCTCTCCCCCGTCTCCCAGGGCAAGCGACGTGGTCCTCTCCTCGGGGATTTGGGATATACGATTTTTTGACTTTTAATATTGTTATTATACTCCCTCATCGTGTTGTTTAGTACTCTACCTCCTGTACACACGGGACTTACCCCAAACAACAAGGCACAACTGTTGCCACCTTTGCAGATGATACGGCTATCCTCTCTGTTGGAGATGATATAGAAGCTGCAACACGCAAACTACAGACGTCTACTACTGAGGTTTGTAAATGGACCAAGATGTGGAGAATGAAGCTGAACGAATCAAAATCAGCCCACATCAACTTCACTAACCGAAAAGTCCCAATCTTGGATGTTGAGATCAATTCGAATAAAATACCGCATACTGAAGCAGTTAAATACTTGGGTTTGACACTTGACTCCAAATTAAACTGGAATAAACACATAGAAAAGAAGAAAGAAGAACTTAAAATCAAGTACAGAAGGATGTATTGGCTAATGGGAAGGAATTCCCATCTCTCTCTTCACAACAAACTGCTTTATAAGCAGATCCTTCGCCCTATTTGGACCTATGGGATACAGATCTGGGGCTGTGCCAAGAAATCAAATATTAAGAAAATCCAAACCTTTCAGAATAAAATACTGAGAAGTATAGTTGGAGCCCCTTGGTACGTGCGAAACGATGATATTCATCGAGATTTGAGGATGGAGACAGTCTATGAAATTATTGCAAAATACGCAAGGAAGCATGAACATCGCCTCCACAAACACGTGAACCCGGAGATGCTCTACGTTTTGGACAACGAAGGTGAAATCCGACGTCTCAAGCGAAACAAACCACTGGATTTAGTTGTGCTGCGTGAATAGAAGTGCAATCGAACTCAGTGCTAATTAATTGAGCTATATAATAAAGGGCTAGATTTTGCTGTAAACCTGCCCTCTTGGAGTGTACCTTTATTGATATGTAAAATTGGTAGATGAAATGTATTTGATTTTTCAGTCGCAATTAATAAATCACGAAAAAAAAATTGTGTTATTCACCTATTTCTTTTTAACCTGCGTAGCAGGGCCATTAAACTAGTTGGGATTAATCAGCGTTTGGAAAATGGGCGATTTTCACGATTTGACAAAAATCAACTTTTTTGGCTCATTTTTCACCCTCTCGAGGTCCTTCCAAAAAAGTTTTTAGACGCTGAAATGCTCTTTCTAACTTTATAGAGCTATTCAGATTTGGGGTTTCTCTTCATATCGAAGGAGTTATCGCCTTTTTGGTGACACAAGGTCGAAAACACGAAGAAAATCTCAATAGTGGAAAAAATCAGAAGTTAGGACTCTTGGTATCAGGATTTCTAGGTTAAGGATTACGAAGTATTTAAACAAGTCATTCAGAAATGTAGGTTTTCATTATAATTTCTCGAATTAAAAATACAAATACAAATACATCTGCCACCCTTATCGATTTAAGATATACGGGGACTAACTCGTGCGAATGATCAAACAGAAATAATCAAGGAAGAATTTGAAGTTGTCTTTACTGGGCATTTCGATGCGAGAATTTGAATGGCGATCATCAAAAATACTGCGTTTTGACTAACATTTTGATGTATAGAACATCAATAGTTCAATAAAGGCGTGAAGAATGCGATAATGCGACATATTAAAATGTTAAACAAACTTTAACTGGGAATATTCAAATCTTACGTAGACGATCTTTTCGTAGGGTTGTCGCTCTACACGGAATTCGGGTTTTGTACCAAAAAATCAAGATGGATACACGTGGAGAAATCACTTCTTAAGAGGAATTTGCAGTTTGAAGAAGTGTGAAGGTTGGTTTTGTTGGTATTCTGATCGCGTGAGACGTACAATTTCTGCGTTGACGTCTTAAGCTCGTGCGGGTTTTTCTGTCGACGGTGTCAAAGCAAGCATTCCGTAGCGGACAAACATCCCCAAACTGTAAAAAAAAATGAATATTTCGGTTTAATATCTGCTGTAAATACACAGAAAAAAACGCAGCAAATTCTTTCACTGGGGTTTATTCTTCAATTGGCTTGCGTTCATGATTTGAATTTCTACTAAGCTTTGGAGTGTGCGTGTTTCACAGGTGATAGAGCGATTATTGAATTTCAGGAGATATGCATAGAGCACGTAAATCTGTTCTCAACCGAAACACCTATTTGGATTGATCAGTTGATCATATTTGTGTGCCTCCTGAAATTCAATAATCGCTCTATCCTGTGAAATATGCACAAAGCTTAGTAGAAATTCACATCATGAACGCAAGCCAATTGAATAATAAACCCCAGTGAAAGAATTTGCAGCGTTTTTTATTGAACCTCAATACCCCCCCCCCCCCCCCAATAAAAACATCTATAATTTATCAAGTCCTTTAGCACTCGTATCCCCAAATTTCCCCAAATCCAAATTTAAACGATGTAGCCAAAGGTAGACTGATGTAGAGGAGGCACACAAATATCATCAACTTATCAATCCAAATAGGTGTTTTGGTTGAGAACCGATTTAAGTGGTCTATGCATATCTCCTGGAATTCAATAATCGCTCTATCACCTGTAAAACACGCACACTCCGAAGCTTAGTAAGATTCAAATCATGAACGCAAGCCAATTGAATAATAAACCCCAGTGAAAGAATACTTATTTACCCCAGTAATAATATTAAATATTTACCTATATATTATCAGCGTTTCATACATATCAGAATGCTTCAACCCGTGTATCGGCTATAAATTACAAGTATCCACATTGGCTATCACTCCAGTATCCACATTCACAACAACTCGACGCTATCGGCCGGACATCACTAGGTTACAAACAAACAATAATAAACCAAAAAACGCAAATGTTGGCACCATAAATCGGGCCATACATCGGGAATGGTTTGACCTACGGACGTGGGGAAGGGCTCATTCGATTCCTCATGGTATGTTCTTCAAAAAGAGTACACATTTAGGCCGCTTCGACTTGTTTTGAGGTTTTTAGGGATTTTGTAAAACTTTGACAGCCCTTAAAGGGCATTTTAAATTGAGTGAGAGAGCTGGCTCAAGAATTGGGGCGACGTCGGACCAAGATGGATTTTTCCTGAAAATTTCAGATCTTTTGCTCCAGCCGTTTGGGAGAAATCGTGCGTACAGAATTGCAGATTCGGATTCTACACCCTTTGAAACGTAAACCATGAAATTTTCAGGGGGGGGGGGGTTACCATTTTTTTCCAGAGCGATTACAATGGTTTATTATTGAATAATAAACCAAAACTCACAAAAAACTGTTTCAAAGCCACTGCGTTCAAAAATTATGTACTTGACATAAACCTTGTATGATATTTATTCCTGGTATAAAACATTTTTCTGTTTATATACTAGAAATCAATCACCTATTTACTCGCTTTACATGAATCATATTGCAATTACCCTACTTGGTTTGGTCTTGTGTAGGTTATAAACTTATCCCACGAATTTTCTGGAATTTTCGCGCCTAGCGATTAATTCTAAATTTATAAAGGTTATTCTTTGTAGAGTTGTATTCAAATTTGAATCGAATTGTGATGGAAATGAGGCAAAATGCATTTACTTGGTGTTGCAATTAAGGTTGACCGTCGAATTGGGGGTCTGTGTCGTTGTACCGCAATTTTTCGTGTCCTGGTTCATCAATGACGGACACATAATCACAAAAACTTCGATTTTGGCTACACTGCTCCGTTACGCTGCAGTTAGCTAACGAACTGCTCACTTAACGAAGGAAACGCATGGTGAAAGACACCTTCGTCGTTAACTCTTAACGCCTGGGCGTTAGTCTATCGAGCCGATTAACTAATGCCACGTTAGACTAGAGGTGTGTAAACCCAGGTCACCTGAGGGAGTGGACGACCTGCAGGTCACTCAGTCCAGAGACAAGGTCAGTGGGAGAAGAATATAATCGACTCTAGTATAGGTCGAGTATAGTATCGACTAAATTTGAATGGCATTGACTCAGCGGTGAGGGGAGTCCTTCATTGACTAGAAGGAAATCCTGAGGTAATGGCGGATGGGTGAACTGCAGGTCACTTTGTGGAGAACGGTTTGGCAGACCGGCAGGTCACCGAGTAGTTCGAACATCGGCCGCAGGTGTCATGTTGTCAAGAACGTTTGCGACCTGCAGGTCCCGAACTTCACTTGCCAAAGAGAAGTCCTCACTCACTACCCACCTCTACGTTGGACCCAGTTTGGTGAAAGTGGCCCCTTGCCTTTTAACTTCCACGGCAAACTGTACTATCTGCAGAACTGGAGAAATTCCAGCATAACGTGTAAGGACAATTTCCTCAACCAAAACCCTTGCAAAACTCCAAAACTAAGAGCACTGACAGCTATCGACTTATGGGTAGCAAGGGTTGGTGTGTCGTCAGCACAGCACCAACCATCTCCAGGACACCGAGTAATGCAATCACGGCATCGTCCAAATCAAAATGTCTGACAAACATGCAGAATTACAATCAAGCGGGCGGAGTGGATGTCCCATTTTGCGCCGCATTTGCCGCTTCCTGCTGAGAGGCCGGGGCGTACGGCGTATCACCGAGGATCCCTTTGTAGAAGAGCACGCCGAGGGTGATGTAGTAGACGACGAACAGCAAACTGTAAAATCCGACCAAAACAACCCTTAAGGCCTGGGGCAAGTCAAGATTCACCATGACATACAGCTATTCTTGTATATATACAGATAGGCCTGTTCTTGAATCTGGAATACGCACAGCGTATCTTCATTTTTTAAATAATCTCCCCTTAAAGACGGAGGGGGCACGCCATTAAACAAAAACGAAAAAACTAAATTAAAAAAAGTGGGGGAGGACGCCCAGGTTTACCCGACGCTGGCCCTAGGGATGCGGGAAGTTGAGGATGATGGAGGAGGAAGGGAGGCCCCCTATAAAATGACCACCAATTCAAGTACGAGCCCCGGATGACGCGGGTGGTGATACCACGAAGTACTCCTGACGAGATGCCCAGCTCAAGTAACTCCGTGGCACTTTTCCCGCACCACACTCTGCGCCATGACACGGTTGCAGCCATAACCTTGATATTATTTAGTTGCCTCTCCTTTTAGCTCAGATACCACCGGTCGTTCCTATCATATTTGCTTATCTTAGCCCTCCAGGTCGGCTCCATGTCCACGCTGCCACTAACAACTTGGACATCCAGGATTATGGCAGACCCGTCGGGCTTAACGGCTTAACTTAAGGGATACGGGAAGTTGAGGATGATGGAGGAGGAAGGGAGGGCCCCTATAAAATGACCACCAATTCAAGTACGAGCCCCGGATGACGCGAGTGGTGACGGGTGAGGAGATGCCCAGCTGAAGTAACTCCGTGGCACTTTTCCCGCACCACACTCCGCGCCATGACACGGTCGCAACCATAACCTTGATGTTGTTAGGCGCCACTCCTTTTACCTCAGATACCGCTTGCCGCAGGTCGTTCATATCATATTTGCTTATCTTAGCCCTCCGGGTCGGCTCCATGTCCACGCTGCCACTAACAACTTGGACATCCAGGATTATGGCAGACCCGTCGGGCTTAACGGCTTAACTTAAGGGATACGGGAAGTTGAGGATGATGGAGGAGGAACGGAAGGCCCCTGTAAAATGACCACCAATTCAAGTACGAGCCCCGGATGACGCGGGTGGTGATACCACGAAGTACTCCTGACGAGATGCCCAGCTCAAGTAACTCCGTGGCACTTTTCCCGCACCACACTCGCGCCATGACACGGTTGCAGCCATAACCTTGATGTTGTTAGGCGCCACTCCTTTTAGCTCAGATACCGCTTGCCGCAGGTCGTTCCTATCATACTTGCTTATCTTAGCCCTCCGGGTCGGCTCCATGTCCACGCTGCCACTAACAACTTGGACATCCAGGATTATGGCAGACCCGTCGGGCTTAACGGCTTAACTTAAGGGATACGGGAAGTTGAGGATGATGGAGGAGGAAGGGAGGGCCCCTATAAAATGACCACCAATTCAAGTACGAGCCCCGGATGACGCGGGTGGTGATACCACGAAGTACTCCTGACGAGATGCCCAGCTCAAGTAACTCCGTGGCACTTTTCCCGCACCACACTCCGCGCCATGACACGGTTGCAGTCGTAACCTTGATGTTGTTAGGCGCCACTCCTTTTAGCTCAGATACCGCTAGCCGTAGGTCGTTCCTATCATACTTGCTTATCTTAGCCCTCCGGGTTGGCTCCATGTCCACGCTGCCACTAACAACTTGGACATCCAGGATTATGGCAGACCCGTCGGGCTTAACGGCTTAACTTAAGGGATACGGGAAGTTGAGGATGATGGAGGAGGAAGGGACGGCCCCTATAAAATGACCACCAATTCAAGTACGAGCCCCGGATGACGCGGGTGGTGATACCACGAAGTACTCCTGACGAGATGCCCAGCTCAAGTAACTCCGTGGCACTTTTCCCGCACCACACTCCGCGCCATGACACGGTTGCAGCCATAACCTTGATGTTGTTAGGCGCCACTCCTTTTAGCAGGTCGTTCCTATCATATTTGCTTATCTTAGCCCTCCGGGTCTGCTCCATGTCCACGCTGCCACTAACAACTTGGACATCCAGGATTATGGCAGACCCGTTGGGCTTAACACTCTTGATGCTGGTGTTGTCTTAAGACGACACGCTGAGATACGCGCCGTGCTAGTGTTGTCTTAAGACAACATTGCATCCTAAAAGCTTGAGTTCCATTCAGGAGCAAGCACACATTCCAGGAAGCGTTTTAGGGGCTAGGTGAGGTAATGTCTTTGTTCAGTAGTTCCCCACCAACGCCACAGAGTGCGCTGTTGTCAGATAGCTCATTTCTGTGAGTCACGAAGTAGTGTACAAAGTGGAAGGTGGTCCAATACAAAAATTTCCGACATTGATAGTGTTAGCAACAACGCGTCAGTTGACTTCAGGCCAAGCGTTGAGAGTGTTAACGGCAACGATATCAGGCTCCTTGCCCTGGTCACTCGGCATATGATACAGCCTCTCTCTCTCCATATCCCAGCTGCTGGATGACAATGCACTTGCTATCTGCTTGGCAACCGCATCATGACGGAGAATGCGGCCAGTGAGTCCTTGGACACTGCTGCACCACATGGTAGAGGTTCTCATTTTTACCCCGACAGGCACGGCAAAGGGTATCTACTGTCCCACGACTACCTCTCGGACACCTCAATGTAGCCACCCGGATGCCATGAAAATGTTGGTAGTTGCGGGCCCCAATGCCCTCTGAAGCCCACTCTACCCATTGGGACGAGATAGTGGATTCAGAGCACTGTCGGAGTTCTTTACCGTCAACTGACTCGTGCAGAGCAGCAGCAAAATCAGCAGATGATCTGGGTTTTGGAGCAGTTGGTGTTGCTCGATCGCACCACAACAGCTGCTGCCTGACAAAATCAAGGTCAGCAGCAGTGTGGGCAACCTCGCAGCTAGAGATGGGATGCTGGCTGAGAGACAGACAATGCCAAGCCCACTGGTACCACACATCCCAAACATCAGCATCTATAATGAACTCATTTGCTGATATCAATATGGTTTGTTCTATACTGTGCTAGCAGAGATTCTTGTACCAAAACTACATCCAACCTCCAAACGTATTGCTTCAAGCATTCAACTCTCCAAGATTTTGGTTCCTGGTGATAGTTCAATTGCTTCCCAACTGGCTAGCTTTGTGCCACCATCCAGCGTAAATTCCCACATGGACGCTGTCCACACTTATGGACTCCTTTGCATCTATGACCAGTTTATACGAAATGTGGTAGCAGAGATTTTTGGATCCAGAACAAGTCCTACGTCCAAATTTATTGCTTCTTGCTTCCAACTATACAAGATTTCAGTTCTCAGAGCTCCCAGCTTTGAAAGGTCATCTCTAGATTCTGTCACATGTTGACAGATTTCGTACTCTTTGTGCTAACTGTAACGCGACAAACATTTACTGCCAAGTACGCACGATATCTCCCAAACGGCTGGAGCAAAAGATCTGAAATTTTCAGGAAAAATCCATCTTGGTCCGACGACGCCCCAATTCTTTAGCCAGCTCTCTCACTTAATTTCAAGTGCCCTTCAAGGGTTGTCAAAGTTTTGTCAAATCCCTAAAAACCTCAAAAAAAGTCGAAGCGGCCTAAATTTGGACTCTTTTTGAAGAACTTTCCATGAGGAATCGAATGAGCCTCTCCCCAGGTCTGTAGCTCAAACCATTCCCGATGTATTTTCGGTTTTTTGGTTTATTATTGTTTTTGTTTTGATCGCAGTAACCTAGTGATGTAGTGAACGTGGATACTGGAGTGAACTCCTAAAAGGATTTGTAGCCAATACACGGGTTGAAGCATTCTGATATGCACGAAACGCTGTAAATTCTTTCACTGGGGTTAATTATTCAATTTTATTCATTTGGCTTGCGTTCATGATGTGAATTTGTACTAAGCTTTGGAGCGTGCGTGTGAGAACGATTATTAAATTTCAGGAGATATGCGTAGAGCACGTAAATCGGTTCTCAACCAAAATACCTATTTGGATTGATCAGTTGATCATATTTGTGTGCCTCCTGAAATTTAGCATTTTCTCCCAAATAGAGAAAACGTACGCATGTTTTTATTGTGGGAGGGTATTGAGGTTCAATAAAAAAAACGCTGCGAATTCTTTCACTTCAGGAGGCACACAAATATGATCAACTGATCAATCCAAATAGGTATTTTGGTTGAGAACAGATTTACGTGCTCTATGCATATCTCCTGAAATTCGATAATCGCTCTATTACCTGTGAAACACGCAAACTCCAAAGCTTAGTAGAAATTCAAATCATGAACGCTAGCCAATTGAATAATAACCCCAGTGAAAGAATTTGCTGCGTTTTTCAACCACGACTCGAATCAGAGACTTCGAAAAACCTCTGTGGAAAATTGCTGTGAATGGCAGGCGGCCTAAGTAGGATTTTGAAACATTTTTAGCAATGTTCTCTCAAGATATAGCATTAAGAGCAGCGTGTGGGCTATTTAGTATATGACTGGCTAATTCTTAATTATTCTAGTAATTTTCGTTCATCAATTTACCTGATGGCTGCGATCAGGCCGGCTGGCATGATTTTCCCCGAGTTGTAGAATCTGTAGCCCATCATTCCACCGAGAGCTGCGGACGTAGCCAGGGACACGTACACGCGATTTTGAGCAGACACCTACGAGAAACAAGAAACGTTTAATAAATTAAACAACAAACGAACATTTAAATGAAAAAAATTTCATATGGGCGTTCATCTTTTGACTGTAATTCGTTTTAATTGTAATTCGGGCTCCATGTTATTATTACAGGATTTGTACCGCGGTTCCCTTAGCTATATTTCACAAATTCATCATTATAAAAATGCCTCTTAGAGATTCCTGGTTTATTATTCATAATAAACCATTGTAATCGCTCTTGAAACAAAATTATAAGCCCCAATTCTTGAGCCAGCTCTCTCACCTAATTTAAAGTGCCCTTTAAGGGTTGTCAAAATTTTGTAAAATCCCTAAAAACCTCAAAAAAAGTCGAAGCGGCCTAAATTTGGACTCTTTTTGAAGAACTTTCTATGAGGAATCGAATGAGCCCCTCCCCAGGTCCGTAGCTCAAACCATTCCCGATGTATGGCCCAATTTATGGTGCCAACATTTGCGTTATTTTTGTTTATTATTGTTTTTGTTTTGATCGCAGTAACCTAGTGATGTAATTGATACAGGAGTGAACCTAATATGTGGATGGAGTACTGATATGGAGTGCAAATTCCACTGGGTTTTCGTAAAGGCTTATAGCCGTTCTCCACACGGTCCATTTGAAAACCAGGAGACGTACAATACTTATGATCTGATCAATCCATTAATAGGTAAATCAAGATTTAACTATGCAAATCTGCTGAAATTTCTTTCTCTGGGCTTTTTTATTATTCAATAATAAACCCCAGTAAAAGAATTTGCAGCGTTTTTTTCATAAAATCAATTTCCTCAAGAAATTTCTAACTACAATTCCATCACATTCACGAAACCCAAGAAGAACTAGCAGAACAAATTAAACACCAATATTCTATCAACTCTCATATATTAGAAAGTTTCAATAAAACTCTAGAAAATATAGATCACAACAATAAGTTTGTAGAACGAGAAATTTCCAAATTAAGGGAGATTAGCTCTTCACAGACGCATATTAGAGACGTTGAAACAACGTTGGCCCATTATCAAATCCTTTTACAACAAGTGTTAGATGTTGTTCAGGACATAGAAAATTCAATAACATTTTGTCGATTAGGTAAGTTACATCCTAGTATTATTAAACCAAGTATTTTGTATAAAGAATTAGTTGAATTATCTAAATATTATAATGATAGATTACTAGATTTTAGTGGGGAAAATTTATGGGAAATAGAAACACACATAAAAGTGAAATGCTACGTATCTACTGAGGAAATAATTTATTTTCTTGACGTTCCGATTATTAGCTCGGAGGAGTATAACATTTTCCTGATGCAACCTGTGCCCACTCTTGTTGATAGTAATTACCTCACAATACCTCCGTCAGCTAATTATATTCTAAAATCAAAGAAGGATTCGAATATAAAATTGTTGAAAGATAATTGTGAAGAAGGTAAGATTTACTTATGTTCAGACCAACTAATAATCCGATCTGATAACCCTTGTGAACAGAATATTCTCAATTCAGAATCAAATGTTAATTGCGACTTCATGAAATTGGAAATAGATTATAACTATGTAGAATATATAACTAATATAAATCAATTTATTTTAGTGTTTCCTTTTGAAGAACAGATTAGGATTATATCTCAAGACGATGTGCAGGTCCAGACATTAAAAGGAATTTACCTATTAAAAACTGGCACAAGTAGAGTAATATATAAAAACCAAACATTAGCTTCTTCGCCAAGTAAAACTCGCGGGCAACCACTTCTTTTGAATAATATAAAGCATAATTTGGAATTTAATAAAGAACCCGAAACAAAATTAAAATTGAAAAACTTGCACTTTCCAACTGTGCCATTACAGCCTTTCATTTCCAAGAAGCAAGCATTTGTCAACATAGTAACTCCGAGTGTGTGGACCTTTCTACTCTATATTATATTGATTTCATTATTTTTATATGTGTTACTCTCTTATTACAAGCATAAAAGGAAAGAAGATACTCAACAACCGACTAATAATGTTTAATAAATTACAATTCAATTTTTCAAATTATTCACTGTAATTTATTTCTAGGGATGGAGGAGTTATAGGCACTTAAATTGCTGATCATGTAAAAAATAATGCTGCGTTGTATTTTCTCCCTCCATGAAGACTCCCTGCCTCGGTAAAGCTCCCCCTTTTCTCGAGGCAGTCCGTCTTAGATCTTCGTACGAGTAGTTCTTCTTCCCCTTTCTTGTTATTCCCAGTTGTGTGTTGTTTGGGATAATAAACATTGTTTTTTAAAAAGTCGACATTCTATCTCCGAACAAATATTTGATTATCTGGATGGATATGTTCCTGGAACAGAGGTGGGGTCTATGGACACCTTGTATACAGGTATCTGTGGGTATCTCCTAGATATCTAGAATTATCTGGTATCTATGGGTATCACTAGGTATCCGCTATCTATACATATCTGATGGTATCTATGAACTTACACGTTTTTTTGCATAAAATCTCAATTTCCTCAAGAACGTTCTCTGTAACTACAATGAAGGTCACGGTGGTTCTGCGGATCAGACCCCCGCATGGTGAGTATTAGTTGATATCAAAATTTCAAAATTCCACCGATATCTGGATGTATTCTGGGCTCGTTACGGATTTCACGTTTTTTTGCATGCAGCGGTGGTTCTGCGGATCCATGGTGAGTATTAGTTGATATCAAAATTGAACAATGAAATATTTGATTATCTGGATGGATATGTCCTGGAACAGAGGAGGGGTCTATGGACACCTTGTATACAGGTATCTGTGGGTATCTCCTAGATATCTAGAATTATCTGGTATCTATGAGTATCACTAGGTATCTACTATCTATACATCTGATGGTATCTATGAACTTACACGTTTTTTTTTGCATAAAATCTCAATTTTTGAAATATTTGATTATCTGGATGGATATGTCCCTGGAACAGAGGTGGGGTCTATGGACATCTGTGGGTATCTCCTAGCTATCTATAGTTATCTGGTATCTATGAGTATCACTAGGTATCCGCTATCTATACATATCTGATGGTATCTATGAACTTACACGTTTTTTTGCATAAAATCTCAATTTTTGAAATATTTGATTATCTGGATGGATATGTCCCTGGAACAGAGGTGGGGTCTATGGACATCTGTGGGTATCTCCTAGCTATCTATAGTTATCTGGTATCTATGAGTATCACTAGGTATCTACTATCTATACATATTTGCTGGTATCTATGAACTTACTGGCCTGTACGTATCCCATAACTCCGCCTCCAGCGACCATCAAAGCGTATCCAAAACCCAAGTAGTCGATCATGGCGAAATCTTATTAACCTGAAATTCCAATAAAACATTCATTAAATAAATAACTACCAACAATTTCAAGATAACGATGGAATCAATCAATAGTTACAAATACAACTTACCCTGAACGCAAATATTGCATATCATCAACAGAATTCGTACAATTTTATCAATATAACGGTCATTTCAAAATTTTGGTCACATTAATGTCATTGATCCGTCAAATCTTGACTAAATACAGTTTTGTAAGTGTTGTAAAATTTCTCTCCATGTGGATGTACATTAGGGTGGTCCAAAACCTTATGAGAAAATTAAAAGTGAAAAATATTCATCTCCACATAATTTTTCTTGTTCCAATATGCAAACTGAATCAACAAAAAAAATTTTGGGGTTATTGGAGAATGTTTAGAGGTCCCTATGATTTGCAAGATACAAAATAAATCTCCATTTTTCGGTTTTGCAAGATAAAATCCCAAAAGTTATCTTTATTCAAATAAATAACTATTGCATAATACTGTAGAAAGGTTCCATTAACATTCTCATAGTTTAACCAGTCCATACCAGGTAGCAGCACTTTTCATTGTCCCAAAGATTGTGTCTGGAACAGGCCAAGAACAAGCTGCTGCTTGTCTAAATGCTCTAGAGAATTGGAATCTACAAACAAACATTCGAGCCCTAGTGTTTGACACGACAACTTCCAATACGGGCTTAAAGAGTGGCGCATGTGCTATCATTGAAGAGAGTTTGGATACTAGTCTTGTGTGGATCCCTTGAAGGCACCACGTACTTGAAATTATGCTTTCGTCTGTTTTCAGTACAGCTTTTGGAGTGAGTGGAGGTCCTGATGTTGCTATATTTAAGCGTTTCCAGAAGCAATGGCCTCAGATCAACAAAGAGGATTATTCTCAAGGTAGTAATGATCCCTTTTTCTCTAATGCTCAAATGGAACAACTTAGGGAAGAAATGATTGGTTACTATTCCAGCATTTTAGAAGACCCGCATCAGTCAAAGCAGCCTCGAGATGACTACTTAGAACTCTTACAGTTGTGTAATGTGTTTCTTGGAGGTTTAAACCCAAGTTGTAGTAAAGTTCCGAGCTCCAGGTGGTTTGCACAATGCACGTTGGATGGCGAAAGCCATTTACTCCCTTAAAATCTATTTATTCAGGAATCAATTCACCCTTACTTCTAGAGAGAAAAAGGGAATCACTGAAGTAAGTTTGTTCGTAGCTCTTATCTACGGTCAGCACTGGAATGAAGCTCCTAAACCTGAGAAAGCTGTTATGAATGATTTAACACTTTTGAAACAAATCAAGGCATTTCCCAATGAAGGTGTTAAAAATGCTGCTTCTGCTGCATTTCTACGCCATCTGTGGTTCTTTTCTGAACATTTAGTCGGACTGGCTCTTTTTGATTCACGCGTAAGTGACGACACCAAAGTCAAGATGGTCCAAAACCTGCACCACCCACCTAGGGCCAAGGCACTTAAGAGACTGGAAGGTAAAACGTTCAAGATGGAAAATCCACTGGAAACATATGTTACTGACAAAACAAAAGAACTCTTTGACATCCTCCTTCACTAATGGTAAAGAAAAAGCTAATTCTTTTCTTAGCAAAGATCCTAAGTTGTGGCCTTTAGATAAGAATTTCAATGAACTTAAAGAGAAAGTGTACAAAATGAAGGTAGTAAATGACTGTGCTGAAAGAGGGATTGCTCTGATACAAACCTACAACAGAAGTATAACAAAAAATGAAGAACAGTTCCAGTATCTTCTTCGTCTGGTCCAACTCCACAGGAAGCAATTTCCAACGCCAAACAAGAAAACACTGATGGCCGAAGAAGCCAGGAATCAAGTGGACTAACAACTACATACACTGAACTTACCCCAGAAAACATGAAATCTATATAGCTTACAATTGTATAAGTATTAATAATATTATAAAGCTTTTTCTCAAAAATGTGTATTTTTTTTTTTTTTTTTTTTTTTTTTTTTTGTAAAAATCCAGACAGATCTTAAAAGTGTTCAATCATAGGGACCCCTAAATATTAACCAATCAGCCTGATTTTTTTTTCTCAGTGTTATAATACCTAATGGAATGGGAACATGCATGTGGAGAATATTATTTCTCACATTTTAATTTTTGGACCACCCTAATGTACATGTTCCATGGAAAATTATGTAAAAGTTGTGGCTACAGGACCCAGGAGGAAATGCCAAAGTCCGTATTTCTCACTCTCTACAGCTGTCACTAACCAGAGGTGTACAACTGCCATCGTCACTTCTCGGCGAAATATTAATTAGGGCTGTTATATCCACTTACACTATGGAAGAACAATGAATATCTTATCAGCCCATTATGTCAGTGTCACACGGTTTTTCCTCACTCCCGACAATATTTTTGAAAAGTAGCCCCCAACAGGCAGGACAGGGTGTTTATGAAGTTGCTTCTGTTTTGTTGACATCCCTTATTCAAGGTCCCAACGCTGGTGGTTGGATTTTGCCTAGACCTTCCCAGGCAGTTCTACCGGAATCTAAAATAAAGTTTAAAAAAAAAAACGTTTTGAGCACATACAAAAGTTCATTTTGGGGATCCCTTAATCTGCAGGATTCATGAATCCGTTATCTTATCGAGTGATAACTGGAACTTTAAAAATATTGAGTTGATTTGTTAATAAAGGTTTCAATTGTTCTCCAGAAATATATCGCGTGAGTTTTGAATTTGCCCGATGCAATTACTTCAAGGTAACGGCACCGGTAGTGGCCACTGCTCCAGTAGTGGCCATTTTAAAGTTTATATTTGAGAAATAAGGATTCCCGGTCTCCTAGTGGCTTCAAACTTGCAGGAGGTACAGCTCATGTCATCTTGTAGTCAGAGGTTGAACTAGGAGTGCGCAGAGCATCATTGGAAATTGATGTAAACTTCTCAATATGACCGTCCCTAGTTTCCTCGTTTGTTGGGCTGTATCCTAGAGCTTCTACTGGATAGAATCAATTTTGTTCATCTGGTATTGAATTTAATGATATTAAACGCGTAAGGAGGGCAAGATGTCAAGTGGCCACTACTGGAAATTTCGTAATTTGATGTGGCCACTACTAGATCAAAATAAAGGTGTGAGAAAAAATTAATAAAAAATAGAAAAAATTGTTCTTTTGATAGTTTTAGGCAATGGATATGTTAGGGAAGAGTCGGGCTATATTCTAAATGAGTCCTGAAGAAAGTCAGTACTACTGTTGGCCCACAATTGTCAAAACTAAAGAAAAAAATTCTTAACTGTGGCCACTACCGGTACCGTTACCTTATTTATTGATAGATTTTTATAACAGATGCGTTTAAAATACGCAATAAACCGCCTTCAAGTTCTAAGAGCGTAGGAATTAACGGATTTGCGACACGAAAAAGTTGTACTGTTGTAAGTAATTGACGAAAAAAGATCCCAAAAAGCCACTAGGGAAAACTATCTTGACAAATAAGTAACACACTTACTTCTGATAGAAGGTTTGAACGCACAACTGACCCAAAACCGTTCAACTTTCAAAGAAAGTGTTTTGTTATGGTTGAAAACTAAATAGGAAATCCTTGGAAGTGTGTTATACAAAGGAGTAAAAGTGGTAGAGAATCAACATAGACATTTAAGGGTTCAAAAACGATAAATAACGTTAATTTCTATTGTTCGTTGTTGAATGAAAACCGCGAATGTGGGACGGCAAAAGGGAAAACGGAGATAAAAACATGTACCATGTAGGGGAGGAATCGTGTTTTGGCTGGAAGCAGCTTTTATGGGGTAGGGAGGTGTGTTGGGGGTAATTTTCGCGGAAAATGGGTGTTCTTCAAGAAAAGATGGGCCAAACGAGATTTTCTTTTAGGAAAATGAACGAAATTTTGGCTCACTACTCATTCGAACAGTGTAAAACCGAGATAATGGTCGGAAAACTCAACGAAAAAAGACATTTTCAACTTCAAAACCGGCCATCCAACCCGGATTGTTATCCGGGAAGGCGATTTCAACATTTTACGAGAATTGAAAGTCGGAAAATTGGGAGAAAATAGTCGGAAAAATCCCCTGGGAAACTGACGTTTTCAACTTCAAAACCTGCTGTAAGAGTTTTGAAAACTCCGAGTGGAGTATGGATTTCTATGTGTTTGGGGTCCCTGGGATCGAATTTGAACTTCCAAGAGCCTGTAGGCACCCCTAAACCCCTCAATCACCCCCTCCTAGGGGTTGAAATTTGAGTTCTCACGCCAAGTCGAGTGGAGTATGGATTTCTATGTTTTTGGGGTCCCTGAGATCGAATTTGAACTTCCAAGAGCCTGTAGGCACCCCTTAACCCCTTCAATCAGCCCCTCCTAGGGGTTGAAATTTGAGTTTTCACGCCAAATCGAGTGGAGTATGGATTTCTATGTTTTTGGGGTCCCTGAGATCGAATTTGAACTTCCAAGAGCCTGTAGGCACCCCTTAACCCCTCAATCACCTCCTCCTAGGGGTTGAAATTTGTGTTTTCACGCCAAATCGAGTGGAGTATGGATTTCTATGTTTTTGGAATCCCTGAGATCGAATTTGAACTTCCAAGAGCCTGTAGGCACCCCTTAACCCCTCAATCACCTCCTCCTAGGGGTTGAAATTTGAGTCGAGTGGAGTATGGATTTCTATGTTTTTGGGGTCCCTGAGATCGAATTTGAACTTCCAAGAGCCTGTAGGCACCCCTTAACCCCTCAATCACCCCCTCCTAGGGGTTGAAATTTGAGTTCTCACGCCAAGTCGAGTGGGTATGGATTTCTATGTTTTTGGGGTCCCTGAGATCGAATTTGAACTTCCAAGAGCCTGTAGGCACCCCTTAACCCCTCAATCACCTCCTCCTAGGGGTTGAAATTTGAGTTCTCACACAAAGTCGAGTGGAGTATGGATTTATATGTTTTTGGGGGTCCCTGAGATCGAATTTGACCTTCTTAGAGCCTGTAGACACCCCTTAACCCCTCAATCACCTCCTCCTAGGGGTTGAAATTGGAGTTCTCACGCCAAGTATAATGGAGTATGGATTTCTATGTTTTTGGGGTCCCTGAGATCGAATTTGAACTTCCAAGAGCCTGTAGGCACCCCTTAACCCCTCAATCACCTCCTCCTAGGGGTTGAAATTTGAGTTCTCACGCCAAATCGAGTGGAGTATGGATTTCTATGTTTTTGGGGTCCCTGAGATCGAATTTGAACTTCCAAGAGCCTGTAGGCACCCCTTAACCCCTCAATCACCTCCTCCTAGGGGTTGAAATTTGAGTTTTCACGCCAAGTCGAGTGGAGTATGGATTTCTATGTTTTTGGGGTCCCTGAGATCGAATTTGAACTTCCAAGAGCCTGTAGGCACCCCTTAACCCCTCAATCACCTCCTCCTAGGGGTTGAAATTTGAGTTCTCACGCCAAGTCGAGTGGAGTATGGATTTCTATGTTTTTGGGGTCCCTGAGATCGAATTTGAACTTCCAAGAGCCTGTAGGCACCCCTTAACCCCTCAATCACCTCCTCCTAGGGGTTGAAATTTGAGTTTTCACGCCAAGTCGAGTGGAGTATGGATTTCTATGTTTTTGGGGTCCCTGAGATCGAATTTGAACTTCCAAGAGCCTGTAGGCACCCCTTAACCCCTCAATCACCCCCCCCTCCTAGGGGTTGAAATTTGAGTTCTCACGCCAATTCGAGAGGGGTATGGATTTCTATGTTTTTGGGGTCCCTGAGATCGAATTTGAACTTCCAAGAGCCTGTAGGCACTCCTTAACCCCTCAATCACCCCTCCTAGGGGTTGAAATTTGAGTTCTCACGCCAAGTCGAGTGGAGTATGGATTTCTATGTTTTTGGGGTCCCTGAGATCGAATTTGAACTTCCAAGAGCCTGTAGGCACCCCTTAACCCCTCAATCACCTCCTCCTAGGGGTTGAAATTTGAGTTTCCACGCCAAATCGAGTGGAGTATGGATTTCTATGTTTTTGGGGTCCCTGAGATCGAATTTGAACTTCCAAGAGCCTGTAGGCACCCCTAAACCCCTCAATCACCTCCTCCTAGGGGTTGAAATTTGAGTTCTCACGCCAAGTCGAGTGGAGTATGGATTTCTATGTTTTTGGGGTCCCTGAGATCGAATTTGAACTTCCAAGAGCCTGTAGGCACCCCTTAACCCCTCAATCACCTCCTCCTAGGGGTTGAAATTTGAGTTCTCACGCCAAGTCGAGTGGAGTATGGATTTCTATGTTTTTGGGGTCCCTGAGATCGAATTTGAACTTCCAAGAGCCTGTAGGCACCCCTTAACCCCTTCAATCACCTCCTCCTAGGGGTTGAAATTTGAGTTCTCACGCCAAGTCGAGTGGAGTATGGATTTCTATGTTTTTGGGGTCCCTGAGATCGAATTTGAACTTCCAAGAGCCTGTAGGCACCCCTTAACCCCTCAATCACCTCCTCCTAGGGGTTGAAATTTGAGTTCTCACGCCAAGTCGAGTGGAGTATGGATTTCTATGTTTTTGGGGTCCCTGAGATCGAATTTGAACTTCCAAGAGCCTGTAGGCACCCCTTAACCCCTCAATCACCCCCTCCTAGGGGTTGAAATTTGAGTTCTCACGCCAAATCGAGTGGAGTATGGATTTCTATGTTTTTGGGGTCCCTGAGATCGAATTTGAACTTCCAAGAGCCTGTAGGCACCCCTAAACCCCTCAATCACCTCCTCCTAGGGGTTGAAATTTGATTATTCGCGCTATGTCGAATAAGGTAAGGATTTCTGTGTTCCCAGGTTCGCTGAAATTGAATTTGATTTTAGGAAAAACTTTCAAAATTTGTTGGGATCTCCTCCAATGACTTTCAATTCTCTATAATATCACAGATATATCACAAGAAAAGAGAATGAATTAAAATGCAGACACAAAATCAATTAATAAAACACTTTTTTCGGCTTTCCTCTATAATATCTCCCTTTTTCTTCGTAAATGTCAACATTTTCGAGATCAATGACACAACTAGACTTCAATTGGGATCGTACGAGATAAGAATCGTGAGAATCCGGTAAGAATTGAGACCTTAACAGAATTGTTTCGGCTTTCTTCCTAAATGTACCCTTTTTCTTCGTGAAAATCAACATTTTCAAGGTTTGTGGCGCAATTAGACATCAATTTTGATCTAATAACGCAAGAATCGTGAGAATTCAATAGAAAAAACACTTTTTTAGGCTATCTTCCGTAATATTTCCATTTTCCTTCGTCAAAACCAACATCTTCAAGGTTTTTTGACTGTTTTGTGAAACTTAAGCAAAATACCAACTTGAATAGATAGAAATGGGATCAACAGGTACCAAAACTCAAGCTATAACTTTAGAAATGAGTGAAATTGATCGTCTTACCTTGTGATAATGCAAAAAGTCACTTAATTCCTTTCGGTTTTGGTTGAAATCAACGCGATCCACGACGGAACACACTAAAAACGTATAAATGATTGTTAATATGGCGTCGATAACTCGATATAATCAATCCAATCGAATTTTATTTCAGAAATCAACCGGAAATTGAAAAAAATGCCGAGTTCATTGAACGGGATCACGTAATCAGCGTAGATGGATCGTATAAAGTGATAACGTGTAGTATCCATGTTGGTCGTACAGGTGGAAGTCTGATAAGGCAGGGTGACCAACATGATAGAACTGAAAGGCCGTATTTAGGGTATAATTGTTGATGTCCCAGTGTTACCATTTGAATTTCTCCGGGACTGAGTTGGGATACCCAAGTACATTGGTACTTAAAAGTACTTTTCTTAAATACTTGAGGAAATCAAGTAAGTTTTACAGCAGTCGAGGAAAACTAGTAATAGAGGAGAAGGTATAAAAAAAGGCCACAGTCTAAAAAAGGCTAGTTTTTGACGACGAGTCGGGGGGTGTTGCTGTGTATTGGGAAAGACGTGAAACTATTAGTATGAAATGTGAAACTATATTTATTATGAATAAAAAAGTTCCCATTTTCGTGTTTTCCAATAATTGACATTGTCAAACTTCCGACAGGTTTGTACAATATTATTTTTTTTACCACTAGCCAGTTGAATGCGTGTGATATTTGGCAGGAGGGCTGTGTTAACGTTGATTTGGAGAAGGGTTTTAGTGCATCGTTCAACCTTCTGCATAGCTCAAGTAATGACGGCCATGCAGTGGCGAGGCGTAGAGGTGGGTAGTGAGTGATTGACCTTGTCTCAAAGAACGTCTGTTTCAAGTGAACTTGTCCCAAATGACCTGCTGAAGGAGGAACTGCAGTTCATCACAAGACGTTTGCGACAGCATGACTTGACGTTCAAACTACTCAGAGACCTGCAGGTCTGCCAAACTGTTTAGAGATGTGTAAAACCAGGTCACCTGAGTGAGTAGACGACCTGCAGGTCACTCAGTCCAGAGACAAGGTCAGTGGGAGATGTTCACCAGTTCACTCATTGGATGAATGCGACACCGTCGTCGTGAGTTGTGTACATGGAAGTCTGATAAGACAGGGTGACCAACATGATAGAACTAAAAGGCCGTATTTAGGGTATAATTGTCAACATCCCAGTGTTACCATTTGAATTTCTCCGGGACAAAGTTGGGATACCCAAGTACACTGGTGCTTAAAAGTACTTGAGGAAATCAAGTAAGTTTTACAGCAGTCGAGGAAAACTAGTAATAGAGGAGAAGGTCCAAAAAACGCTGCAAATTCTTTCACAGGGGTTTATTATTCAATCGACTTGCGTTCATGATTTGAATTTCTACTAAGCTTTGGAGTGTGCGTGTTTCACAGGTGATAGGGCAATTATTGAATTTCAGGAGATATGCATAGACCACGTAAATCGGTTCTCATCCAAAACACCTATTTGGATTGATCAGTTGATGATATTTGTGTGCCCCCTGAAATTCATATTCTACCTTTGGCTACTCGTTCAAATTTGGATTTGGGGAAGTTTTAACGCAATACGAGTGCCAAAGGACTTGATAAATTATAGATGTTTTTTATTGGGGGGTATTGAGGTTCAATAAAAAAACGCTGCAAATTCTTTCACTTTATCATTCAATCGGCTTGCGTTCATGATTTGAATTTTACTAAGCTTTGGAGTGTGCGTGTTTAGATAGGGCGATTATTGAATTTCAGGAGGCACACAAATATGATCAACTGATCAATCCAAATAGGTTTTGGTGAGAACAGATTTACGTGCTCCATGCATATCTCCTGAAATTCAATAATCGCTCTATCACCTGTGAAACACGCACACTCCAAAGCTTAGTAGAAATTCAAAGCATGAACGCAAGCCAATTGAATAATAAACCCCAGTGAAAGAATTTGCAGTGTTTTTTGGACCTTCTCCTCTATTACTGGTTTTCCTCGACTGCTGTAAAACTTACTTGATTTCCTCAAGTACTTAAGAAAAGTACTTTTAAGTACCAATGTACTTGGGTTTCCCAACTCAGTCCCGGAGAAAAATTGAAAGTCAGAACTTTCCTTTCCTGGTTCAAATTTTCTAGTTTTCATTCTTTTTTTTTTCGAATGTAGTTCAAATTTTTCAAATATAGTTGATTTGAGAAAATGTGATTTTTCCATTATTATGAGGCTGTGAGTGGCAAAGGAGTGATTTTCCTCCAGTTTAAAAAGTTTTCAGAACTGTTGAAAGAAGTAAATATATATATTTTTTAATTTTATGGTTTTTTTCTAAATACCTACTTGATACCCATCCAAAAAATAAAAAAAAAATTTGTCCGAATTTCCCAATTTTTTGTTTTGTTTTTTACATCATTAGTACATCATACTTGTCATAAAAAAAAATTCTCGTGAAAAAGTATTTAGCACAAGCAGCACAGTCGAGCGGAGGAGGAGCTCATTCCACCAGGCGGCAACGGGGCTTGACGATTCAGGAGTTAAAGGGTTAATTTATAACAACACCTTTCACTGTAAACTTCAGCGATGGTCGAACGTTAGTCAATCTGATTTTTTTTAGCCGGTAGTTTTTTTGAGAAAATTGAGACATGACGTTACATTACCTTTTGGGTCACTCTCAACAAGCCCTTTCATTTTAAACCAATATTGAAGAAATGCATTAAAACCACTATTCCGCCATTTCTGATGATGAAACACGAAACGCGCACTAACTTTCTTATTTTAAATAGGAACCCAAATTTTTCATTTCAGATTCGGATTCTACTCAAGATTTCATGAAAATTTGACCACTCAAACAATTTATTTGGTTGCCCGTAACCAGTTCATCGAGCAAGCAAAGTTGCGCAACCCCAAAATTGTCAAATAGTGGATGATGGTGAACTCTAAAGTGTGGCACGTGAATTTTCATTGTTTTTCAACGCTGATTCACGTGATGCTATCCGTTTCTTAATTCGTCTCAATTCTAGGGGAATAACGACCGAAATTCCTTTATTTTGAACGAAAAATCATCATTTATGCCGACTTTCAACTCTCGGATTAAGATGATTTTGGTTTATTATTCAATGATAAACCGTTGTAATCGCTCTTGAAAAAAAAATTTCTAACCCCCCATGAAAATTTCATGGTTTACGTTTCAAAGGGTGTAGAATCCGAATCTGCAATAACAAATTTTCCGTCCGTCCGCCGTACGCACGATTTCTCCCAAACGGCTGAAGCAAAAAAGCTGAAATTTTCAGGAAAAATCCACGTTGGTCCGACGACGCCCCAATTCTTGAGCCAGCTCTCTCACTTAATTTAAAGTGCCCTTTAAGGGCTGTCAAAGTTTTGTAAAATCCCTAAAAACCTCAAAAAAAGTCAAGGCTGCCTAAATTTGTACTCTTTTTGAAGAACACTCCACGAGGAATCGAATGAGCCCCTCCCCAGGTCTGTAGGTCAAACCATTCCCGATCTATGGCTCGATTTATGCTGCCAACATTCGTGTTATTTTCGTTTACTATTGTTTTTGTGTTGATATCAGTAACCTAGTGACGTAGTGATGTAGTAATGTGGATACTGGAGTGAACTCCTAAAAGGCTTTGTAGCCGATACACGGGTTGAAGCATTCTGATAACCATAAAACGCTGCGAATTCTTTCACTGTGGTTTAATATTCAATTGGCTTGCGTTCATGATTTGAATTTCTACTAAGCTTTGGAGTGTGGGAGTGAATTTGAGGAGGCACACAAAAATGATCAACTGATCAATCCAAATAGGTATTTTGGTTGAGAACC
Organism: Creontiades dilutus; assembly: GCA_031894815.1. Classification (NCBI taxonomy): domain Eukaryota; kingdom Metazoa; phylum Arthropoda; class Insecta; order Hemiptera; family Miridae; genus Creontiades; species Creontiades dilutus. The sequence goes on from JAVIWC010001336.1 coordinate 126,311, forward strand.
GATTTACGTGCTCTATGCATATCTCCTGAAATTCAATAATCGCTCTATCACCTGTGAAACACGCACACTCCAAAGCTTAGTAGAAATTCAAATCATGAATCATTGAATAATAAACCCCAGTGAAAGAATTAGCAGCTTTTTTTTCATTTTTCAACCACACGTCGAAAATTATTCCCGAGAAAATCTGAAAACAGGGGCCTAAAATAAAACGAATTTCGGTCATAATTCCGCCAAAATTCTGTCAAATCAAAAAACGGATAGCATCACGTGTTAATTAGCGTTAAAAAACAATTAAAATTCACGTGCCACACTTCACAGTTCACCATCATCAACTATTTGACAATTTCAGGGTTGCGCGCTATCGAAAAAATTCGTTGATTGGTCGAATTTTCATGAAATTTTGGGTAGAATCCGAACTTGCAATAAAAAATTAGATATTTGAGATCCTCCTGCAATAAAAAATCGGGGTTCCGATTCATAATAAGAAAGGTAGTGACAACCTTATTAAACTATGTCAACTTCTTTTAAAGATTGATCATCTTGAAATTGATAATCAAGGAGTTAATTAGCTTAATTATAATTAACTAATTAATTATAACCTAGGAAGTACAGGAAAAATAAAATCGACAAATTTTTAATAAAAACTTTTTTTTGTTTTGTTTTTTTGTTTATGGGGAGTTTAGGGAATATAATAGAGAAATAATAACATAAATTACTTACAATTAGAAAGATGTGCGAAAAAAAAGAAGATTATGCAACTTGAAAAAAATTGAAATGATTGCAAAAACCAATTTGTAACAATAAAAAAAAAAAAAAATCGACGATAAAGATTGTATATGTAACCCTCATATGGCTTAGTTTAGGAAAATATGAGTTCACATAGTTCACCATTTTTCATATTTTATGAATTGAAAAACAAAAATAAAATAAATAAATAAAAAATAAATCGAATTTGGTTGAAAAAATCATTTACGATTTGGGAGGGCGGAGGTGGCAAGGATGGAGAGGTTATTGATTGGTCGATTAATTAATGATAATTTAATTATATTACACCCATAAAAATTTACATTACCTAATTATATCGATTTCTGTAAAGAAAAAAAAGTTTCTTTAATGAAAAAAAAAGGCATTTTTTTCCAAGAAATATTTGTAATTAATACTAAAAATTTACAAAAACACCTTAGAAATGCTCGTGTAGTATTCGTCAATTCGTACGGGGCTCGTTTTTTAAAACACGTGCAACGAATTTGGGATTATAAAATTTGACATTTCAAATATTTTGTCGCGATCCAAATTTTTTGAAGCTAAGAATGGGAAAAATTCATTACTAAGCTCACGAGCGCAAAATTTCACAGAAATATGCGGTTTCGTCGAACAACACACAAATAAATTAGGTTGAGCGTTGATTAATTTCGTTTCATAAATTTTTCAAATGTTATTAATTCTGAGCCCTTAGTAGTGGAAAAGTGACAGGGCTGGTGGCGTTTTCTTCGTACGATCACGAAGGCACTGATATGCCATTTTCTTTTCACGATCAAGGAGGCATTGAAACTCTTGACACGCCAAATTAACCAGGGAAACACACTAGACACGTTTATAATGAACATTTTGATGTATTTTATTGATTCATCAATTCTTTATGAGCATTTGGAAGTCAGAAACAGACTGCAACTGGTGCCGTTTTCTTCGTACGATCACGAAGGCACTGAAATGCCATTTTCTTTTTACGATCAAGGAGGCATTGAAACTCTTGACACGCCAAATTAACCAGGGAAACACACTAGACACGTTTATAATGAACATTTTAATGTATTTTATCGATTCATCAATTATTTATGAGCATTTGGAAGTCAGAAATAGACTGCAACTGGTGCCATTTTCTTCGTACAATCACGAAGGCACTGAAATGCTCACCAAATCGTGTTTTACGATCAAGGAGGCATTGCAACTCTTGACACGCCAAATTAACCAGGGAAACACACTCGACACGTTTATAATGAACATTTTGATGTATTTCAAAATGCATTTAAATTGATTCATCAATTCTTTCATGAGCATTTGGAAGTCAGAAATAGACTGCAACTGGTGCCATTTTCTTTGTACGATCAAGGAGGCACTGAAATGCTCACCAAATCGTGTTTTTCAAGTACCACATACCAAATAGGTTATGAAACCCTTCGCAAACTGAATATTTACCAGGAAAACCACCAAGAACCAGGAAAATATACGATACCCTCCAATATTTAACATTTTTCATTGTTGATTCCTCAAAAATGATTCATTTTGAGCTAGGGAAATTTGAAAAGTGACTGGGGCAGGCGCCATTTTCTTTTAACGATCTAGGAGGCTTTGAAATGCTCACCAAATCGTGTTTTTCTGGTGAAATACACCAGATATGTCTATATTAGACATTTAAAGTTCAAATTATGATATTTTATTTTATTGAATTCTCAAGTCACTCATTATGACCATGCAGAAGTCGAAAAGTGACAGGGAATGACGCCATTTTCTTTTTACGATCAAGAAGGCTTTGAAATGCTCACCAAATCGTGTTTTTCAAGTACAACATACCAAATAGGCTTAGAAACCCTTCGTTAAACTGAATATTTACCAGGAAAACCACCAAGAACCAGGAAAATATACGATACCTCCAATATTTAACATTTTTCATAGTTGACTCCTCAAAAATGATTCATTTTGAGGTAGGGAAATTTGAAAAGTGACTGGGGCAGGCGCCATTTTCTTTTAACGATCAAGGAGGCTTTGAAATGCTCAAATCCAAATCGTCTATATTGACATTTTTCAAGTACACTCACATACCAAATAGGATTTTCTTTTACGATATGAAACCCAAATCGTGTTTTTGCAAACTGAATATTTACCAGGAAAACCACCAAGAACCAGGAAAATATACGAGACCCTTCAACATTGAACATTTTCTGTGATTGATTCCTTGAAAAAAATCTCATTATGAGCTTGGGAAATTCGAAAAGTGACAGGGACTGGCGCCATTTTCTTTTTACGATCAAGGAGGCTATGGAACCCTTCAAAAACCAAATTAACCGAGGAAACACAATAGACACGTCTATAATTAACATTTTAAATGTGTTTTATTTTATTGATTCATTAACAATTATTCTTTACGAGCATTTGGAAGTCAAAAACTGACAAGGACTGGCGCCATTTTCTTTTTACGATCAAGGAGGCTTAGAAGACCTCCACAAACCACGTTTTTCCAGGCAAATAAACAGGGGAAACGCACCCAACACTTAAATATTGAACATTTTAAAATCAATTCACGATAATTCATTATATTTTTATCGATTTCTCGAGCCATTCATTATGAGATTGAAATCAAAAAGCGACAAGGACTAGGGGCATTTTCTGTACGATCAAGGAGGCATTGAAACTCTGCATAAACCACGTTTTTTTTTTTTTTTTTTTCAGCCAATCAAACCGGGGAAATACACCAACCAATCAACTCTCTCCAATCCTGAATTCAATCATTTTCAATATCAGAAAGTTCCCATTAAGAACTCAATCTTGAAATCCCAACATGGTACATGCTTGCTTCTACAAACTAACCCTCGAAACAAGAAACAAAATTCTTACCTCGTTCGCCAATTCTCGTTTTCCATTCTCTTTTCAAAGTAATTTTCATTTTTCAACATAAAAATTTCTTTTTTTTTTTTTTTTTTCAATATTTCACGCCCTTTAAAAATCAAAATAACAAAAAAAAATTCAAAATTTTAATTCCATAAAAGCTTAACAAATTACATCGAAGATTACAACATAATAAAAACTTAGTTATACACGTTCCTTGAAGACAAAAAAAAAAAAAAAAGAACGTGGAACCGCATTTTTAAATAAATTAAAAATCTTACACCAAGGATTTTTTTTTTGTATTTTTCAAAAACATTTTTTTTACGTACCTATATAATTTTTTTTTTTATATTTACACTATAGGTTATCATACCCGATACATATCTAATGAAGATTTTTTGGGATTTTAAAAATAATGTTGCATTTGTAGTGAAAATTTGTATTTTATCTGTTGTTATTTGAGAGAGAGGACAAAAATTTACGTTTGTCTGGGTCCAAAAGATTTGGAGGCTCGATTTTCGTTTACTTTTAATATTAAAAGTTCAATTTTGATCGATAAATAGACAAAACTATTAAAAAAAAACACGTCTCGTTATTATTAAATTTATAGTTTTGAAACTGGGTATTATCACATAAAACTATTTCAGCTTTCGTTAAAATTATAGGGGTTTGTAAAGTTTGAAATTTTTGACGGTGATATTTTATAATATACGATGGGAATAAGGTATAAAATGTACAAATTTGATAGAAAACCAGCCTAAAATGCCCAAAAAATCATTTGATAAAATATGAAATTTGTCCCGCATTGTCCCAAAAAATTTGAATCTGCGTTTTTCATCAATCGAATTTTACTTTTTGAACACAGTGGAACGTTATGTTCAAATTAAAATCCCGTCACGTGCGAGGCTTCATACCAATTTTCTTATATTAACTAAATCTCTGATGTTTATTGGTTACACAAGGCGTTTGATCAATAAATACTTTCGATATAGCCATTTTAATTCCCATTTTCCGAGGAAATTCGTTGAAATGTGCATTTTCTTGAAAATTGAATGAAAATTGTGGACGTTTTATGGGGGAAAAGCATGAAGTATTTGGAATTGTATTTGATCGCGGCTGTTCCATGCATGAAATGCAGACTTTTCAGAGGTTGTGATTGTGTTATGAACTGAAATTGTTCGCTTATTTGAAAAAGAGAAACAAGTACCTCTTGAGCTGGGTTCACATGGCCGCGGAATCGCGTAGCGGTCAAATGTGGGACATACCAACCAGCCCTGGCAACTGTACAGGCCTACCAACCTCCCACGTAATTCCGCAAGCAGAAAACGTGCGAATAAAGTTTAAATATACAAAGATGCGTTTAAATTCAAACGTAAATCCAATAGTTTCATGAAAAATTACGTTTTGGGGTGAGTTTATGTGCCTTATTTGCCATATCGAATCCAACAGCTTTTTATTATATCCATAAAAACGTGGAACCACGAACAAAAATTAAATTAAAACTAGTTTTTCACAATAATTTACGTGTTTAAATTCAAACGTAATTGCAGGGTTTTCTTTGAAATATACAATTAATCCTGTTGATCTACCTTAATCACGCGTTCATCTCTGAAAACCACGATAACTTCTTTATACAATGTTTTAATTTGAACGTAAATCTAGAAGTTTTTAAAAAAAATGACTTTTTGGGTTGGTTTTTATGATTATGATCATTATGTATGATTTCTATGAAGGTGTTTTGGATATCAAAGAGGTTAGGTATAACGAAATACACGATAGAAGTTTATATTTAAGGTTTTGGACAGCTATATTTGAACTTTGAATCACGCTCATGGGTTTTAAGGCAAAAACAAGGCGTTGTTATTAAGATTGGACTATTCCAAGGGGTTCCACGCATGAAATACTGATATTTAAGAGGTTGCAATTAGGTTATGAACCAAAATAGTTCGCTAATTCGAACAAGTATCTCTTGAGCTGGGTTCACATGAATGCAGAACCGCAGAACATGCGGAGGTGTGTTCACGTAGCTACAGAAATATGGAAATACTAATCAGCCCTGGCAACTGTACAGGCCTACCAACTTTAAACATAATTTTGGATGCAGAAAATTTAAGAATGATGCATAAATATACAAAGATGCGTTTGAATTTAAACGTAATTTCAGTGGTTTCACGAAAAATTACCTTCGGGGTCAGGTTTTGTCTTATTTGTCATGTTGAACTTGATGTTTCAATTCAACTGCGATTTGCAAGTGGGCAGCAAATAGCAAAAATACTTCTTTAAACAGATTTCAATGTTTTGCCGGAACTTGAACCTGTTTCACATAGAAAAATCCAGGTTTACCTGTTAGGTACCTTGCGATACATTTGCTGCGAATGAAATACACGATAGAAGTTTATATTTAAGGTTTTGGACAGCTATATTTGAACTCTGAATCACGCTCATGGGTTTTAAGGGAAAAACAAGGCGTTGTTATTAAGATTGGACTAATCCAAGGAGTTCCACGCAAGATATGCAGGACATTTAAGAGGTTGCAATTAGGTTATGAACCAAAATAGTTCGCTAATTTGAAATCGAGAAACTCGTATCTCTTGAGCAGGGTTCACATGGATGCGGCGTTTGCTTAGGTACGGAAATATGAATATTGTCTGCGGATTATGTATGAATGAAGTTTAAATATACAAAGATGAATTTAATTTTAAACGTAAATCCACGGGTTTCTTTGAAAAATTACATTCAGGGTCGTCACGATTTTGGTCACTTTGAATCCAAAAGTTCCCCTCTTCATTTCTAAAAACTAAAACCACGTAAAAAATTAAATAAACACTTTTTTTTTACAACGTATAACGTGTTTTTGAATTTAATCGCAATTCCAGGGGGTTTTATGAAACATGAAATTGATCTCCTGTCTTAATCGCGTGTTTCATATCCAAAAACCATCAATATAATGAACCAACTTTTTAAAATTGAATTTAAAATTAAAAAATAAAATTTTTTAATGAAGTAAAAAGTGGTTTGTTTTGAAACTGTGACCTAGAATGAGCACAGTACATGCGAGATCGTACTGAAATGGTTTTGGAAGAGAAAGTACAGATCTAGTACAATTTAGTACGATTTGTAGTACAGAGTCGGTGATAGGATGAATTTTTTTCAATTTAAAATCACCGATACTCCTTATAATTCCAAGCATAGAAACTGGACACACGACGAAGGTAATGGTCGGGTTATCTATGCTTTTTGGGTTACTCCACGCGACTAGAGTCGCAATACTATTAAAAATTACCAACCATGAATTTAACTTTTTGGAAGGTAACAGTTATGTTATCGACAAATTCCCTATCCTAGCAAACCTCATCCCATCGCATTAATTCTCAATATAAAAATCACCGCCGTGGAATCATCGAAGAAAAATTCTATAAAAATTAAGCTCAAACCTCGAAATCTTTTGTTTGTTCTCTCAATTTCTCAATCAAGTGATTTTTTTTTCGAAGAAAATCGAAGTCACGTAAAAAGTTTGTTTTTTAAAACAAAAACCGACAGTTTTTTTTTTTTTTTTTTTAAGGAATTTTAATGTACATACGATTTTGTTTAAAAAATCGTGTTTTTTTGTCCCAAATTTGATACGGAGTAAGTAGAAATTTATATTTATAAGTCATAGAATTGATGCCAACTTATTTTTTTTGCGTTCTTTAATTTTAGTTATCAGTAACGGTTTTCTCTTCTGTGTGGTTGGGCGAAGGAGGTTCCGTGCGGGTTTTCTTCAAGGCGGGACCTGCGGTTTCGCTGTCGGACGGCTGGAACAGAAAAGCGTCGAATTAGATTGTGAATTGATATTTGGGAGGCATGTGGGTAACCCTGTATACAGAATTTAGAAATCCTTAGGTTACCCTAAACGCCGCGTCTTACGTGGAAAACGAATGCGAGCGACCAACGCGATCAAACAATACAATCCTATGGAACGTGGCGTCGCAGTAGGCAATTAGAGATGTTTGATATTTCTGTACCGGTGACAAAGTCGCCGATATTTGTTTGTCACCGATATATCGGTGACAAGGAACTGGAAAAAGCGGTGACAGATATTTCGGTGACAGCGCTGGATTCCAACACAAACTACTACTATACGCAGGCGCGGCTTTGGAACGGTGGCTCTGGCCTTAGTCACTGAATCTCATATCGGATATCTACTTACGGTCTCTGTCACCGCTTAGCGACAAATAATAAATAGTACTAAATAAAATTGAAAAAAGCAAAGAGTATTGTGGAGGTTGAAAGAGATTCTGAGGCGAAGAGGGCGATTATGGTTCCGAATGCACTCTATCGGGATTTCAACCAACCATATCGTCCACCAGCCTTCCCCGTCAATTCCTTGCGAATAGTATCGTTTTTCTAAATTAATTTGCTACAAAAATCTGTGTGACAATGGCCTCCCAGTGCTGCGAGTCATTTTCTCTTTTTCCATTCAAATTCAAGCTCCAAAGAGAGCGGAAAGAACATTGATGGTTGGACGAAATCCCGTTAGAATGCGCACGAAACCGAAATCTCCTGAACGTTTGCGAACTCTATAACACTGTTATCAGTGAAACCTTCCTTGAAACTACACGGCTAGAAATGTTCGATATTTCTGTACCGGTGACAAAATCACCGATATGATATCGATATGAGGACTTGTCACCGAAATCATTTCGGCGACTTTCTCACCGTCCGATATTTCAGCGACTTTGTCACCGGTCCAGAAATATCGTGTGACAGGCCCGACCCTAGAGATTTCGATATTTCTGTAACGGTGACAAAATCACCGATATGATATCGATATGAGGACTTGTCACCGAAATCATTTCGGTGACTTTCTCACCTTCCGATGTTTCGGCGACTTTGTCACCGGTACAGATATAACGTGAGCCCGGCTTCGCTTCCACAGCTTCGAGCTCCGAGTTCCCGTTGCGTAGTCACTCGACTACCGCCTACATTTCTACATCTATGTGATTTTTATCACCAAAGAAATATTTTGTGATGTAACAGTAGAAATATTTGTGTTAAGTTTTTTGTTGTTTTGTTGAATTTAATGCTAAAGAATTTGTGTTATCATTCGATATGAATTTATGTTACCATTCATAAGTTCCTTAAAACTTGACGTTTTCATGTAATAAAATTAATTTTTAAAGCGATGAATGTGTTTTTTAATTTTTTCTCACTCTTATTCAGAAGTTTAAAATTTAGTAAAACATTTGTTTACATACACAAGAATAAAAACAGATTATTATTATTTTAACTGTAAAGCAATTCCTCTTTAATCATAAAAATTTATGTTCAACATCTCTTTTTTATGCTTCTTTCCTTGAAAAAACTGTGACAGCGCCATCTTTCATTCATTTCCACTCTCTGTCACCAATATGCCAGTCACCGATATTTCCTTGTCACTGGAACCGAAGTCACCGATATTTGTAAGTCACTGGATCGCACATCTCTATAGGCAATCGCTCACGTTGCGTGGTTTGATTTTCAAATTGGTTTGAATTTTGTCGCGCAATCGCGTTATTATTTGTTTACGTTTTTGTAGGTTAACCTGCTATTGTTGACATTCTTCATTCGTCTTTGATATTGCTTTTTTAGTCAATTATTGCCTTCGTGGCTTGCTTTAAATGTTTTATCATGGAAGCGATAATATCGGAAGTGTAAAAAAGAGAAGTTTCGTGGAACGAAAAAGCAAGATATATAAAAACAGGAGGCTCGCAGACCTAGCTTGGGATGCTGTAGCGAAAGAGACAAGTTTTTCAAGTAAGTTAAAACACCATTTAATGAATTATTTCTTGTAAGGTAACGGCACCGGTAGTGGCCACTGCTCCAGTAGTGGCCATTTTAAAGTTTATATTTGAGAAATAAGGATTCCCGGTCTCCTAGTGGCTTCAAACTTGCAGGAGGTACAGCTCATGTCATCTTGTAGTCAGAGGTTGAACTAGGAGTGCGCAGAGCATCATTGGAAATTGTGGTAAACTTCTCAATATGACCGTCCCTAGTTTCCTCGTTTGTTGGGCTGTATCCTAGAGCTTCTACTGGATAGAATCAATTTTGTTCATCTGGTATTGAATTTAATGATATTAAACACGTAAGGAGGGCAAAATGTCAAGTGGCCACTATGCTGGGAAATTTCGTAATTTGATGTGGCCACTACTAGATCAAAATAAAGGTGTGAGAAAAAATTGATAAAAAATAGAAAAAATTGTTCTTTTGATAGTTTTAGGCAATGGATATGTTAGGGAAGAGTCGGGCTATATTCTAAATGAGTCCTGAAGAAAGTCAGTACTACTGTTGGCCCACAATTGTCAAAACTAAAGAAAAAAATTCTTAACTTTGGCCACTACCGGTACCGATGCACCATATTACCCTTCATTCCCCTACTTAACTTGGCAAACCCTCAACCAAGCTGCAATAGGTGCAATTAGAACTTTTATTACAGTAATAAATCATTCTCAAAACAAGAACTCACTTCATCCTCCAGTTCAACCACCCGAATTTGTGTGTCGGAAGCAGACGCGGGCTGAAAAAGAAAAAATTCAACATTAATTTTTTTTTTTTTAAAGTGAACTTCATATACATAAATATAAATATAAATAAAATGAATATAAATTTGTACAATTATAGGCGATTCTATAAAGATTTAAAATAAGAATTAGTACCGTCACATCCAATTGTTCCTGCACCATCGGCTGCGTAATGGTCGGCATAAAGAATACTTTGATAATCATATGATCGTGAAATTCATGTTTAAAGGTAGTTAAAGTCATGCAATTATGTGTAGCAATGAATGTATGAGTAGATTTTTATGTAGGTAATAAAAGGGTTTTGAGGTGAACAGAATGTTGAGGTGATATGGGGTTAGGAGGGTCTTTGAACTGCTGGGGAAGCTGGAATGCAGTGGAAGCATATAAGATTGGCAATTGCTGAAGATGGTTTCTTGCAGGAATGATGGAGTCAGCAAATTGTCCAAGTTGCAGCATACAACCTCAGCAATACGAGGCCATAGCAAAGAATTGTTTTGTGCAAGAATGATGGGGTCAGCAGCTCATCTAAGTTGCCACATACAACTTTGGCAATTGCTGAAGATTGTTTCTTGCAGGAATGATGGAGTCAGCAACTTGTCCAAGTTGCAGCATACAACCTCAGCAATACGAGGCCATAGCAAAGAATTGTTTTGTGCAAGAATGATGGGGTCAGCAGCTCATCTAAGTTGCCACATACAACTTTGGCAATTGCTGAAGATTGTTTCTTGCAGGAATGATGGAGTCAGCAACTTGTCCAAGTTGCAGCATACAACCTCAGCAATACGAGGCCATAGCAAAGAATTGTTTTGTGCAAGAATGATGGGGTCAGCAGCTCATCTAAGTTGCCACATACAACTTTGGCAATAGCTGAGGATTGTTTCTTGCAGGAATGATGGAGTCAGCAACTTGTCCAAGTTGCAGCATACAAAATCAGCAATACGAGGCCATAGGAGAGGATTGTTTCTTGCAGGAATGATGGAGTCAGCAATAGATGTGTGTAAACCCAGGTCACCTGAGGGAGTAGATGACCTGCAGGTCACTCAGTCCAAAGACAAGGTCAGTGGGAGAAGTTCACCAGTTCACTCCGTGCATGAATGGGACCTGTAGTTCACTCCGTGGATGAATGCAATCTACAGGTCGCTCCGAAGTTCACCAGTTCACTCCGTGAATGAATGGGACCTGCAGTTCACTCCGGGGATTAATTTGATCTACAGGTCGCTACGAAGTTCACCAGTTTACTCCGTGAATGAATGGGACCTGCAGATCACTCCGGGGATTAATATGATCTACAGGTCGCTCCAAAGTTCACCAGTTCACTCCGTAATTGAATACGACCTGCAGGCCGCTCTACAGTTCACCAGTTCACTCCGTGAATGAATGGGACCTGCAGTTCACTCTGGGGATTAATTTGATCAACAGGTCGCTCCAAAGTTCACCAGTTCACTCCGTGAATGAATGCGAACTGCAGTTCACTCAGTAGATGAATGCGATCTACAGGTCGCTCCGAAGTTCACCAGTTCACTCCGTGGATGAATGCGACCTGCAGTTTGCTCAGCAATTCACTTAGTGAATGAATGGGACCTCTATTATCTTCGTGTACAGTCAGGGTTTGATAGATGACAGACGTCTACTGTACTCCTTACACAAGGAGTACAACATCACCTCTGAGTAAAACAATGATAGGTACTGAAACGAGGTCATTTTCCGAGTCCTCATGAATACATTTCATTTGAACAGTAGAATGCGCTCAAAAGGAACGGCGACCTGAGCAGGTTGTTAGGTGGGGAGAGTGAACGGTTATCTTGAGCCAAGCAAGAGAAGTTCGCGACCTGCAGGTCTCAAACTTCGCTCACCACAAAGAGTTCGCCACTGACTGAGTAGTTTGAATGTCAGCTGGGGGGAGCCATGCTGTCGCAAACAGTGATGAACTGAAGGTCTTCATTTCGCAGGTCATTTGGGACAAGTTCGCTTGAAAAAGAAGTTCATTGAGACAAGGTCACCCTCTCACTACCCACCTCTAGTCAGCAACTTGTCCAAGTTGCAGCGTACAACCTCAGAAATACGAGGCCATAGTTAAAAATTTTATCTGAATCTTCATATTTTTTTCCAAGGATCTCAAATATCATATTTGCGCACTCTGCGCAACTGCGCAACCATGCGCAATTGACACTAACTTCCTTATTTTAAATGAGAACCCCAATTTTTCATTACAGATTCTATTCTCCCCAAGATTTCATGAAAATTTGACACCTCAGCGCAACTTTGCGTGCTCGCTTAATCGGTTACGCTCGATCAAAAAAATTGGTTGAGGGGTCAAATTCTCATTATATATTGAGTATAATCAGAATCACACTATATAAAGACGAGCTTATCAGAGTATATCGACGTTTCAGGGGGTGGTAACGCTGGGCGGGTGGAATTCTCGCCCCCGTCTCCCAGGGCAAGCGACGTGGTCCTCTCCTCGGGGATTTGGGATATACGATTTTTTGACTTTTAATATTGTTATTATACTCCCTCATTGTGTTGTTTAGTACTCTACCTCCTGTACACACGGGACTTAGCCCAACAAGAAGGCACAACTGTTGCCACCTTTGCAGATGATACGGCTATCCTCTCTGTTGGAGATGATATAGAAGCTGCAACACGCAAACTACAGACGTCTACTACTGAGGTTTGTAAATGGACCAAGATGTGGAGAATGAAGCTGAACGAATCAAAATCAGCCCACATCAACTTCACTAACCGAAATGTCCCAATCTTGGATGTTGAGATCAATTCGAATAAAATACCGCATACTGAAGCAGTTAAATACTTGGGTTTGACACTTGACTTCAAATTAAACTGGAATAAACACATAGAAAAGAAGAAAGAAGAACTTAAAATCAAGTACAGAAGGATGTATGTATTCCCATCTCTCACTTCACAACAAACTGCTTATATATAAGCAGATCCTTCGCCCTATTTGGACCTATGGGATACAGATCTGGGGCTGTGCCAAGAAATCAAATATTAAGAAAATCCAAACCTTTCAGAATAAAATACTGAGAAGTATAGTTGGAGCCCCTTGGTACATGCGAAACGATGATATTCATCGAGATTTGAGGATGGAGACAGTCTATGAAATTATTGCAAAATACGCAAGGAAGCATGAACATCGCCTCCACAAACACGTGAACCCGGAGATGCTCTACGTTTTGGACAACGAAGGTGAAATCCGACGTCTCAAGCGAAACAAACCACTGGATTTAGTTGTGCTGCGTGAATAGAAGTGCAATCGAACTCAGTGCTAATTAGTTGAGCTATATAATAAAGGGCTAGATTTTGCTGTAAACCTACCCTCTTGGAGTGTACCTTTATTGATATGTAAAATTGCTAGATGAAATGTATTTGATTTTTCAGTCGCAATAATAAATCACGAAAAAAAAAAAAAAAAAATTGTGTTATTCACCTATTTCTTTTTAACCTGCGTAGCAGGGCCATTAAACTAGTCTGCAATAAAAAATTGGGGTTCTCATTTAAAATGAGGAAGTAAGTGTCACTTGCGCATGGTTGCGCAGTTGCGCGGAGTGCTCAAATATGATATTTGAGATCTTTGGAAAAAAATATGAAGATTCAGAAAAAAATATTTTGGTTTACGCTCATTTTGACGATTTTAGGAGAGGGGGGGGGGGGATTGGAACAACTCGTGGGACACCCTATATTTAATAGCTTGGGATTCGAGATAATCTCTCATTGATGCTTCTATAGTTTAATTCACACTTTATTTAATTCGCACTTGTGATACAAATTCAATTTAATTAACCCTATAATTCGAATCCATTCACCAAACTTACCGTAACGTCCGTCTCGTTGGGGCCGCAACCCTTTTTCAGAGGACCGCCGACCCGCGCTTTTTTGGCGGGAGCGCGTCCCGTAGCGGACGGCGGGGCGGTTTTCGCGGTTACGGGAACGGCGGGTTTGACCTGCTTGATACCGCCGATCGGGCCCTGGAACACAACACGGAAATAATCACAATTTTCGAAACTCAAATCTCTCATAAAACAAGTTTATTTACATTTATTATTATTTTATTATTAGGATTATACCACGAATGAAAAAATGGTATTTTAGAATAGGATTAACAGGAGTAATTCTAGCAAATTCATCTATTGATATTATCCTACATGATACTTATTATGTGCACATTTTCATTATGTATTATCTATAACAACAATATATAATAAATATATTAATCGATACTTATTTGAAGGACAAACAATTGAAGTATTATGAACAATACTTCCAGCAATTACACTACTATTTATTGCTTTACCATCATTAAAGATTTTATATTTAATAGATGAAATTAATAACCCAATATTAACAATTAAAGCAATTGGGCATCAATGATACTGAACATATGAATATTCCGATATAAAAAATATTGAAATAGAATCATATATAAAACCAACTGTTGAATTAAATGAAAATGAATTTCGTCTATTAGAAGTAGATAATCGAGTAGTAAATGAAATTAACTATAATATTTGAATTCAGTGCCTTACCAATTTATAATTATCAATTTCGATGTGAACAAAGTGACAAATTATTTTATGTAAGTACATATATATGGCTGTATGGAGAAATCTAACGCCAATAATAAAAAAAAAATAAAATCAAATAATAATAATAATAATAATAAAACAAAGTCGTTCAGTTGTAGAGAATGCGTGTTCCCATTCTAGTTTTGGTCTGTGAAGGAAGTCTAGTTTCGGTGAATTTACACGTGAAACTAAAAACGCTGCAAATTCTTTCACTGGGGTTTATTAGTCCAGCGGCTTGCGTTCATGATTTGAATTTCTACTAAGCTTTGGAGTCTGCGTGTTTCACAGGATAGGGCGATTACTGAATTTCAGGAGATATGCATGGAGCACGTAAATCTGTTTTCGACCAAAATACCTATTTGGATTGATCAGTTGATCATATTTGTGTGCCTCCTGAAATTCAATAATCGCCCTATCCTGTCAAACACGCAGACTCCAAAGCTTAGTAGAAATTCAAATCATGAACGCAATCCGATTGAATAATAAACCCCAGTGAAAGAATTTGCAGCGTTTTTTTATTGAACCTCAATACCCCCCCCCCCCCCACAATAAAAACATCTATAATTTTTCAAGTCCTTTGGCACTCGTATTGCGTTAAAACTTCCCCAAATCCAAATTTAAACGATGTAGCCAAAGGTAGACAGATGTAGAGGGGGCACCACACAAATATCATCAACTGATCAATCCAAATAGGTGTTTTGGATGAGAACCGATTTACGTGGTCTATGCATATCTCCTGAAATGCAATAATCGCTCTATCACCCCTAAAACACGCACACTCCGAAGCTTACTCAGTACAGATTCAAATCACGAACGCAAGCCAATTGAATAATAAACCCCAGTGAAAGAATTTGCAGAATATTATTTACCCCAGTAATAATATTGAATAATATTTACCTATATATTATCAGAATGCTTCAACCTGTGTATCGGCTACTAACTACACTACAAGTATTCACATTGGCTATCACTCCAGTATCCACATTCACTACAACTCGACGCTATCGGCCGGACATCACTACGTTACAAACAAACAATAATAAACCAAAAAACGCAAATGTTGGCACCATAAATCGGGCCATACATCGGGAATGGTTTGACCTACGGACGTGGGGAGGGGCTCATTCGATTCCTCATGGTATGTTCTTCAAATAGGAAAATATTTAAGCCGATTCGACTTGTTTTGAGGTTTTCAGGGATTTTACAAAACTTTGACAGCCCTTAAAGGGCACTTTAAATTGAGTGAGAGAGCTGGCTCAAGAATTGGGGCGTCGTCGGACCAAGATGGATTTTTCCTGAAAATTTCAGATCTTTTGCTCCAGCCGTTTCGGAGATATCGTGCGTACGGCAGACGGACGGAAAATTTTTATTGCAGATTCGGATTCTACACCCTTTGAAACGTAAACCATGAAATTTTCAGGGGGGTTAGAATTTTTTTTATTATTGAATAATAAACCAAAATTTCCGTCACTTATTCGCTTCTATCGCTTCTATCGTGTGTTACAATAGATGGCAGTCTTGTCGGTATGCATACCGGAGTATCTCTGTATGGTAAGTATGAGTATGAGTATGCTTACCGAATGCTGGAACTCCTGGGGAATGTAGGTGTTAATGTTGACTTGCATCGGGTCGTCCGGGGGTTTGAAGTAGAGGAGAGGTATTCGCGTGTCGAGCGAGAAATCTTTGTAATCGGCCGCTGGACTTTTCTGGTATATCAGATGTAACGTGAGGTCCGCCAGGGCGTAAATTTTCTGTAAACAAACGAAAATTTTCGTAGAGGGGGCACCACACAAATATCATCAACTGATCAATCCAAATAGGTGTTTTGGACGAGAACCGATTTACGTATCTCCTGAAATGCAATAATCGCTCTATCACATGTAAAACACGCACACTCCGAAGCTTAGTACAGATTCAAATCACGAACGCAAGCCAATTGAATAATAAACCCCAGTGAAAGAATACTTATTTACCCCAGTAATAATATTGAATAATAAACCCCAGTAATAATATTGAATAATATTTACTATCAGAATGCTTCAACCTGTGTATCGGCTACTAACTACACTACAAGTATTCACATCGGCTATCACTCCAGTATCCACATTCACTACAACTCGACGCTATCGGCATCACTAGGTTACAAACAAACAATAATAAACGTTTACAAAAAACGCAAATGTTGGCACAATAAATCGGGCCATACATTGGGGACGGTTTGACCTACGGACGTTGGGAAGGGCTCATTCGATTCCTCATGGTATGTTCTTCAAATAGGTAAATATTTAGGCCGATTCGACTTGTTTTGATTTTGTTGTTGTTTCAGGGATTTTACGAAACTTTGACAGCCCTTAAAGGGCACTTTAAATTGAGTGAGAGAGCTGGCTCAAGAAGATGGATTTTTCCTGAAAATTTAAGATCTTTTGCTCCAGCCGTTTCGGAGATATCGTGCGTATGGCGGACGGACGGAAAATTTTTTATTGCAGATTCAGATTCTACACCCTTTGAAACGTAAACCATGAAATTTTCAGGGGGGTTACAATTTTTTATTATTGAATAATAAACCAAAATTTCCGTCACTTATTCGCTTCTATCGTGTATTACGATAGATGGCAGTCTTGTCGGTATGCATACCGGAGTATTTCTGTATGGTAAGTATGAGTATGAGTATGCTTACCGAATGCTGGAACTCCTGGGGAATGTAGGTGTTGATGTTGACTTGCATCGGGTCGTCCGGGGGTTTGAAGTATAGGAGAGGTATTCGCGTGTCGAGCGAGAAATCTTTGTAATCGGCCGCTGGACTTTTCTGGTATATCAGATGCAACGTGAGGTCCGCCAGGGCGTAAATTTTCTGTAAAAAAACGAAAAAGTTCGCGTTGGTAACAGGAAGAGGTGAATCGGTGCTCCTTAGGGTGGAGGTGCCAGTACCACACACGTTAACTGAAAATATCCAGTTTTAAATAAAAACGGAGTAACATAGAACGTTGTCTATATTTCCACGAAAGTAAAGAGTTACACTGTTCAATCGATTTCGACGGTTAGGTCATCGTCAGTAACAAACACGAACTGAAAATACATCACAGAAAGCATATCACACTATATAAAAACCAGCTTATCAGAGTATATCGACGTTTCAGGGGGTGGTAACGCTGGGCGGGTGGAATTCTCGCCCCCGTCTCCCAGGGCAAGCGACGTGGTCCTCTCCTCGGGGATTTGGGATATACGATTTTTTGACTTTTAATATTGTTATTATACTCCCTCATTGTGTTGTTTAGTACTCTACCTCCTGTACACACGGGACTTACCCCAACAAGAAGGCACAACTGTTGCCACCTTTGCAGATGATACGGCTATCCTCTCTGTTGGAGATGATATAGAAGCTGCAACACGCAAACTACAGACGTCTACTACTGAGGTTTGTAAATGGACCAAGATGTGGAGAATGAAGCTGAACGAATCAAAATCAGCCCACATCAACTTCACTAACCGAAAAGTCCCAATCTTGGATGTTGAGATCAATTCGAATAAAATACCGCATACTGAAGCAGTTAAATACTTGGGTTTGACACTTGACTCCAAATTAAACTGGAATAAACACATAGAAAAGAAGAAAGAAGAACTTAAAATCAAGTACAGAAGGATGTATTGGCTAATGGGAAGGAATTCCCATCTCTCTCTTCACAACAAACTGCTTATATATAAGCAGATCCTTCGCCCTATTTGGACCTATGGGATACAGATCTGGGGCTGTGCCAAGAAATCAAATATTAAGAAAATCCAAACCTTTCAGAATAAAATACTGAGAAGTATAGTTGGAGCCCCTTGGTACATGCGAAACGATGATATTCATCGAGATTTGAGGATGGAGACAGTCTATGAAATTATTGCAAAATACGCAAGGAAGCATGAACATCGCCTCCACAAACACGTGAACCCGGAGATGCTCTACGTTTTGGACAACGAAGGTGAAATCCGACGTCTCAAGCGAAACAAACCACTGGATTTAGTTGTGCTGCGTGAATAGAAGTGCTAATTAATTGAGCTATATAATAAAGGGCTAGATTTTGCTGTAAACCTACCCTCTTGGTAGATTGATATGTAAAATTGCTAGATGAAATGTATTTGATTTTTCAGTCGCAATTAATAAATCACGAAAAAAAAAATTGTGTTATTCACCTATTTCTTTTTAACCTGCGTAGCAGGGCCATTAAACTAGTCTTATATAGGATCGAGTGAGAGGAGATTGAATCCTATTGGCTCGAAGAAGTGAAAGGGGGCGGGGAGGACCAACCAATGGCACTCAAGGCTTACAAAGTGAAAGTGGGCACAAATAGTATCATTATGGAGAGGGCGGAGCCAAACTTATTGCAAGAAAGAACCCAATAATGGTGAAATATTTTGAGGAATGACGTCATTTAAACATTTTCCTGACCTATCACTCTTAACAATTTCGAATTTTTCTAGCACATCCAACATACCGAAATCGATTTAACAGTGTAACTCTTTACTTTCGTGGTTAAGAAAGTTATGGTGCCAACATTCGCGTTATTTTGGTTTATTATTGTTTTTGTGTTGATATCAGTAACCTACTGACGTAGTGATGTAGTAATGTGGATACTGGAGTGAACTCCTAAAAGGATTTGTAGCCGATACACGGGTTGAAGCATTCTGATAATTTTCAGGAAAACGCTGCAAATTCTTTCACTGGGGTTTATTATTCAATTGGCTTGCGTTCATGATTTGAATTTCTACTAAGCTTTGTAGTGTCCCTGTTTCACAGGTGATTTCAGGAGATATGCATAGAACACGTAAATCTGTTCTCAACCAAAATACCTATTTGGATTGATCAGTTGATCATATTTGTGTGCCTCCCGAAATTCAATAATCGCTCTATCACCTGTGAAACACGCACACTCCAAAGCTTAGTAGAAATACAAATCATGAACGCAAGCCAATTGAATAAT
Organism: Creontiades dilutus; assembly: GCA_031894815.1. Classification (NCBI taxonomy): domain Eukaryota; kingdom Metazoa; phylum Arthropoda; class Insecta; order Hemiptera; family Miridae; genus Creontiades; species Creontiades dilutus. Next base: position 146,000 of record JAVIWC010001336.1, read on the forward strand.
AAACCCCCGTGAAAGAATTTGCAGCGTTCCATGCGTATCAGAATGCTTGAACCCGTGTATTGGCAACAAAGCCTTTTAGGAGTTCACTCCAGTATCCACATTACTACATCACTAGGTTACTGCGATGAAAATATAAACAATAATAAACCAAAAAAACGCAAATGTTGGCACCATACATCGGGAATGGTTTGACCTACAGACCTGGGGAGGGGCTCATTCGATTCCTCGTGGAGTGTTCTTCAAAAAGAGTACAAATTTAGGATACCTTGACTGTTTTTTCAGGTTTTTACGGATTTTACAAAACTTTGACAACCCTTAAGGGTATTTTAAATTAAGAATAATGTCGCTTATAAGTTTATAACTTGGTGCAATGAAACAATTTTAGAAAAAAAAATCGGTAATCAAGTAAATTTCTCAAAAGTACCGTAAAAATTGGGAGTAAAACCTGAAATTGTGTGAAGGTATAGTTCAATTACCATTAAAATCGTGGGATAATTTTTGAGATATATTTGAAACACCTATAACTTAACTAAAAATCGTCTTATTGATTCATTATTTTTATGAGTATTTAAGAGTACAAGAGTGTCCAATCCTTCCTGCGTAACCGTTCCACATGTCCCATAACTATCGTAAAATTAGGAGTAGAAACCAAAATGTTCTAAAAATCGTCCGAATGATTCGAAATTTAACTCTTCATAAATGTTTTTAACATAGACACATATTACGTCCATATGTATAAAAATCAATTTAACCTCACAAAAAATCGATTAAGGTAACGGCACCGGTAGTGGCCACTGCTCCAGTAGTGGCCATTTTAAAGTTTATATTTGAGAAATAAGGATTCCCGGTCTCCTAGTGGCTTCAAACTTGCAGGAGGTACAGCTCATGTCATCTTGTAGTCAGAGGTTGAACTAGGAGTGCGCAGAGCATCATTGGAAATTGTGGTAAACTTCTCAATATGACCGTCCCTAGTTTCCTCGTTTGTTGGGCTGTATCCTAGAGCTTCTACTGGATAGAATCAATTTTGTTCATCTGGTATTGAATTTAATGATATTAAACACGTAAGGAGGGCAAAAAATGTCAAGTGGCCACTACTGGAAATTTCGTAATTTGACGTGGCCACTACTAGATCAAAATAAAGGTGTGAGAAAAAATTAATAAAAAATAGAAAAAATTGTTCTTTTGATAGTTTTAGGCAATGGATATGTTAGGGAAGAGTCGGGCTATATTCTAAATGAGTCCTGAAGAAAGTCAGTACTACTGTTGGCCCACAATTGTCAAAACTAAAGAAAAAAATTCTTAACTGTGGCCACTACCGGTACCGTTACCTTAATCATTCACGAAAATCGATAGTAAATTAAAATCGAAAATTGGTGGTCGAACGTCAATTTTTTGTTTCGATACATGTCAGGTGGGTGTATACACATCGTTCCACCACCTTATTCAACGATTTAATAATTTTTGTAACAGCTGTAATGTGTTTTGTAACCGGCGCTTACCATATTTGCAGTTTCGCTATCTGGACTGAGCGCGTCCTTGTAGGTTTTCAATTTCTCTAAAAGCTCCCTGTAGAAATAGAAGGAATAGAAGTCGTTTTTCAGGAGGAGCGGCTCTAAAATGAACCAAATACAGTTCCTCATCGTCTGCAAAAAAGAGAAAAAAGGTAATAAAATTCAGAATTAACAACAAGCAATGAAATCCAAGGCACCATAAAGTCATACAATCTCAATCATTATATCATAAGATGGTAAATATAGGTATTTTCTAGAAAACAGCGTTTCGCGCGATAAAAATTTAAATTTCTACGCACCAAAACTACTTTTTTCTCTAATTTTTGACCACATTTTTGAATTCTGCGTTAAATTTTCTTGAAATTTGTGTATTTTCATATGCAAAAACTTACTTCTATAGACCATAATTGAGATTCAAGCGGTCAACATTAAAAAACGCTGCAAATTCTTTCACTGGGGTTTATTATTCAATGATTCATGATTTGAATTTCTACTAAGCTTTGGAGTGTGCGTGTTTCACAGGTGATAGAGCGATTATTGAATTTCAGGAGATATGCGTAGAGCACGTAAATCTGTTCTCAACCAAAATACCTATTTGGATTGAAAAATGGTAATAAAATTCAGATCGTTTAAATTATACAATCTCAATAGCTCATAAAAAACAATTAAATTTAGCTAATAACAAAGCTTGCGTTCAATGAAATCCAAGGCACCATAAAGTCATGGCCATGTAAATCGGTTCTCAACCAAAATCTATTTGGATTGAAAAATGGTAATAAAATTCTTAGTTAACACCAAGCAATGAAATCCACGGGTACCATAAAGTCATACAATCTCAATCATTATATCATAAGATGGTAAATATAGGTATTTTCTAGAAAACAGCGTTTCGCGCAATAAAGATCCAAATTTCTACGCTCCAAAAATACTTTTCCCCCCAATTTTTGACCACATTTTTGAATTCTGCGTTAAATTTTCTTGAAATTTGTGTATTTTCATATGCAAAAACTTACTTCTATAGACCCTAATTGAGATTCAAGCGGTCAACATTAAAAAACGCTGCAAATTCTTTCACTGGGGTTTGGCTTGCGTTCATGATTTGAATTTCTACTAAGCTTTGGAGTGTGCGTGTTTCACAGGTGATAGAGCGATTATTGAATTTCAGGAGATATGCATAGAGCACGTAAATCTGTTCTCAACCAAAATACCTATTTGGATGGAAAAATGGTGATAAAATTCAGAGTTAACACCAAGCAATGAAATCCAAGGCACCATAAAGTCATACAATCTCAATCATTATATCATAAGATGGTAAATATAGGTATTTTCCAGAAAACTGCGTTTTGCGCGATGAAAATCCAAATTTCTACGCTCCAAAAATACCTTTTCCCCCAATTTTCGACCACATTTTTGAATTCTGCGTTAAATTTTCTTGACATTTAGTGTATTTTCATATGCAAAAACTTGCTTCTATAGACCCTAATTGAGATTCAAGCGGTCAACATTAAAAAACGCTGCAAATTCTTTCACTGGGGTTTATTATTCAATCGGCTTGCGTTCATGATTTGAATTTCTACTAAGCTTTGGAGTGTGCGTGTTTCACAGGTGATCGAGCGATTATTGAATTTCAGGAGACATGCATAGAGCACGTAAATCCGCTCTCAACCAAAATACCTATTTGGATTGAAAAATGGTAATAAAATTCAGAGTTAACAACAAGCAATGAAATCCAAGGCACCATAAAGTCATACAATCTCAATCATTATATCATATGATGGTAAATATAGGTATTTTCTAGAAAACAGCGTTTCGCGCGATAAAAATCCAAATTTCTACGGTCCAAAAATACCTTTTCCCCCAATTTTTGACCACATTTTTGAATTCTGCGTTAAATTTTCTTGAAATTTGTGTATTTTCAAATGCAAAAACTTACTTCTATAGACCCTAATTGAGATTCAAGCGGTCAACATTAAAAAACGCTGCAAATTCTTTCACTGGGGTTTATTATTCAATTGGCTCGCGTTCATGATTTGAATTTCTACTAAGCTTTGGAGTGTGCGTGTTTCACAGGTGATAGAGCGATTATTGAATTCCAGGAGATATGCGTAGAGCACGTAAATCTGTTCTCAACCAAAATACCTATTTGGATTGAAAAATGAGTTAACACCAAGCAATGAAATCCAGGGGTACCATAAAGCCATACAATCTCAATCATTATATCATAAGATGGTAAATATAGGTATTTTCTAGAAAACTGCGTTTTGCGCGATGAAAATCCAAATTTCTACGCTCCAAAAATACCTTTTCCCCCAATTTTCGACCACATTTTAGAATTCTGCGTTAAATTTTCTGGAAGTTTAGTGTGTTTTGATATGCAAAAACTTACTTCTATAGACCCTAATTGAGATTCAAGCGGTCAACATTAAAAAACGCTGCAAATTCTTTCACTGGGGTTTATTATTCAATTATCATGCAAGTTCATGATTTGAATTTCTACTAAGCTTTGGAGTGTGCTTGTTTCACAGGTTGAATTTCAGGAGATATGCATAGAGCACTTAAATCTGTTCTCTACCAAATTGCCTATATGGATTGAAAAATGGTAGTAAAATTCAGAGTTAACAACAAGCAATGAAATCCATGGGCACCATAAAGTCATACAATCTCAATCATTATATCATAAGATGGTGAATATAGGTATTTTCTAGAAAACAGCGTTTCGCGCGATAAAAATCCAAATTTCTACGCGCCAAAACTACTTTTTTCTCTAATTTTTGACCACATTTCTGAATTCTGCGTTAAATTTTCTTTAAATTTGTGTATTTTCATATGCAAAAACTTACTTCTATAGACCCTAATTGAGATTCAAGCGGTCAACATTAAAAAACGCTGCAAATTCTTTCACTGGGGTTTATTATTCAATTGGCTTGCGTTCATGATTTGAATTTCTACTCAGCTTTGGAGTGTGCGTGTTTCACAGGTGATAGAGCGATTATTGAATTTCAGGAGATATGCATGGAGCACGTAAATCTGTTCTCAACCAAAATACCTATTTGGATTGAAAAATGGTAATAAAATTCAGAGTTAACACCAAGCAATGAAATCCAGGGGTACCATAAAGTCATACAATCTCAATCGTTATATCATAAGATGGTAAATATAGGTATTTTCTAGAAAACAGCGTTTCGCGCACTAAAAATCCAAATTTCTACGCTCCAAAAATACTTTTTCCCCCAATTTTCGACCACATTTTTGAATTCTGTTAAATTTTCTTGAAATTTGTGTATTTTCATATGCAAAAACTTACTTCTATAGACCCTAATTGAGATTCAAGCGGTCAACATTAAAAAACGCTGCAAATTCTTTCACTGGGGTTTATTATTCAATTATTCATGATTTGAATTTCTACTAAGCTTTGGAGTGTGCGTGTTTCACAGGTGATAGAGCGATTATTGAATTTCAGGAGATATGCATAGAGCACGTAAATCTGTTCTCATCCATAACTCCTATTTGGATTGATCAGTTGATGATATTTGTGTGCCTCCTCTACATCAGTCTACCTTTGGCTACATCGTTTAAATTCGGATTTGGGGAAGTTTTAACGCAATACGAGTGCTAAAGGACTTGATAAATTATAGAAGTTTTTATTTGGGGGGGGGGGGGGTATTGTGGGGAAAAAACGCTGTAAATTCTTTCACTGGGGTTTATTATTCAATTTGCTTGCGTTCATGATTTGAATTTCTACTAAGCTTTGGAGTGTGCGTGTTTCACAGGTGATTGAGTGATTATCGAATTTCAGGAGATATGCATAGAGCACGTAAATCTGTTCTCAACCAAAATACCTATTTGGATTGAAAAATGGTAATAAAATTCAGAGTTAACAACAAGCAATGAAATCCAAGGCACCATAAAGTCATACAATCTCAATCATTATATCATAAGATGGTATATATAGGTATTTTCTAGAAAACAGCGTTTCGCGCGATAAAAATTTAAATTTCTACGCGCCAAAACTACTTTTTTTCTAATTTTTGACCACATTTTCGAATTCTGAGTTAAATTTTCTAGAGGTTTAGTGTATTTTGATATGCAAAAACTTACTTCTATAGACCCTAATTGAGATTCAAGCGGTCAACATTAAAAAACGCTGCAAATTCTTTCACTGGGGTTTATTATTCAATTATTCATGATTTGAATTTCTACTCAGCTTTGGAGTGTGCGTGTTTTACAAGTGATTGAGCGATTATTGAATTTCAGGAGATATGCATAGAGCACTTAAATCGGTTCTCAACCAAAATACCTATTTGGATTGATCAGTTGATGATATTTGTGTGTCTCCTCTACATCTGTCTACCTTTGGCTGCATAGTTTAAATTTGGATTTGGGGAAGTTTTAACGCAATACGAGGGCTTAAGGACTCGATAAATTATAGATGTTTTTATTGTGGAGGGGGGGGGGGGGTATTGGGGTTCAATAAAAAACGCTGCAAATTGTTTCACTGGGGTTTATTATTCAATTGGCTTGCGTTCATGATTTGAATTTCTACTAAGCTTTGGAGTGTGCGTGTTTCACAAGTGATTGAGCGATTATTGAATTTCAGGAGATATGCATGGAGCACGTAAATCTGTTCTCAACCAAAATACCTATTTGGATTGAAAAATGGTAATAAAATTAAGAGTTAACAACAAGCAATGAAATCCAGGGGTACCATAAAGTCATACAATCTCAATCATTATATCATATGATGGTAAATATAGGTATTTTATAGAAAACAGCGTTTCGTGCGATAAAAATCCAAATTTCTACGCTCCAAAAATACTTTTCCCCCCAATTTTTGACCACATTTTTGAATTCTGCGTTAAATTTTCTATATGTTTAGTGTATTTTGATATGCAAAAACTTACTTCTATAGACCCTAATTGAGATTCAAGCGGTCAACATTAAAAAACGCTGCAAATTCTTTCACTGGGGTTTATTATTCAATTGGCTAGCGTTCATGATTTGAATTTCTACTGAGAGTTGGAGTGTGCGTGTTTTACAGGTGATAGAGCGATTATTGAATTTCAGGAGATATGCATAGAGCACGTAAATCGGTTCTCAACCAAAACACCTATTTGGATTGATCAGTTGATGATATTTGTGTGTCTCCTCTACATCTGTCTACCTTTGGCTACATCGTTTAAATTGGATTTGGGGAAGTTTTAACGCAATACGAGTGCCAAAGGACTTGATAAATTATAGAAGTTTTTATTTGGGGGGGGGGGGGGGGGGTATTGTGGTTAAATTAAAAAACGCTGCAAATTCTTTCACTGGGGTTTATTATTCAATTGGCTTGCGTTCATGATTTCAATTTCCACTAAGCTTTGGAGTGTGCGTGTTTCACAGGTGATAGAGCGATTATCGAATTCCAGGAGATATGCATAGAGCACGTAAATCTGTTCTCAACCAAAATACCTGTTTGGATTGAAAAATGGTAATAAAATTCAGAGTTGAAAGCAATGAAATCCAGGGGTACCATAAAGCCATACAATCTCAATCGTTATATCATAAGATGGTAAATATAGGTATTTTCTAGAAAACTGCGTTTTGCGCGATGAAAATCCAAATTTCTACGCTCCAAAAATACTTTTTCCCCGAATTTTTAACCACATTTTTGGATTCTGCGTTGAATTTTCTATATGTTTAGTGTATTTTGATATGCAAAAACTCACTTCAAAGGACCCTAATTGAGATAAACCTTAACGCCATTTCCAAAAAGGTGGTGGAAGCTGTTTAATTAGAATGAAACTAGTAAATTTGGTCAGCTATTGGTTTATTATTCAATAATAAACGATTGTAATCGCTCTTGAAAAAAATTCTAACCCTCCCTGAAATTTTCATGGTTTACGTTTCAAAGGGTGTAGAATCCGAGTCTGCGATACAAATTTTTCCGTCCGTCCGCCGTACGCACAATTTCTCCAAACGGCTGGAGCAAAAGATCTGAAATTTTCAGGAAAATCAATATTGGTCCGACGACGCCCCAATTCTTTAGCCAGCGCTATCACTTAATTTAAAGTGCCCTTTAAGGGTTGTCAAAGTTTTGTAAAATCCCTGAAAACCTCAAAAAAGTCAAGGCAGCCTAAATTTGGACTTTTGAATTACTTTCCATGCGGAATCGAATGAGCCCCTCCCCAGGTCTGTAGCTCAAACCATTCCCGATGTATAGTGCCAAAATTTGCATCCACATTCGATCGCAGTTACCTAGTGATGTAGTGAACGTGGATACTGGAGTGAACTCCTAAAAGGGTTTATAGCCGAAACACGGGTTGAAGCATACTGATATGCATGCTCCGTATTACGAAATTTAAAATTTTCAATTAGGATATTTTTCCATTGTAATCGCTCTTGAAAAAAACGCTGCAAAATCAATCACTGTTTCATGATTTGAATATCACAGTTGATAGAGCGGTTCTCAACCAAAATACCTATTTGGATTGATCAGTTGATCATATTTGTGTGCCTCCTGAAATTCAATAATCGCTCTATCACCTGTGAAACATGCACACTCCGAATCTTAGTAGAAATTCAAATCATGAATCATTGAATAATCAACCCCAATGAAAGAATTTGCAGCGTTTTTTTCTGACTAACTCTTTTACGTTCATTCTGCATAATTATTCAAATTAGAACCACGCGTTTTCTATTGAGGAATTCAATTTAGGTTAGCTCTGCGAGCACTACGCTTTTCCGCGACATTCCTCGGTCCTTCGAGTGACAGATATTGTCGTAATTTTTAGAATGTATCAAATTTAAGGATGTTACCGTTAAGACTTCGTGGTCTTCTATCGACGTGAAGGCGGGAGAGTGAGCTAGGATGGCGATCGCGAAGACGATCATGTAATCGGGCATTATGTTGTACAGCTGTTCCATCCCTTTGTCTATACTACCTGCAACGTTACAAGAATACACAAATATGATAAATATCAAATCAAATAATACCGGTTGATAGATTTGAATGAAACGAGAATAAATTTTGTTATTTTTGAACTTTCTGGCTTGTAAGTTCTGATTCCGTCTCTTCTTGTTTGAAATAAATCGGATGCTTCACGTTCGTTCCATGTTAAATAATGAACCTAATGCCTTCCTTCAAATATCCGAAAATCTTCCACTTAACGATTTTTCGTATTTTTTAGCGGCCACTTTTTAAGAATTTTTTTCTTTGCGCTTTGACAATTGTCGGCCAACAGTATACTGATTTCCGTGACTCGAAATTTAACAAATATAGGACTCGTCCTAACATATCCATTGCCTAAAACTATCAAAAGAACAATTTTTTTCTATTTCTTATTATGAAATATTGAAGTTTTTACTGTGGGACATCAAATACTATTTGTTCAATATTCTTCTGAAAGAAAGTGGCCATGGACATTTTGCCCTCGAAAACGTGTTTTAATATCATTAAATTCAATAAGATGAACAAAATTGACATCCAGTAGAAGCTCTAGGATACAGCCCAACAAACGAGGAAACTAGGGACGGTCATATTGAGAAGTTTAGATTTCCAACGATTCTCTGACTTTTTAGTTCAACCTTGACTACAAGATGACATGAGTACTATTACTGCAAGTTTATTCCATGGAGACCGGGAATCCTTATTATTCAAATATAAACTTTAAAATGGCCACTACTGGAGCATTTTCACATTTTAATGAGATTATAACTGTGATCCCAATTTCAATTTTGACTAAAATGGTACCGAGTCTACTAAAGTAGCGGAAGCAATGTTCTACGAGACTGAAATGAATAATTTTAAACCAGTTATCCAAAATCAAAATATTCCCTTCTTTGTTTTAGAGCGCTGATGGGTTGAACAATTTTGGTTCCGTGTCTGTCTGTCAGCAAATCCTTGTTATTGCTAAAAACTACACGAAGTTATTGTAAAAAAAAATTTGAAATTTTCAAATTGTACGGTTTGATTTAGATGGTCCCCTATGAGTTTCATGAGCCCGGATCAAAGCAGCTCTTTTTTCGCAAAAAATTCATATATTTCACTACTTGCCAGGAAAGGGTTATGACCGATTTCGACATCGCAAACATTGCTCAGGGATTGTTCGGACTTATTAGGTACAATTTTATACTATTCAATAGTTGAACATACTATTCCTTTATTTTCTCAAGTTATGCTCCTGCATAACAATAAATTTCCCTAATTCAACATTTACTTCGCCAAATTGAACGAAGTTCTTTAGTCAAAAATAATTTTCAATGATCTATACAGTCATGTTATGGATACGAGGAAGCTATGTGCCACACCCACTTGGCAGAGGTTTTTACATTTACACTCTATCTGCCAGTAAGGAATCTGATAAGTCATAAAATGATTCGCCTATCCAATGATTGCTGTCTCGTCGTCAACAGACGGGCTCAAATAATTAACTCTTAATGCCATTGTGACATTAATCAACCCAATATGGCCCCAGTATGGCCCAAATTTTCGTTATGCCAAACCATGTCTGCTGTCTTTAGAGGCCGGTAATCACAGTTAACATTTTTTTCTTGAGTTTTGAAATTGTGGGCCAACGTTCAATTAAATTTTCCACTCATTTAGAAAATTTCCAAGTTTTCTAGTTTGATAATTTGCGGAAAACTATCAAACGTCAGCATTTTATTTCATTAATGTGTTTCTGTTTATCCTTTCAATAAATGCGTATAAAAATACCTTGATTCCTGTAGTGGCCATCCCTTTGCATGTGTCAGTGAGTCAAGTTAATCCGTTTGAACTGGTGAACTTTCCCATTGACCTTTCTATACCTGATGACCTGCAGGTCGTCTACTCCCTCAGGTGACCTGGGTTTACACACCTCTAATTTGGCTTGCATTCATGATTTGAATTTCTACTAAGCTTTTGAGTGTGCGTGTTTCACAGGTAAAAAAGCGAAGATTGAATTTCAGGAGGCATACAAATATGATCAACTGATCAACCCAAATAGGTACTTTCGGTTGGGGGCTACTTTTGTAAACTTTTTCGTCACTTTTCATGCCAAAACCTTTTCAAAGTTAAAAAAGCCGGACCTGTCGTGGTGTACCTCAGCAAATACTCAATGATTTAAGTGAACAAAAAAGACCACCCAATTACGCATCATCCTAGGCGGTATTTCAGTTCGAAATTTCGTTTCTTTAAGACCTTGGAAGTGTGCTTGTGAAAATATGACCCTGGACGCCAGGACCTATTTCAAATTATGTTTTCTTTATTAGACCCTGTTTCAAGAGTATGCCTATCGCACAAAAGTGATTCCTTTTTCAAGACAAACCTAGAAAATTTTATCGTGTTCAGATTATTTACTTTTATTACTATTATTTAATTCGTACTTATACACACTCGTGAAAGGTACAGAAAATGTACAATTAATTATCTGAATAAGAACATTTACTTACCTTTATGGAAGTTAAAGTTGAGTTTATAAAATAAAATGTAACCTTGACGAAATAAAAGCAAGGCACTTATTGAATCTTAGTAAATTCCAAAATATATTGTTTTGGTAAAAAATTTCAGACTTTTATATGAATTTCTCTGCTAATTCCCGACTTTTCAAGACCGTTTTTAAATTCATTCACCCTGATATGATCAATTATTGAAGCAAAGAGAGTGAAAATGGATTTTTCAACGGTACATTTTAGTTGAATGAAACGAGAGTAGGCATTTGTTGAAAAAATGAGATCCAGACCAAAGGGTAAATTCCATTATTAAGAAATGACAGCTGAGGAACGCATAACTTACACATGGTTCCCATGGTGATTCCTTTAGCGTACTCTCTCCTTTTAGATATGTCCGTCTGCATAAACTGTTTAGCTTTGATTTTTAACTTCTTCTCTTTTTCTAAACCGAAAACGGCGTACATCCCTAAAAAAACAAACGAATATTAATTCTATAAATTATAAATGGGGTCATTATAAACTGTAGATACATATAGCATTGTGTAGTTATTAGAGCTAGCGAATCCGATGAATCATTAATAACTTACCCATGAAGTCCAAAGGTAGACATTTATTCGGTACCCCGCGAAGGAGGCCATAGTGGAATTTTTGAAGGAAATGCTCTCTCACTTGTTGAACTTCGTCCTGCAAATACGAATAGGAATTAAACGAAAAATTAGAATTTTCGTTTATAACACAGTTTTGCAAACATTTTTTTTTTCAGTACTTACGTGCGCTAACAAGGATAAGGTGTAGAATTGGTCCGCGTGGTACTGATCCCCGACGCATTTGACTTCGCAAATTTTCAGCATCGCACAACCCGCCGCCAACCGCAACCAGGCCATCTCCGCTTTGCTGCGAAACAAAATATGTACTGATTGTCAATCGCACTTAAAAAAATCATCATATATATACTTCAAAACCTGCTTGTCTCCATGCGGTTCACCCTGCAAGTTCCAATATTAAGGGAATGAACCACACATTCCCTGAAGATGTCATCAAAATTGGACTATTAAAGCTGTTGTGTTGTCAAGTTCATCTTGTTATAATTCAAAGTTATTTCTCATTATTCATTTTAAAACAGTGTTAATTCGTTTTTGACGAGTGTTTGATATTTGTTCCCCTTTGTTCGCATATGTATACTTCAAAACGACGTTTTAAACCACACATTCCCTGAAGATGTCATCAAAATTGGACGAAAGTCTGTTGGCATTAAGCTTGTTACACGGGTCTGCAAACGGACAGACAGACAAATTCGTCTAAAATGCAAAGCGTAAAACGACGTTTTAACCCACACATTCCCTGAGGATGTCATCACAATTGGACGGAAGCCTGTAGCAATTAAGCTTGTTACAGGAGTCTGCAAACGGACAGACAGACAAAGTCGCCTAAAATTCAAAATGTAAAACGACATTTTAACCCACACGTTCCCTGAAGATGTCATCAAAATTGGACGAAAGTCCGTAGGAATTAAGCTTGTTACAGGGGTTTGCAAACGGACAGACAGACAAAGTCGCCAAAAATTCAAATTCTAAAATGACATTTTAACCCACACATTCCCTGAAGATGTCATCAAAATTGGACGAAAGTCCGTAGGAATTAAGCTTGTTACAGGAGTTTGCAAACGGACAGACAGACAAAGTCGACCAAAATTCAAAATGTAAAACGACATTTTAACCCACACATTCCCTGAAGATGTCATCAAAATTGGACGAAAGTCCGTAGGAATTAAGCTTGTTACAGGAGTTTGCAAACGGACAGACAGACAAAGTCGCCTAAAATTCAAAATGTAAAACGACATTTTAACCCACACATTCCCTGAAGATGTCATCAAAATTGGACGGAAGCCTGTAGGAGTTAAGCTTGTTACAGGGGTCTGCAAACGGACAGACAGACAAAGTCGCCAAAAATTCAAATTCTAAAATGACATTTTAACCCACACATTCCCTGAAGATGTCATCAAAATTGGACGAAATTTGCAAACGGACCACACATTCCCTGAAGATGTCATCACAATTGGACAGAAGCCTGTAGCAATTAAGCTTGTTACAGGGGTCTGCAAACAGACAGACAGACAGACAAAGTCGCCTAAAATTCAAAATGTAAAACGACATTTTAACCCACACATTCCCTGAAGATGTCATCAAAATTGGACGGAAGCCTGTAGCAATTAAGCTTGTTACACGGGTCTGAGAATGGACAGACGGTCAAAGTCGCCTAAAATTCAAAATGTAAAAAGACATTTTAATCCACACATTCCCTGAAGATGTCATCAAAATTGGGCGGAAGCCTGTAGGAGTTAAGCTTGTTACAGGGGTTTGCAAACGGACAGACAGACAAAGCCGACCAAAATTCAAAATGTAAAACGACATTTTAACCCACACATTCCCTGAAGATGTCATCAAAATTGGACGAATGGCCGTAGGAATTAAGCTTGTTACAGGGGTTTGCAAACGGACAGACAGACAAAGCCGACCAAAATTCAAAATGTAAAACGACATTTTAACCCACACATTCCCTGAAGATGTCATCAAAATTGGACGAAAGTCCGTAGGAATTAAGCTTGTTACAGGGGTTTGCAAACGGACAGACAGACAAAGTCGCCTAAAATTCAAAATGTAAAACGACATTTTAACCCACACATTCCCTGAAGATGTCATCAAAATTGGACGGAAGCCTGTAGGAGTTAAGCTTGTTACAGGGGTCTGCAAACGGACAGACAGACAAAGCCGACCAAAATTCAAAATGTAAAACGAAATTTTAACCCACACATTCCCTGAAGATGTCATCAAAATTGGACGGAAGCCTGTAGGAGTTAAGCTTGTTACAGGAGTCTGCAAACGGACAGACAGACAAAGTCAACTAAAATTCAAAATGTAAAACGACATTTTAACCCACACATTCCCTGAAGATGTCATCAAAATTGGACGAAAGTCTGTTGGAATTAAGCTTGTTACAGGGGTCTGCAAACGGACAGACAGACAAAGCCGACCAAAATTCAAAATGTAAAACGACATTTTAACCCACACATTCCCTGAAGATGTCATCACAATTGGACGGAAGCCTGTAGGAGTTAAGCTTGTTACAGGGGTTTGCAAACGGACAGACAGACAAAGCCGACCAAAATTCAAAATGTAAAACGAAATTTTAACCCACACATTCCCTGAAGATGTCATCGAAATGGGATGAAACTCAGTAGGAATTAAGCTTGTTACAGGAGTTTGCAAACGGACAGACAGACAAAGTTGCCTAAAATTCAAAATGTAAAACGGCATTTTAACCCACACGTTCCCTGAAGATGTCATCAAAATTGGACGAAAGTCTGTAGCAATTAAGCTTGTTACAGGGGTCTGCAAACGGACAGACAGACAAAGTCGCCTAAAATTCAAAATGTAAAACGGCATTTTAACCCACACGTTCCCTGAAGATGTCATCAAAATTGGACGAAAGTCTGTAGGAATTAAGCTTGTTACAGGGGTTTGCAAACGGACAGACAGACAAAGTCAACTAAAATTCAAAATGTTAAACAACATTTTAACCCACACATTCCCTGAAGATGTCATCAAAATTGGACGGAACGCCTGTAGGAATTAAGCTTGTTACAGGGGTCCCGGAAGTCGAAATTTTGATTTTGGAGAAGAGAAATACGTCTCTCTCGATATGGTAAAACAGAGCTTTTCCTATGTAAAAGGAGATTTAACAGTGAAACCTGGTCACGAACATACCTGAACCTTGCCAACACTGTGTTAAGGCACGTCCACACCTGTAACAAACTGGCGTTCCGTAACACCGTTCCGAACAATTGCCATCCGAACATTTCAGCGTTCCGTAACAAATTTGTTCCAGGAGGGCGATCGGTCCACGAGGAGCGTTCTTTTTAGTTTGTTCTCGAACCATGGGACCTGACTGCAGCAAGTGGCAGCAGCCACATTTTCATTAATCATGTAATTAACAAATACAAGAAAAACAAACCACGCCGTTGGTGGTTTTCAAACTTGTATACAAACTGGGATTATTACGGTGGGGCCAGCACTTCCAGCAGGTCAGTGGCCTATATACAAATTTGAAGCGAATGACGCGAATACAAGAACGCGACGTTACAAAATGTTGCAAGATTGTAGGAGAGAGTAGGGGCCGCAGGATGAATGTTTGGAAGAATGGAACGGGCAAACTTGAGCCAGTCTACACGTGTTTTGCCCTGTTCCAAACAGAACGATGTGGAAAAACCACTGGGGCCCGTCCGTTCTTTTCTTTGATCTCATGCCGAACCAAATTGTGTGGAGAGATCAGACGGGTTCCAGGGTGATTTTGTTTGCTAAGAATGGAAGGGCTAAATCCATGGAGCCAGTTCTGATGTTGGGGAGCCCACTCATCTTACCTCCTGGTTGCTTCTGGCACCCTGGTACATGAGACACTTCCACGTTACCATCCCGCGTGACATTTTTAGGGTAGTTAATCCAAGGATAAAGTATGTTCCCTGCTAAAAAACACTTAGCACTAGATCAAAAACGGAAACAATAGCCCATCGCTGAGACAGATTGAAAATGAAAATTGCAGGGACCTGCTTGGTTGCCATTGATGTACGGGGATCACCTTTGCCGCAGAGTCGAGCAACGTGTTTTGCCCCGTTCCAAACATCCCTTTGATGCGACACAGAAAAACCACTAACCGAGCAATCGGGGCCCGTTCCGTTCTTTTCTTTGATCTCATGCCGAACCAAACCTCTCGTTTGTTACAGGTGTGGACGCGACTTCAGACGGGTTCCAGTACCAGGGTGCTAAGAGCGACCAGGAGCTAAAACCATGAATGCAGTTTTTGTCAGGTCTGGTGTTGGGGAGCCCACTCTTTCCCGGATCTTACCTCCTGGTTGCTTCTGGCACCCTGGTTCATGAGACACTTCCACGTTACCATCCCTCGTGACATTTTTAGGTTAGTTAGTACAAGGGTGAAGTATGTTCCATGCTAAAAAACATTCAGCACTAAATCAAAAACGGAAACGAAAACCCATCACTGAGGCAGATTGAAAATGAAAATTGCAGGAACCTGCATGGTTGCCATTGATGTACGAGGATTGCCTTCACCACAGAGTCAAGCAACGCAATCTATTGGGCCTATGGGGAACTGATCGACACCACGCCGTACTTGGGGTACTGCTACCTCTTGAAGAAAGTCCATAATAAAAGAAGAAATGATGAAAAACCGCCAACCGAGCGATTGGGGCCCGTTCCGTTCTTTTCTTTGATCTCGAAAAATGAAACATGGACCCCTTCAGATTCCAGTACCAGGGTGCTAAGAGCTAAAGCTAAAACCATGAATGCAGTTTTTGTCAGTCTGATGTTGGGGAGCCCACTCTTTTCTGGGTCTTACCTCCTGGTCGCTTCTGGCACCCTGGTACATGAGACACTTCCATGTTACCCTCATGCGTGACATTTTTTGGGTAGTTAATCCAAGGGTAAAGCATGTTCCATGCTAAAAAACACTTAGCACTAAATCAAAAACGGAAACAATAGCCCATCGCTGAGACGGATTGAAAATGAAAATTGCAGGGACCTGCATGGTTGCCATTGATGTACGAGCATCACCTTTGTCGCAGAGTCAAGCAACGTGTTTCACCCTGTTCCAAACATCCCTTCGATGCAACGGGGAAAAACCACCAACTGAGCGATCGGGGCCCGGTCCGTTCTTTTCTTTGATCTCATGCCTAACTCTGAACCTCTCTTTTGTTAAAGGTGTGGACTCGTCTTCAGATGGGTTTCAGTACCAGGGTGCCAAGAGCGACCAGGAGCTAAGATCACGAATACAGTTTTTGTCAGTTCTGGTAGTGGAGCCCCCCTCTTTTCCAGATCTTACCTCCTGGTTGCTTCTGGCACCCTGGTTCATGAGACACTTCCACGTTACCATCCCACGTGACATTTTAAGGCTAGTTAATCCAAGGGAAATGTTCCATGCAAAATTCAGATTAGCACTAAATCAAAAATTGCAAACAATAGCCCACGGTTGCATTGATGACAGATTGAAAATGAAAATTACAGGAACCTGCATGGTTGCCATTGATGTACGGGGAACCTTTCGACACAAGTCAAGCAACGTGGGTTTTGCCCCTTTCCAAACATCCCTTTGATGCAATGGGAAAAACTGCCAACCGAGCGGATCAGGGCCTGTTCTGTTCTTTTCTTTGATCTTATGCCACCCCGAACCTCTAGTTTGAACAGAATGGAGGAACGGAACGCCAGTTTGTTCCAGGTGTGGACGCATCTTCAGACGGTTCCAGTACCAGGGTGCCAGGAGCGACCAGGAGCTAAGACCATGAATGCAGTTTTTGTCAGTTCTGGTGGTGGGGCCCCCGCTCTTTTCCGGGTCTTACCTCCTGGTTGCTTCTGGCACCCTGGTACATGAGACACTTCCACGTTACTATCCCGCATGACATTTTTTGGGTAGTTAATCCAAGGTGTGAGCATGTTCCATGCTAAAAAAGGGTAGCACTAGGTCAAAAACGGAAATAATAGCCCATTGCTGAGGCAGATTGAAAATGAAAATTGCAGGAACCTGCATGATTGCCATTGATGTACGGGGATCGCCTTTGCCGTAGAGTCAAGCAACGCTATCTATCGGGCCTACGGGGAACTGATCGACACAATGCCGTAACTGGGGTGCTGCTACCTCTTGAAGAAAGTCCGTAATAGAGCAAAAAATGACTAAAATTCACCACAAACGTGGAAAAAAAAACACGTTAGCAGCTTTCAAGGACTTGTTTGGCTTGGAAGGCAAACTTGTCTACCAAATAGGGTTGCAGATGTTATGAGCTTTGCAGAAAACAGCAATGTTTGAGGTGTTATTACAACAGTACAAATCAACTTCTAAATGAAACAGTTCTGGGGGCTTGTTGATATCATCTGCAAGAAACGGCATTTCAGCGAAATATGGACATGTTCACACATGAAAGAACCCGCCTCACTTCAATTCAAAGGTGGTAACCTACAAATAAACTCACCTACTGACACCATCGAGTAGAAATGGATTGACATACCTTAATTTGCCGTTTTGAAGAAGGTCGCCCTTATTGGCGATGAACGCCGACAACATGCGGAAGGTTTTCTGAGCGGAGAGTTTGTCTTTTTTGAGCCCGACGAGCCACCGCCCCATCGCTTTCAAACCTTCGATCTAAAATCATAAATAAATGGAAAATATGATAAGATACGGTAGAAAATATGATAGAATAACACTCAAGGATCAACGATATAACTGAACAAGCAAAATACTTTGTATACGCATTGAAAGGGAAGTATGAACGCATCAAAAGACCTGCTACAAAATTGTGGACCCCACATTTACAAATATACAGTAGTTTTAGATAAAATGTAGGCAATTTGTACAGAGTTAAACAGATTTCTACAGTTGAGGCAAATCAGTAACAGAACAATAAGTACACGGTGTATTACAAAAATACGGCGCTGTTGGAATTTCATGCGCTAGAAGAGTCAGATTGTTAAATTTTTCTGTTTTGTCGAATGATTAAAGTTGTTTGTTAGTTGTTTAACAAAGGATGTGTGTCTGCTATGACGAAAATGAGTGTTTACGAGTTGCGCAAGCGTTTCCAAGGTGTTTGTGGAGATATTGAAGATGTCGAGGTTGGGTTTTAAGATATGACAGCGAAATGAGGACTGAATCCTTGCTTAAAATGTCATGATTTACGTTTCAAAGGGTGTAGAATCCAAATCTGCAATACAAATTTTTCGTCCGTCCGCCGTACGCACGTTTTCCACCCAAACGGCTGGAGCACAAAATCTGAAATTTTCAGGAAAAATCCACGTTGTTCCGACAACGCCCCAATTCTTTGGCAAGCTCTCTCACTTAATTTAAAGTGCCTTTTAAAGGTTGTCAAAGTTTTGTCAAATCCCTAAAAACCTCAAAAAAAAAAAAAAAAAAAAAAAAATCAAGGCGGCCTAAATTTGGACTTTTTTTGAAGAACTTTCCATGAGGAATCGAATGAGCCCCTCCACAGGTCCGTAGCTCAAACCATTTCTGATGTATGGCATGATCTTATGCTGCCAACATTTGCATCCAGAAATCATGCATATCAGAATGCTTCAACCCGTGTCTCGGCTATAAACCCTTTTAGGAGTTCACTTCAGTATCCACATTCACTACATCACTAGGTTACTGCGATCAAAACAAAAAAAAAAACGCCGTTTCAGGAGGCACACAAATATGATTAACTGATCAATCCAAATAGGTATTTTGGTTGAGAACAGATTTACGTGCTCTATGCATATCTCCTGAAATTCAATAATCGCTCCATCACCTGTGAAACACGCACACTCCAAAGCTTAGTAGAAATTCAAATCGTGAATCATTGAATAAAAAACCCCAGTGAAAGAATTTGCAGCGTTTTTTTTTCTTTCGAAAAATGAAAATTTTGGGTATTTATCTATTTGTGTTTTAACACCTTAAATGCTGTTTCCAAAGCAAGCAATTTTTCGTGAAACTGGCAAAATTCGTGACATACTCCTACGGTTAGTACTTTACCTGTTTTGCATCCTTGATAGTGGAAAATTTTGGATATAATTATGTCCTCCGCGCGGACAGGTGTAGGAATAGTTTTCAGTTAAGAAAGAATCAAGTTTTGCAACGTGGCACAAGAAAGAACCACTTCTGCAACTTCCAGTCCTAGTAAAGAAATAATTTTGGTACACTTCGCCTAACTCGACAGAAGAAAATTTGGAATTGTACAATTGGCAGCTTTAAACAAAAGGTAATACAGTATAAAATACAGTTTTAACTCGTATCCATTTTGACTTGAACGTGATTTTCAAAATTTTTTGTTAAAAAGTTCTTCCCATAACTAACGCCTGTTTTTCAAAACCAGTGGAATGTTTATTAATCACGAATACAATAATCAATAAACACACACAATAATTACAATAATGATAGAATCTGTGATACGTTACCTTGCAGAGCGTTTCGAGAGGGAGTTGCGATTTTTCACACCAATCCAAATCTGGGTCTATACCCGGGTCGCCGTCCGTGTTTTTGACTAAAAGTTCTTTGACGATCTGTCGAAATCGAAAGAATGAAACACAAATTAGCTAAGCAGTATGTTTTAGGCGTAAGTAAGAAGTAAGAATTTAGAAGTGAAAATTAAGTCTAAAAAGTCAACTGGTCAACATTTCAATTCATTTCATTTGTGATATTATTATTTTATGTAGGAGGACTGGTGCTGGTAAAAACTGCGCACAAAGCTCAGCTGGCCTATGAATGTCACGAAATGTAATACCCTGTATAATATTTATATTCATTATATTTAAATATAATGAATTCCGTTATGGGGACGTTTACCTTGCGAGACACGATGTTTTTAATGTGGACGGGGAATTTCTCGGGGAGGTTTTGCGCTAGGTGGCCCAGTGAGACGATGGACGTGAGGTAGTGCGGCGACTCGGGGTTCAAATTCTCCCTTATCCTCTGGAAAATGGAAAACACAAACATTCACAAGCTGGAAATGACATCAGAACGGATTATTATCATGATTCTTTGTTATGAATCGATCAGCAAACTCAACAAATCTATCTCCAAAATCAGTCATTGGACGTCCACATGGAGGATAAGGTTAAATGAGGCAAAGTCGGTGCATGTTGATTTCACCAACCAGAAAATCAACTACATCCCACTTTACCTCAACAACGTGGCAATTCCCTACGCGAATAAAGCCAAATACCTGGGCATGACGCTTGACGCCAAGCTCAGGTGGAAAGAACATGTGAAAAAGAAGAAGGCCGAACTGGAGATAAAACTTAGAAAAATGTACTGGCTTATTGGCAGGCAATCCTCCATGACCATTGGTAACAAGCTGCTTCTGTACAATCAAGTGCTTAAGCCAGTTTGGACGTATGGAGCACAGTTGTGGGGCTGTACAGCTCCAACCAATAGACTGATTATCCAGCGTTTTCAGAATACCGTACTACGATGCATCACTGATGCACCTTGGTACTTTAGAAATGATGCTCTTCACCGCGAACTGGAAGTGGACATCATAGACGAAATAATCAAACAGAGGGCTACCGCTCATCTAGCCAGACTACGAGGTCGTGTCAATGAAGAAGCTGTGAAGCTACTTGATGTGCAAGACCTAACTAGGCGCCTTAAGCGCACAAAACCACATGAACTTGTATAGGAAGTGAATGTGCTGAACCTCAGAAGGACATGGACTGGAGTAATGGATCTTGAGTCCCAATAATTATGTAGAGAATTTAAGTCAGAATAATATTGTTAATAAGTTATTACTTGGTGCAATAAAAAATTATGGGAAAAAAAAAATTATTGAGAATGATAAATTGAAATTCCACTCACGTCTAGCAGTTCGTTGAAAACGGCGTCATTGTTGCCCAAATTGACGAAGAGGCAACGGACGGCTTGCTTCGCCTGTTTGGGGGTCCCCGTTTCGGCGTAGAGTTTACATTTGGGAAGAAGGACGCTCATTTGATCGGGGAAATCTTCGGCTGGAAAAATACAAAATATGTTATGACACGAATCAGAATGGTGATAGAGGGCTACTATTACGGAGTAAAAATATTTGAAGGGTCATGGGGAAAAACAATCAGAGTCCTAAACTTCAAAATGTTCAGAATATCAATTTTAAAGTTGAGTGAGTCGTCATGGGTACTGGTGGTTGAGACAAAAATCAATATTGAAACACATTGTGTTCTAATAGCATTTATTTATAATATTCCGTTTCAGAAAAGTTGGTTTTAAGAGATTTTACTGTATATTTTACAATTAAAAAAAAATGCGTGGGCTTGGATCTTTTTTTCCTGTACACAGAGGGTTTATCGCTGCTTGTGCGAAATATAAAGTGGTATGTACTGACTATGCTTATTAATTTTTGAAATTAAAATAAAACTTTAAACATGCGCCAGCTTGAAAAAAAGGTCATTTTTTTTAAATAAAAATGAAACAAAAAACACGACCTTACTTAATCTATCCGTCACAGTAGGCAACATCATCAGTAAGAGGGTTGTCAATATAATCAACATCGTCTTTAATTTGAACCTTTGGCACAATTCAATTTTAATATTTTTGGCATCTCAATTTAAACTTTTGGCAACTCAATTTCAACTTCTGGCATACCACTTTGAGTGTTTGGCATATCAATTTATACTTTTGACAAACCCAACTAATCCAACGTTCCACCCCATATAATGATCAATAAATGTTTTTTCTCTCTCAACATTGTCTTCGTTATTCACTGTGATGTCTTCCTGGTTGATAAGTAAGGGGTTATCAGGGATCAGATTACGGTAAAACAATCTTGCATCTGGGCCGTCCAAAAACGTGGTTAAGTGCTGAAGGTCCTTCCATTTGGCAGTTTTTATGGGCACAGGCCTTTCATAAAGCTTCTTCATTACTTACTGGTAATGTAGGCGGGTGGAATAGCGAAGGCGGTTCGTTTGTTTGGAGTTTGATAATTCTTTCCCAATGACGCTATCGGGACTTTGATCGTTTTTGAGCGCAGACGTTTATTTCCGCTAGTGATTTGACTAGGAACCTGAACTCCCCCCCCATGTGAATCATGCACCGCATTCTACTCTGTACCAGGTACAATATCCCGGGTTTAACTCATTTCGGACTGAAAATGGACTTGATCGTTTTTCCCCATGACCCTTCATTTGCGAGTACTGCGCGCTTAGGGGAATGAGGGGTTATACCGTGCATCGGGTAATGCCGCTCATGGCTGTTTCGGATGTTCGAATCAACACCAAAAACGTGGGAATCCTAGATCCTAGAGAAATGTCCCGTCAACTAGGTTCTAGCGTTACCCCACCTGCAAAGTTAGCCTTCTGGACTCGAGTGCAGTGAGTATTTTTCCAAATCGTTTGATGTCATTTCTTGTGCATCGGAAATAAGCGATGTAAGCCCCATTTTCAACTCTTTTTTAGATTAGTTTTCATGTATATACGCAGAATTTCATCATCTTTATGAAGCACTAACCAAATTTAAGTTTTGATTGTAAATGAAGTCAGCGTGAATGAATTACGAAAAACGTAAACATAGGGGTAATGCCGTGCATTTCTGAAACGTCAAAAAAAAGATGGAAAAGAACAACAAATAACCAACAAAGCGGCAAATTCAGCTGGATTTTGATCAACTCACTACTAGTAGCAGAGATGGGGTTCAGAAGAAGAAGAAGAAAGGTGGAAATCATGAAAAAAAATTGAATTCTTTCACTGGGGTTTATTATTCAATTGGCTTGCGTTCATGATTTGAATTTCTACTAAGCTTTGGAGTGTGGGAGTTTCACAGGTGAAAGAATACTTATTTACACCAGTAATAATATTGAATAATATTTACCTATATATTATCAGCGTTTCATGGATATCAGAATGCTTCAACCCGTGTATTCTATGTAAACTACAAGTATCCACATCGGCTATCACTCCAGTATCCACATTCACTACAACTCGACGCTATCGGCCGGACATCACTAGGTTACAAACAATAATAAACCAAAAAACGCAAATGTTGGCACCATAAATCGGGCCATACATCGGGAGTGGTTTTACCTACGGACGTGGGGAGGGTCGCATTCGATTCCTCATGGTATGTTCTTCAAAAAGAGTACACATTTAGGCCGCTTTGACTTGTTTTGAGGTTTTTAGGGATTTCGCAAAACTTGGACAGCCCTTAAAGGGCACTTTAAATTGAGTGAGAGAGCTGGCTCAAGAATTGGGGCGTCGTCGGACCAAGATGGATTTTTCCTGAAAATTTCAGATCTTTTGCTCCAGCCGTTTGGGAGAAATCCGATCTCTGAGGGAGACCTTGTTGTAGACACTCGTATAAATATCGCGGAATTTATGTGAAGTAAATATCTAGATAGTTGCCTGTATATTACCTCAGTTGTAACTAGTTGATATATTAACAAATAAACGCTCTATAAAAAACATTTTTATGACGTTCTGTTCCTTAACTGTATGGTTCCAAAGTTAAATGCACGGTATTACCCCCATTCCCCTATATGATCGCTTCATCCTGGAATTTGAGGTATTCCGGATACCATACCCTTTTGGTCCGGCTATAGCCTATTATTATTACACTACAATAAGCTATGTGTCGACTTACAGAGCGTTCGTCCCTGGAAGTTCTTGTATTTGCCGAGGAAGGTGAGGATCTCCATGACGAGGGGAGCCGTGTTATCGCCCTCGATATCCACGAAGGAGACGATTTTGGATATTGTATCCGGGCACAGGAAGAAAATCGGATACACGTACGCCAGCATCTACACAGAAAAACGATAAATATTCAAAATGACGAGAAAAAAACGCTGCAAATTCTTTCACTGGGGTTTATAATTCAACGTAGCAGTGTTCAAGTGTGCGTATTTCACAGGTGATAGAGCGGTTATTGAATTTCAGGAAATATGCATAGAGCACTTAAATCTGTTCTAAACCAAAATACCTATTTGGATTGATCAGTTGATCATATTTGTGTGCCTCCTGAAATTCAATAATCGCTCTATCACCTGTGAAACACGCACACTGCAAATTCTTTCAGTGGGGTTTATTATTCAATTGGCTTGCGTTCATCATTTGAATTTCTACTAAGCTTTGGAGTGTGCGTATTTCACAGGTGATAGAGCGATTATTGAATTTCAGGAGATATGCATAGAGCACGTAAATTGGTTCTCAACCAAAATACCTATTTGGATCGATCAGTTGATCATATTCGTGTGCCTCCTGAAATTCAATAATCGCTCCATCACTTGTGAAACACGCACACTCCAAAGCTTAGTAGAAATTCAAATCATGAATCATTGAATAATAAACCCCAGTGAAAGAATTTACAGCGTTTTTTTCATAACACAATGGAACAATTTTTTACGGAGTTATATCAGAATACTTCAACCCGTGCATTGGCTATAAACCCTTTTAGGAGTTCACTCCAGTATCCACATTCACATACATCACTAGGTTACTGATATCAAAACAAAAACAATAATAAACCAAAATAACGCGAATCTTGGCACCATAAATCCATCGGGAATGGTTTGACCTACGGACCTGGGGAGGGGCTCATTCGATTCCTGATGGTATGTTCTTGAAATAAGTTTACATTCATGCCGCTTGGACTTGTTTTGAGGTTTTTAGGGATTTTACAAAACTTTGACAACCCTTAAAGGGCACTTTAAATTAAGTGAGAAAGCTGGCTCAAGAATTTTGGCGTTATCGGACCAACATGGATTTTTCCTGAAAATTTCAGATTTTTGCTCCAGCCGAAATCGTGCGTACGGCGGACGGACGGAAAATTTTTATTGCAGATTCGGATTCTACACCCTTTGAAACGTAAACCATGAAATTTTCAGGGGGGTTAAACTTTTTTTTT
The DNA here is from genome assembly GCA_031894815.1 of Creontiades dilutus. Taxonomy (NCBI): domain Eukaryota; kingdom Metazoa; phylum Arthropoda; class Insecta; order Hemiptera; family Miridae; genus Creontiades; species Creontiades dilutus. Next base: position 171,334 of record JAVIWC010001336.1, read on the forward strand.
TCAAGAGCGATTACAATGGTTTATTATTGAATAATAAACCAAAACTAACGCGTAGATACGTCTTTTAGCAATAATTTCTTTACGATATAATACGATGTAAATATAATTCGATAGTTTTCAATAATAAAGTGCAATGAGTACTGCAGAGTTGCCCAGGTATAAGTCAAAGAACTATCTATGAAATCCACATAAAAATTAACGAAATACTTACAACGAGAATTTTGAGACCTTGTTCGCCAGCTGTGTTTGGGTGGAGGCCAATTTCCTCGATGATGTTGCCGTTTTTCAAACAGTCTTCGACGTAACCGACTAAAATCTGTAAAGAAAAACCCATCGAAATGACGAAGAATCGAGAAAAGACGTTTTAATCGAGCAATATTGTAAGCTTAGTGTGTTTGTAAAAAGGTAAGGGCTTAGTAAGTTTATAAGAAAGTATGCAAGGCTTATTATTGAGGACGGAGCAGCAATTTGGCTACCAGAAGAATGAAATCACACACACACACACACACACACACACACACACACACACACACACACACACACACACACACACACACACACACACACACACACACACACACACACACACACACACACTTAGGAAAAAATAAAATCAGAGTAAGGTAAAAGTTAAGGTAAGGTAAAATTTTACAGGGGAGCGATCTGAAGTTTCACCTATTTTCTTCTTACGAACACTGGTTGTGTGATGTCTCATCCGACTATGTTTCGATTTTTCTTTATCCTGTAGGTAGTTAGCTAGTGCCCGCCTATGATATCGTGCTTCTAAATTCACTTCAGATTAAATAAGAGCAGTTTTCCGGAAAACTCTATTTGATCATTTTTACCTGCCTGGAGTTTCAAGCTTTACTCATTTGGTCAATTCAACTCTTCGAAAATCAGTCGCATAGTTACATGAAATTGAGGGATTGAATAGTTTTTTCGTTAATTTATCGTGTTGCCAAGCATCTAATAACAATAATAATTATTATACCTATTTCTGTTAGAAAAGGTTATCCATTTCCTATCACTGTAATTGGTCATTTTCACCTGCCCACTATGCAATCTTACAAATCTTACACAGTAAAAGTGATCAAATGGCAATTGATAACATTTACATGCACCAGCGAGAGTACATTTATAATCCATCTCGTGTTTTGTGGTTGAGTTCAAACCCCATTTGGTCACATGGAACTCTTTGGGTCAGGCAGGTAAAATTTATTTTCAAGTATTTCTTGCACATCAGTTTGAAGATAACGTTCTTAGCAACAACACACGGTAGACAACGTTCCTTAGTACCGGAATGACAAAAAAAGCTCATTTTGAAAAAAATGTTACTTGGTCACTTTTACCCGGAACCCCACGATATAGAAAAACAAACCGTAAGGTAACGGCACCGGTAGTGGCCACTGCTCCAGTAGTGGCCATTTTAAAGTTTATATTTGAGAAATAAGGATTCCCGGTCTCCTAGTGGCTTCAAACTTGCAGGAGGTACAGCTCATGTCATCTTGTAGTCAGAGGTTGAACTAGGAGTGCGCAGAGCATCATTGGAAATTGTGGTAAACTTCTCAATATGACCGTCCCTAGTTTCCTCGTTTGTTGGGCTGTATCCTAGAGCTTCTACTGGATAGAATCAATTTTGTTCATCTGGTATTGAATTTAATGATATTAAACACGTAAGGAGGGCAAAATGTCAAGTGGCCACTACTGAGACATGCACGTGGCCACTACTGGAAATTTCGTAATTTGATGTGGCCACTACTAGATCAAAATAAAGGTGTGAGAAAAAATTAATAAAAAATAGAAAAAATTGTTCTTTTGATAGTTTTAGGCAATGGATATGTTAGGGAAGAGTCGGGCTATATTCTAAATGAGTCCTGAAGAAAGTCAGTACTACTGTTGGCCCACAATTGTCAAAACTAAAGAAAAAAATTCTCAACTGTGGCCACTACCGGTACCGTTACCTTAGTTTGGCAAAATCAATTTGAATTTTTGGCATATTATCAAATTGAAAATTTTGGCAAACTAATTTGAACCTTTGGCACAAATAAAATTTTAATATTTTTGGCATCTCAATTTCAACTTTCGGCATACCAATTCGATCTTTTGGCATATCAATTTATACTTTTCACAACCTCAACTATTCCAACATTCCACCTCATTATAATTATCAATAAATGTTTTTTCTCTCTCTCATGAGGTAAAAGGTTAGTAAGTTAGAAAGAAAGGATGCATTGCTTTGAAAAAACGCTGCAAATTCTTTCACTTTTATTATTCAATTTCATTAATTTGGCTTGCGTTCGTGATTTGAATTTCTACTAAGCTTTGGAGTGTGCGTGTTTCACAGGTGATAGAGCGATTATTGAATTTCAGGAGGCACACAAATATGATCAACTGATCAATCCAAATAGGTATTTAGGTCGAGAACCAATTTTTCTTTTTAATTCAATAAATACAAAAAAATAGTAAAACAATCGCGCCTGTAATTATAACAGTATAATAATAATGAAAGGGTGTAGAATCCATATCTGCAATACAAATTTTCCCAAACGGCTGGAGCAGATTTTTGGAAATTTCAGGAAAAATCCATATTTGTTCGATAACGCCCCAATTCTTGAGCCAGCTCTCTCACTTAATTTAAAGTGCCCTTTAAGGGTTGTCAAAGTTTTGTAAAATCCCTAAAAACCTCAAAAAAAGTCAAGGCGGCCTAAATTTGTACTCTTTTTGAAGAACTTTCCACGAGGAATCGAATGAGCCCCTCCCCAGGTCCGTAGGTCAAACCATTCCCGATGTATGGCCCGATTATGGTGCCAACATTCGCGTTATTTTGGTTTATTATTGTTTTTGTGTTGATATCAGTAACCTAGTGACCTAGTGATGTAGTAATGTGGATACTGGATTGAACTCGGCTTTGTAGCCGATACACGGGTGCATTCTGATAACCATAAAAAATAAATAAACAAAAAGCGGTGGAAATTCAAATCATGAACGCAACCCAATTGAATAATAAACCCCAGTGAAAGAATTTGCAGCGTTTTTCCTGAAAATTTCAGATTTTTTGCCCAAATTTTTTTTTCAAGAGCGATTACAATGGTTTATTTTTGAGTAATAAACCAAAAAGTAAGGGTTAAGTGAGTTTGTAAGACAGTAAGAGCTTAGTAAGTCTGTAAGAAAGTGTACGGGGCTTAGTAAGAATGTTAAGCAAGCTTAGTAATTATTAGCTTACATTTATGGACTCCCGATCCACCATGACGCTGGAAGTTCGTTCTAAAAGCATCTTCACCGTGTTGTAGTAGAGATTCGTCATAACAGGTTGTCCGAGTTTTTTGAGAATCAGACTCGTCGTTTCGGCGCATTCTTTGCAAGTGATGTCCGGCTTCATGACGACCTCCATACCTGAATAGAAAATAGTAATAGATACGTAGAATATGAGCGTAATAGCGAATGATATGTGATCATGCGACGAGGGTTGAGGATCGGAATAAGAAGTGGAATACAAATAAAAACGGAATACGATAGAACGTTGTCTATATTTCCACAAAAGTAAAGAGTTACACAGTTAAATCGATTTCGACGGTTAGGTCATCGTCAGTAACAAACACGAACTGAAAGTACATCACAGAAAGCATATCTTATATAGGATCGAGTGAGAGGAGATTGAATCTTATTGGCTCGAAGAAGTGAAAGGGGGCGGGGCAGTACCAACCAATGGCATTCAAGGCTTACAAAGTGAAAGTGGGCACAAACAGTATCATTATGGAGAGGCGGAGCCAAACTTATTGCAAGAAAGAACCCAATAATGGTGAAATATTTTGAGGAATGACATCATTTAAACATTTTCCTGACCTATCACTTTCAACAATTCGAATTTTTCTAGCACATCCAACAAAAAAAGCAAAAGTGAGGAAATTCTACATATTGCCTGTTTGTCAGATCAAAACTGAAGCTACGATTGGATTCATTCAGATGACTTGCAAAGGCAGAATCACCTTTGTTGTCCCTGAAATCCTTTTCATGCTCTTTTATTCGTTCCCTAAATTTCCTACCAGTTTGACCACAGTACTCAAGCCCACATGAACATTTCAATTTATAAACCCAACTATTATCCTGAACGTTAATTTTATCCTTAACCGAACCCAAAGAAGATTTGAGATTATTTTTATTCTTAAACCCAACGTTGAAACCCCTTGAAGACAGAATTTTACCGAGTTTATCCGAAATTTTCCCATAATAAGGTATACTACACCACTTTTTCTCTTCCAATTCAATTTCTCTCACTAAATTACTCCTACAGCTAAAGCAATTTTACCCACAATCGACCAAACTAACCACTAAAGGTAATTTAGCTTGAAGACCCCCCTCTCAACTAACAGTTAAAGCTAATTTAGCTGAGATTCGTAGTAATTAACAGATTAAGCTAATTTACCTGAGATTTGGTGTAATTAACAGGTAAAGGTAATTAAAGGTAATTAGCTGGAAGTCGATACAACCAACAGCTAAAGCAAGGAGATTGAATCCTATTGGCTCAAGGAAGTGAAAGGGGCGGGGAGGACCAACCAATGGCATTCAAGGCTGACAAAGTGAAAGGGGCACTCTATGAAATTATTGACCTTCAAAACCTTCTCAAACCTACGAAGACTAAACCCCAACACAGCCAAAAAATGTTTTGACAAATGTTTGCAAACCACGTTCGTCAAACATGTTCGATTATGTGTAGTGGCAGTAACAATACAGTTTTAAACCCATTGTAGAAGAGTCTGGCCTATTAGCGTCGCAAACCATGTTTGTAAAACATTCTTGTAAAAGCTACTAGTCATTGAGCTAGTGATTGAAACTTAGCAAATTCGGACCATAGACACGTTTGACATCACGAGGATTGACAGCCAGGTTTGATCTTATACCAGAACGTTAAAATGGCAAAACCTTCGAACTAGAGTCTCTTTTGAGATTGTTGGTTGAATATGTAACCACTTGTGCGGTTTAAACGCTGTAGTTTTACCCACCTTGCAGAAGCGTCTGGTCCCTGAGCATCGCTTGGGAGAATTTCGAACCATAGACACGTTTGACAACACGAGGGTTGACAGCCAGGTTTGATCTTATACCACAACGTTAAAATGGCAAAACCTTCAAACTAGAGTCTCTTTGAGATTGTTGGTCGAATACGTAACCACTTATGCGGCCTAAACGCTATAGTTTTACTCACCTTGCAGAATCGTCTGGTCCCTGAGCATCGCTTGGGAGAATTTCGAACCATAGACACGTTTGACAACTCAAGGACTGATGAGAAAGTTTGTATTCAAATTTGAATCGAATTTGGAAATGAGGCCAAAATGCAAACCACTGTTGCAGCCATTATAAAAACGTTAAAATGTCAAAACCTTCAAACTAGAGTCTCTTTGAGATTGCTGGTTGAATAAGTAACCACTTGTGCGGTTTAAACGCTATAGTTTTACCCACCTTGCAGAAGCGTCTGGTCCCTGAGCATCGCTTGGGAGAATTTCGAACCATAGACACGTTTGACGACACGAGGATTGACAGCCAGGTTTGCTCTTATACCAGAACGTTAAAATGTCAAAACCTTCAAACTAGAGTCTCTTTGAGATTGTTGGTCGAATACGTAACCACTTGTGCGGCCTAAACGCTGTAGTTTTACCCACCTTGCAGAAGCGTCTGGTCCCTGAGCATCGCTTGGGAGAATTTCGAACCATAGACACGTTTGACAACACGAGGACTGACAGCCAGGTTTGCTCTTATACCAGAACGTTAAAATGTCAAAACCTTAAACTAGAGTCTCTTTGAGAATGTTGGTCGAATACGTAACCACTTGTGCGGCCTAAACGCCGTAGTTTTACCCACCTTGCAGAAGCGTCTGGTCCCTGAGCATCGCTTGGGAGAATTTCGCGAGGAACTCCTGAGCTTTCACCTGATCGGGGAGGAATTTCGACAGGAGGACGATCCGACTGGATATCTCCTTATCTCGCTCGGCCGAGGGAGCAAGGCGGTGGAGGGACAACCACTCGGACGTCAGTCTTCGCGATCTGGAAAACAAAGTTAAAACTGCTGTTAGATTCGAAGGGAAACAACTCACAGTAGAAGAGGGCTGCTTCCAACAATCCATTATAGCGAAGAAGATTTTAAGAAGAAAAATAATAAAGAAGAAGTAACCATTGATAAATGCACACCCCAGCAGTGCTAGAATATATGTTTTAAACACCAAAATTTCAATACTTCAGTGATCAGTGATTAGTGCCACCCTAGCTAGCGTGAGAAAGTGGTTTTATAGACTGTCATCACTGTGGTCACTATAGACTGCATATTTTTATGCGTTCAGGGTGATAAATGCACACCTCAGGATTTTTGGAATTTATGTTTTTAACAGCAAAACGTTATCATGCGAATAATCAGTGATTAATGCCACTCCAGCAAGCGTAAAGAAAGGGGTTTTACGCTTTAAACCATATAGACTGCATATTTTTCTGCATTTAGGGTGATAAACACACACATCAGGAGTGCTGGATACTTTAATCACTTAGTGTAAAAGAAAAATTGGGTGAAACTACATGGAAATTGGAGTAAATCGCCGCCAACCGCGATTTTTTTTCTCAACCCGTTGCTGAGATATGCTATTTTTAAGAGTTTTTTTCAAAAAATCGCGTTTCTCGCCATTAAAACGCTTTTTTCTCGGCAATTTCCCAACATTTTTGCACATTTGACCACATTTTCGGAATCTGCGTTAAATTTCCTATAAGATGAAGTTACTTTGATTTCCAAAACGCATCTTCCAAAGACCGAAATTTCCAATCAAAGATGAACATTTTTCGCAAAGTGAAATTTTTCAAAAACTTGGAACGCTTGGCGTGACCACAAAAATAATTTTTTTCGTTGTCAAATTTGATAAAAACTTCTCCCACTTCTAAGCTTTCCAACGGCGTCTCAACCATTTAATTCTGATTGGAATTGACGGAGAAATTAAAGTTCGAATGCCAGAAAACGTGTAGTTCGTTTTAACGTAAGTTGGTTGGTGACGTACGATATGGGCCACAGAAACTGATTTTTCTCGATTTCAATTAATGTTTTCCGGCATTCAACCACAGGTTCGAATTGGGCGTTAAATTTCCTGTAAGAAGAGGTTCATTTTGTTTCCAAAATTTTTTTTCCAGGTACTGTAAAAAATTAAAAATTGAGAATTGTGATACATGTGTAAAAAAAATTTCCAAAATTTTTTTTCCAGGTACTGTAAAAAACTAAAAATTGAGAATTGTGATAAATGTGGAAAAAAAAAAAATCGAGAAAAATCAGTTTCTGTGGCCCATATCGTACGTCACCTACCAACTTACGTTAAAACGAACTACACGTTTTCTGGCATTCGAACTTTAATTTCTCCGTCAATTCCAATCAGAATTAAATGGTTGAGACGCCGTTGGAAAGCTTAGAAGTGGGAGAAGTTTTTATCAAACATTAACTCCAATTTCCATGTAGTTTCACCCAATTTTTTCTTTTACACTAAGTGCGGGACACCCTGTATGTTTTTAACACGAAAAGTTCAGCTTGTCAATAATGAGTGATTAATGGACTCCCTGCAGGCGTTAGTAACTGATTTTAAGCGTTAAACCATACACTGCATCATTTTCTGCATTTAGGGTGATAAATGCACACCTCAGGATTAGTGGAATATATGTCTTTAACACGGGAATGTTACCATGTCAATAATAATAGATTAATGCCACACCCAGTAAGCGTAAAAAAGTGATTTTATGCGTTAAAAAACCATATAGAATGCATCTTTTTCTGCATTTAGGGTGATAAATGCCCACCTCAAGAGTGCAGAAATATGTTTTTAACACTATAATTTCAGCATGTCCATAATCACTGATTAATGAAACCCCACTGATAAATGCACACCTCAGAAGTGACAGAATGTATGTTTTCAACAGTGATTTTTTTTATCATGCCAATAATCAAGTGTTTAGTGGAACCCCAGCAAGGGTGAGAAAGTGATTTTATGCGTTAAACAATAAACTGCATCATTTTCTGCATTTAGGGTGATAAATGCACACCTCAGGAGGGGTGGAATATATGTTTTTAACACGGACATGTTACCATGTCAATAATAATAGATTAATGCCACACCCAGCAAGCGTAAGAAAGTGGTTTTATGGCTTAAACACTGTAGGCTGCATATTTTTCTGCATTTAGGGTGATAAATGCACACCTCAGGATTAGTGGAATATATGTCTTTAACACGGGAATGTTACCATGTCAATAATAATAGATTAATGCCACACCCAGTAAGCGTAAAAAGTCATTTTATGCGTTAAAAAACAATTGAGAATGCATCTTTTTCTGCATTTAGGGGATAAATGCCCACCTCAAGAGTGCAGAAATATGTTTTTAACACTATAATTTCAGCATGTCCATAATCACTGATTAATGAAACCCCACTGATAAATGCACACCTCAGAAGTGACAGAATGTATGTTTTCAACAGTGATTTTTTTTTTATCATGCCAATAATCAAGCGTTTAGTGGAACCCCAGCAAGGGTGAGAAAGTGATTTTATGCGTTAAACAATAAACTGCATCATTTTCTGCATTTAGGGTGATAAATGCACACCTCAGGAGGGGTGGAATATATGTTTTTAACACGGACATGTTACCATGTCAATAATAATAGATTAATGCCACACCCAGCAAGCGTAAGAAAGTGATTTTATGGCTTAAACACTGTAGGCTGCATATTTTTCTGCATTTATGGTGATAAATGCACACCTCAGGATTAGTGGAATATATGTCTTTAACACGGAATGTTACCATGTCAATAATAATAGATTAATGCCACACCCAGTAAGCGTAAAAAAGTGATTTTATGCGTTAAAAAACCATATAGAATGCATCTTTTTCTGCATTTAGGGGGATAAATGCCCACCTCAAGAGTGCAGAAATATGTTTTTAACACTATAATTTCAGCATGTCCATAATCACTGATTAATGAAACCCCACTGATAAATGCACACCTCAGAAGTGACAGAATGTATGTTTTCAACAGTGATTTTTTTTTATCATGCCAATAATCAAGTGTTTAGTGGAACCCCAGCAAGGGTGAGAAAGTGATTTTATGCGTTAAACAATAAACTGCATCATTTTCTGCATTTAGGGTGATAAATGCACACCTCAGGAGGGGTGGAATATATGTTTTTAACACGGGAATGTTACCATGTCAATAATAATAGATTGATGCCACACCCAGCAAGCGTAAGAAAGTGGTTTTATGGCTTAAACACTGTAGGCTGCATATTTTTCTGCATTTAGGGTGATAAATGCACACCTCAGGAGGGGTGGAATATATGTTTTTAACACGGACATGTTACCATGTCAATAATAATAGATTAATGCCACACCCAGCAAGCGTAAGAAAGTGGTTTTATGGCTTAAACACTGTAGGCTGCATATTTTTCTGCGTTTAGGGTGATAAATGCACACCTCAGGAGGGGTGGAATATATGTCTTTAACACGGACATGTTACCATGTCAATAATAATAGATTAATGCCACACCCAGCAAGCGTAAGAAAGTGGTTTTATGGCTTAAACACTGTAGGCTGCATATTTTTCTGCATTTAGGGTGATAAATGCACACCTCAGGAGGGGTGGAATATATGTTTTTAACACGGACATGTTACCATGTCAATAATAATAGATTAATGCCACACCCAGCAAGCGTAAGAAAGTGGTTTTATGGCTTAAACACTGTAGGCTGCATATTTTTCTGCATTTAGGGTGATAAATGCACACCTCAGGAGGGGTGGAATATATGTTTTTAACACGGACATGTTACCATGTCAATAATAATAGATTAATGCCACACCCAGTAAGCGTAAAAAAGTGATTTTATGCGTTAAAAAACCATATAGAATGCATCTTTTTCTGCATTTAGGGTGATAAATGCCCACCTCAAGAGTGCAGAAATATGTTTTTAACACTATAATTTCAGCATGTCAATAATCACTGATTAATGAAACCCCAGCAATATAAAGTGATTTTACGCATCTTTAAAAAATATACTGCATCTTATTCTGCAGGATAAATGGGCCCCACACGAGTGCCACAATGGATGATTTTAGCATACCAATAATTATTGGTATGTTGACATTTTGGAGAGAAAATCATCCGTTTTGGCACTTGCGAGGTGTGCATTTATCATGGCACTGATTATAATCAGTGATTAGCGCCACAACAACAAGCGTCAGAAATTACTGAAAATTTTAGTTCGTAAACATACAGGAGAATGACTCGCGAAAGTGATTAATTTTGCACCACTCGATGGAAGCGAATCTTATCCTTCTAACACGGGATGATAGAATCAATATTCGAACGCTGTAATTTCGATCTGGGTGTATACAGGGTGGATGGGGATCAGTGTGAAATTTTTTTTGGGTAAAACTACATCGAAAATGGAGTAGAATGCCGCCAGAGTGGGGGTCCTATCTCAGTCCATTGGATAGTTATGATTTTTTTAGTGTTTTCACGGTCAACTCCGACCTCACGTCATGAAATCGAGTTTTCTGGAACACTGAAGCGTCCATTTTAATTTTATTATACATTTTCGGATTCAGCATTAAATTTCCTATAAGATAAACATAATTTCAACCTTATAAAATTTCGATAACTCTGTTCATTATCGCAGTGAAAGGGAAAAATTGAAAAATTTGAAATTTTTCGATAAAATTCGAAAAAGAGCCGACGTTCCAAAAATAGGCCAAGAAGTTGTCAAATCTCATAAAAACTTCCTCATTTCATGAGCTTTCCAACGGTATACTCAATTTCAGGATCACGACATTTTTTCTTTGAGAAATTAAGTTTCAAATACAAAAAACCAAGGTGGGGGCGTCAATCTTGGTAGGGAAGGGGGTGCAAGGAGTTACTCACGTTCGTTTGGGGATTTTTGAAACAAGAAGTCTACAAAACGCAGGTGAACACAGAAGAAGAGTTGAGGGGAAAAATTGTAGCAGCAGCTCAAAAACTTCAGGAGAAGTTAACACTCAGTTACTGTGAGAGCTATTCGAAAACGAGCTAGGTTATGCATTCGTAACAGGGGACGTCAGTTCGAACAAATGTTAACCTAAATTCATTTTTGTTTGTTGTACTTTGTTTGCAGGTTTTTTAACAGAAAATAAGAATAAAGAAACAGAAAGAAATGAGAACGTGAGTAACTCCTTGCACCCCCTTCCCTACCAAGATTGACGCCCCCACCTTGGTTTTTTGTATTTGAAACTTAATTTCTCAAAGAAAAATGTCGTAATCCTGAAATTGAGTATACCGTTGGAAAGCTCATGAAATGAGGAAGTTTTTATGAGATTTGACAACTTCTTGGCCTATTTTTGGAACGTCGGCTCTGTTTCGAATTTTATCGAAAAATTTCAAATTTTTCAAATTTTCCCTTTCACTGCGATTATGAACAGAGTTATCGAAATTTTATAAGGTTGAAATTATGTTTATCTTATAGGAAATTTAATGCTGAATCCGAAAATGTATAATAAAATTAAAATGGACGCTTCAGTGTTCCAGAAAACTCGATTTCATGACGTGAGGTCGGAGTTGACCGTGAAAGCACTAAAAAAATCATAACTATCCAATGGACTGAGATAGGACCCCCACTCTGGCGGCATTCTACTCCATTTTCGATGTAGTTTTAATTTCGATCTGGGTGTATATTATGGAGCTATATTGTGAATACTCACTGAACGTAGTGTTTTTGAAGTTCTAGGAAGGCTTTGGTGGCGTGATTGTCGATGGTGGCTAACAGGTAGTACAATTTTTTCATTCGCTCGGCGGGCGGGAGATGAAACGGAACGAGCGAAGTGTTGAGAAGTCGCTCGACCAGGATCCTGAAAGAAATCGACACGTTTTAATTTAAAAAATCCGATTTAAAACACTAAAAAACTCACAATTTACAAGCAAAACAGATTGCTAAGAAAGTGTACATTACAGAAGCGTCGCTTTGTTCGGCTCTTATACAGGGTGTCCCACAAGTTGTCCCCCCCCCCCCTCCTAAAATCGTCCAAACGGGAGTAAACGAAAAAAATTTTTTTTTTGAATCTTCATAAGTTTTTCCAAGGATCTCAAATATCATATTTGCGCACCCCGCGCAACTGCGCAATCTTGCGCAACTGACACTAACTTTCTTATTTTAAATGAGAACCCCAATTTTTTATCGCAGATTCGGATTCTACTCAAAATTTCATGAAAATTTGACCCCTCAATCAATTTTTTTGATTGCGCGCAACCGGTTCAGCGAGCACGCAAAGTTGCGCAACCCCAAAATTGTCAAATAGTGGATGATGGTGAACTCTAAAGTGTGGCACATGAATTTTCATTGTTTTTTAACGCTGATTCACGTGGTGCTATCCGTTTCTTGATTCGGCTCAATTTTTGCGGAATAATGACCTAAATTTGGTTATTTCTCGTCCGTTTTTTTAAAATCTTAGGCGCCTGTTTTCAGATTTTTACGGGGATTAGTTTTCGAGGTCCGGTTGAGAAAGGAGGACGGAAAGGAAATGGATAATTACCTATGAAATTTCATGTGCAAACACACGCGCGAAAAAAGATGATTTTTTCACGAGAAATAACCAAATTTAGGTCATTATTCCGCAAAAATTGAGCCGATTAACTTAATTTTAGCTGCAGTAAATACTAAGGTTTCCTTGCCAAAATCTCACTTGCTACAAGCAGATCTCACTCCCTGCAATTTAAGGGGCTATTGGCTGGATATTGTAGGGAGTGAGAGAGTAGGGAGTGAGGTTATAGCCTTTCACCGCCTTTACAGGCCACAAATCAATTGAACTGGTTGAACCAAAATGTTGTCAACGAATTTCCAACAACTACACTAATTGTCAACAAATGCGATCAAGTTTCACTTGCCACAGTCAGAATGTTACTGGAGTAGGGAGTGAGAGTTGAAAAACCCACACTGCTGCCACCAGGGATGGTTTTCCCGGTAGAACTGACTGGGAAGGTCTAGGCAAAATCCAACCACCAGCGTTGGGACCTTGAATAAGGGATGTCAACAAAACAGAAGCAACTTCATAAACACCCTTTCCTGCCTGTTGGGGGCTACTTTTCAAAATATTGTCGGGAGTGAGGAAAAACCGTGTGACACTGAAATAGTGGGCTGATAAGGCTATGTGATTTGATCCAATTTTTGGTTTATTATTCAGTAATAATTTTCTGTTATTCTGAAAATTTCATAGGGTACGTTTCAAAGGGTGTAGAATCCGAATCTGCAATAAAAATTTTCCGTCCGTCCGCCGTACGCACGTTTCTCCCAAACGGCTGGAGCAAAAAATCTGAAATTTTCAGGAAAAATCCATGTTGGTCCGACAACGCCCCAATTCTTGAGCCAGCTCTCTCACTTAATTTAAAGTGCCCTTCAAGGGTTGTCAAAGTTTTGTAAAATCCCTAAAAACCTCAAAACAAGTCGAATGCGGCCTAAATTTTTTTGAACTCTTTTGAAGAACTTTCCACGAGGAATCGAATGAGACCCTCCCCAGGTCCGTAGGTCAAACCATTCCCGATGTACGTGGATTTATGGTGCCAACATTCGCGTTATTTTGGTTTATTATTGTTTTTGTTTTGATATCAGTAACCTATGACGTAGTGATGTAGTAACGTGGATACTGGAGTGAACTCCTAAAAGGATTTGTAGCCGATACACGGGTTGAAGCATTCTGATAACCATAAAAAACGCTGCAAATTCTTCCACTGGGATTTATTTTTCAATTGGCTTGCGTTCATGATTTGAATCTTACTAAGCTTTGGAGTGTGCGTGTTTCACAGGTGATAGAGCGATTATTGAATTTCAGGAGATATGCATAGAGCACGTAAATCTGTTCTCAACCAAAATACCTATTTGGATTGATCAGTTGATCATATTTGTGTGCCTCCTGAAATTCAATAATCGCTCTATCACCTGTGAAACACGCACACTCCAAAGCTTAGTAGAAATTCAAATCATGAACGCAAGCCAATTGAATAATAAACCCCAGTGCAGTTTCTTATGAAGATATAATATCACACGATCTATTTCTCGCTATTCAACACAATTTCACACAGTTAAATCACAACAGCCCTGTAGGCACAACTAATACACACTTTTCCATGGAACGTGTACATCCAGATAGGAGATAAATTTAAAAACACTTACCACATTGGATTTAATTGAGATTTCACAGAGAATACTGATCAGTGACATGAAATTGATTGAATGTGATCGAAATTTTGAAATAACTCCTTTAATAAACCAAGACAACTTCGCTTCAGCTCCAGGCCATAATGGATTAGAATTCGTTAAAAATGAAGAGTCACGCCTCGAGTACACAACATTATTAAGTTATGGCCTGAAAATTTGAAAATTCTGAAAAACATAAAGAAGATATGCCATACCGGTCTTCCATGGAAGTCATATAGTATCCATGAAGGATTTTGTCTTTGATCCACGTTACGGCTTTCTTGGTAGCTTGCGGTACGTTGGGATCGCTCAGGTGTTTTCTGTATATCATCGCCAAGCCAGTCATCGCTTCTTTTCTAATTTTGAACTGAAAAAAAAAAAATAATAATAAAAAATAATAATACATAAGGTAACGGCACCGGTAGTGGCCACTGCTCCAGTAGTGGCCATTTTAAAGTTTATATTTGAGAAATAAGGATTCCCGGTCTCCTAGTGGCTTCAAACTTGCAGGAGGTACAGCTCATGTCATCTTGTAGTCAGAGGTTGAACTAGGAGTGCGCAGAGCATCATTGGAAATTGTGGTAAACTTCTCAATATGACCGTCCCTAGTTTCCTCGTTTGTTGGGCTGTATCCTAGAGCTTCTACTGGATAGAATCAATTTTGTTCATCTGGTATTGAATTTAATGATATTAAACGCGTAAGGAGGGCAAGTGGCCACTACTGAGTCATGCACGTGGCCACTACTGGAAATTTCGTAATTTGATGTGGCCACTACTAGATCAAAATAAAGGTGTGAAAAAAAATTAATAAAAAATAGTTCTTTTGATAATTTTAGGCAATGGATATGTTAGGGAAGAGTCGGGCTATATTCTAAATGAGTCCTGAAGAAAGTCAGTACTACTGTTGGCCCACAATTGTCAAAACTAAAGAAAACAATTCTTAACTGTGGCCACTACCGGTACCGTTACCTTAAATAAATAATAATTTTAGGAATAAAAGTTGAGTCCAAAAACATTTCTAATTTCATGGTTTACGTTTCAAAGGGTGTAGAATCCGAATTGAAATGTTAAGCAAAAATCCATCTTGGTCCGACGACGCCCCAATTCTTGAGCCAGCTCTCTCACTTAATTTAAAGTGCCCTTTAAGGGTTGTCAAAGTTTTGTAAAATCCCTAAAAACCTCCAAAAATGTCAAGTTGGCCTAAATTTGGACTCTTTTTGAAGAACTTTCCATGAGGAATCGAATGAGCCCCTCCCCAGGTCCGTAGCTCAAACCATTCCCGATGTATGGCCCGATTTATGGTGCTAACATTCGGACAAAGTCACTTGCGACGAATCGATTTCGAGGATTAAGTCATCATCAGTAACAAATACGAACTGAAAGTACATCACAGAAAGCATATCTTACATAGGATCGAGTGAGAGGAGATTGAATCCTATTGGCTCAAGGAAGTGAAAGGGGGCGGGGAGGACCAACCAATGACATTCAAGGCTCACAAAGTGAAAGTGGGCACAAACAGTATCATTACGGAGAGGGCGGAGCCAAACTTATTGCAAGAAAGAACCCAATAATGGCGAAATATTTCGAGGAATGACGTCATTTAAACATTTTCCTGACCTATCACTCTTAACAATTTCAAATTTTTCCAGCACATCCAACATACCTTTGGGCAAAAGTGAGGAAATTCTACATATTGCCTGTTTGTCAGATCAAAACTGAAGCTACGATTGGATTCATTCAGATGACTTGCAAAGGCAGAATCACCTTTGTTGTCCCCGAAATCCTTTTCATGCTCTTTTATTCGTTCTCTAAACTTACTAATAAAATAATAAAAAAGGTTGTTAATAAACTAAAATGTTCATGTGGGGTTGAGTAACATAAAAGGGAAAGGGGGCAATCATGACCATTAAAGTGCATTAATTATGGCTTATAATGACTAATAATTGATCGTTAAGAGAATAATTGTGATTACCGACCTTTTTATCCAGCATCCGCTCCTTGACGAATTCTAGGAGGTCCTCGCTTTCAGAGACAACTTCGAAATCACGTTTGGCGGTGGACACGATGGCCATGACAACCTGATCACAGAAAACACACATTTTAATCAGAGAGTGAAATCGATAATTATTTTATTTCTTATAAAATATCAGGCAGAACTAATACAATCGTAATTTACTTAATCATAAACATTGATATAAGAGAATTTTAGGTTACGTGACAACCGTTTAACTTACAACAAAGGTTAACATGCATTTAAATGTCTAAATTTAATTAAGGAAATAGTTTATTTTGTTTCTGCAGATCAAATCTTAATTTTTTTTTTCCATAATTTTTTATTGAATAATTATTATGGATAATTCTGACTTAAATTCTTATTAATTATTGGGACCTCAAGAAATATTACTCCAGTCCATGTCATCCTTAAACATTTTCAGCACATTCACTTCCTACACAAGTTCATGTGGTTTTGTGCGCTTAAGGCGCAACTAGTTAGGTCTTGCACATCAAAGAATTCACAGCTTCTTCGTTGACATACCTCGTAGTCTGGCTAGGGATTAGCCATTCAGATTTGATTATTTCGTCTATGTTGTCCACCGAAATCGCGGTGAATGCATCATTTTAAATTCGTTCTCTAAAAGGGCATCAGTGATGCATCGTAGTACGGTATTCTGAAAACGCTGGATAATCAGTCTATTGGTTGGAGCTGTACAGCCCCATGACTGTTGAGTAACATAAACGTCCAAACTGGCTTAAGCACTTGATTGTACAGAAGCAGCTTGTTACCAATGGCTTATAATGGAATAATTGATCGTTAAGAGAATACATTTTTCTACCTTTTATCACCAGCATCGGCTTCTTCTTTTTCAGATGTCCTCTTTCAGAGACAACTTAAAATCACGTTTGGCGTGGAACGTCATGCCCAGGTACAACTTGATCGCATTTTAAGGGTAAACACACATTTTAATGAGGTAAAATCGATAATGTAGTTGATTTTCTGGTTATGAAATCAAATGCACCGACTTTGCCTAATTTAACCTTATCCTCCATGTGGACGTCCAATGACTGATTTTGGAGATAGATTTGTTGAGTTTGCTGATCGATTCATCATTGCTGTCTCCAACTGCCTGGATTGCAGTGTCGTCAGCAAACGTAGCTGTGACGTTTCCTGGGAACTCTGGTAAATCGCATGTGTACAGGAGGTATAGGCATCTTAATTTGATTTGAATCTTAATTTGAAGATTTTATGGACAATTTCTGATCGAGAATGCCTTTTACCAGTTTTTGTTTACACGCCATAGGAGCAGGAAAATAAACGCCACGTAAGATATAAGAAGAAAAGTTGAAATCATTCTTTGCCACGAATGTCACACAAATTCTGAACCCCATGTCCTCTCCTACCCGTTCTGTGGATGTTTCAAAACAGTAAGATATCGGTTTTTCGCATTCGTTCGGGAGAAAATGCAATTTTGGATGTTCAAATTCGAAACAATGCCAGAAAAATGGGTGAGTTTGCCTCTAAAACCACCCAAAACCCCAAAAACCCAACCTAAAACTGAACACTAGAAGAGAAAATTGCACTAGCCAATTCCTGATCCCGGAGCTTTATGTTCGGTAACCAGGCCCTGAAAACCACACTTCACGTGCTCTCGGCACTTTTACACACTGTCTCCACTACGTCTGTGGAGGTGTGGTTAACAATTTGGTGTCCTTCCAAGAGGAAGCCGTCAAACGAATAACACTAAGAAAAAAACATATTAAACAATTAGCAACACAAACAATAAACGCAGGAGATATGCATAGAAACTTTTGCAAATTGATCTGATCACTGGGGTTTATTATTCAATTGGCTTGCGTAGAAATTCGATTTGAAGCCACAAAATATTTAAATTTCATCCAATAACGCAGCAAATTCTTTCACTGGGGTTTATTATTCAATTGGCTTGCGTTCAAGATTTGAATTTTTACTAAGATTTGGAGTGTGCATGTTTCACAGGTGATAGAGCGATTATTGAATTTCAGGAAGCACACAAATATGATCAACTGATCAATCCAAATAGGTATTTTGGTTGAGAACCAATTTAAGTGCTCTATGCATATCTCCTGAAATGCAATAATCGCCCTATCACCTGTGAAACACGCACACTCCACAGCTTAGTAGAAATTCAAATCATGAACGCAAGCCATTGAATAATAAACCCCAGTGAAAGAATTTGCTGCGTTTTTTTTAATGGTTGTCAGAATGCTTCAACCCGTGCATCGGCTACAAAGCCTTTCAGGAGTTCACTCCAGTATCCACATTACTACATCACTACGTCACTAGGTTACTGATATCAACACAAAAACAATAATAAACCAAAATAACGCGAATGTTGGCACCATAAATCGGGCCATAGATCGGGAATGGTTTGACCTACGGGCCTGGGGAAGGGCTCATTCGATTCCTCGTGGAATGTTCTTCAAAAAGAGTACAAATTTAGGCCGCCTCGACTTTTTTTTGAGGTTTTTAGGGATTTTACAAAACTTTGACAACCCTTAAAGGGCACTTTAAATTAAGTGAGAGAGCTGGCTCAAGAATTGGGGCGTCGTCGGACCAAGATGGATTTTTATGGAAAATTGTCAGCTTTTTTGCTTCCGCCTTTTATTGCAGATTCGGATTTTACACCATTTGAAACGTAAACCATGAAATTTTCAGGGGGGGTTAAAATTTCAGCTTCCCTTAATTTGATAAAACTTTAATTGCAATTAAATTTCCCAAAAGTGCGTTTTTGGAGATGTAACACAGTTCTTTTCAGCGTGCAAATCTTATACTTTTTTTTTTCAATTTTCAAAGTTTTTTTTCATTACTTTTACGATCGATAATTTTGAGACCCCTCGTAGTTTATTAGCACCATTATCGACTAGCCGTTTGATTTGAAAACGACCAAATACGGCAAAGAACGCGCGTTTTCTTACCTCGTATCGGACGTTTTCCTCGGAATCGTGCTGTCGAAGTTTCAACGTCTCCGTGATGTCTTTCCGAAGTTCTGGATGATTCAACAAGAAATGCATCGAGTACTGGACGCATTTGATTCGAATGTACACGTTGATGTCGTTGAACCTGACGCAAAAACATAAAAAAGGAGGTTTTAATATTGTAAAATACAGGTAGGATTCAAAAGTAACGAGCCTCGCGTTATACTGACGCGTGCAAACCCTGCAGCGTGCTGTTTTAAAGCGACGGTAGTGGTGGGTTTTGGCATCACAGCTCAACACGAATCATTTGCCTTCCAGCTTTTAGAGCGGTAGCATCGGCCTAAACAGTAGCACGTACACGGTGGTACGTGATGCGGCAAAATGGAAGTTCGTTAGCGCAACGCTACGCGCATCAAATTTTGCTTCCAGTTGGGTAATCTATCATTCCAAAACAATATACCTGACTGCAACAGGGTATTTGGGTTCCTCAACCCAGCTTTGGAGTGGCTTTCCGTTCGTTGCTGCATAGAAATGCCTGCTGGCATCTACAACTTTCCAATGCTTTTATAAGCTCCAGTGAGTTGGTGTCCCTCATCACTCATTTCTGCACAAGATACCTGACTAGTACTAGGTATGTTGGGTTCCTCAACCCAGCTGGAGTGGCTTTCTGCACTTCCCAACTCTTAGTTGCGTGGAAATGCCTGCTGGCATCTACAACTTTCCAATGCTTTTCTAAGCTCCAGTGAGTTGGTGTCCCTCATCACTCATTCCTGTACAAGATACCTGACTTGTACTAGGTATGTTGGGTTCCTCAACCCAGCTGGAGTGGTTTTGTGCACTTCCTAACTCTTTGTTGCATGGAAATGCCTGCTGGCATCTACAACTTTCCAATGCTTTTCTAAGCTCCAGTGAGTTGGTGTCCCTCATCTCTCATTCCTGTACAAGATACCTGACTATTACTAGGTATGTTGGGTTCCTCAACCCAGCTGGAGTGGCTTTGTGCACTTCCTAACTCTTTGTTGCATGGAAATGCCTGCTGGCATCTACAACTTTCCAATGCTTTTCTAAGCTCCAGTGAGTTGGTGTCCCTCATCACTCATTCCTGCACAAGATACCTGACTAGTACTAGGTATGTTGGGTTCCTGAACCCAGCTGCAGTGGCTTTCTGCACTTCCCAACTCTTTGTTGCATGGAAATGCCTGCTGGCATCTACAACTTTCCAAAGCTTTTCTAAGCTCCAGAGAGTTGGTGTCCCTCATCACTCATTCCTGTACAAGATACCTGACTTGTACTAGGTATGTTGGGTTCCTCAACCCAGCTGCAGTGGCTTTGTGCACTCCCTAACTCTTTATTGCATGGAAATGCCTGCTGGCATCTACAACTTTCCAATGCTTTTCTAAGCTCCAGTGAGTTGGTGTCCCTCATCTCTCATTCCTGTACAATATACCTGCCTGCAATAGGTATGTTGGGTTCCTCAACCCAGCTGGAGTGGCTTTCTGCACTTCCCAACTCTTTGTTGCATGGAAATGCCTGCTGGCATCTACAACTTTCCAATGCTTTTCTAAGCTCCAGTGAGTTGGTGTCCCTCATCTCTCATTCCTGTACTAGGTATGTTGGGTTCCTCAACCCAGCTGGAGTGGCTTTGTGCACCCCCTAACTCTTTGTTGCATGGAAATGCCTGCTGGCATCTACAACTTTCCAATGCTTTTCTAAGCTCCAGTGAGTTGGTGTCCCTCATCTCTCATTCCTGTACATTATAACTGACTTGTACTAGGTATGTTGGGTTCCTCAACCCAGCTGGAGTGGCTTTCTGCACTCCCTAACTCTTTGTTGCATGGAAATGCCTGCTGGCATCTACAACTTTCCAATGCTTTTCTAAGCTCCAGTGAGTTGGTGTCCCTCATCTCTCATTCCTGTACAAGATACCTGACTTGCAATAGGTATGTTGGCTGCCTCAACCCAGCTGGAGTGGCTTTCTGCACTTCCCAACTCTTTGTTGCATGGAAATGCCTGCAGACATCTACAACATTTCTAAATGCTTTTCTAAGCTCCAGCGAGTTGGTGCCCTTCATCTCTGATTCCTGTACAAGATATCTGATTTGTAATAAGTATGCTGCTTTCTGAGGAGTATGATGCCACCAGCAGAAAACCCATACTTCACAAAAAAGACATCCAAGCCTTAATTTTTGTCTCTCCTAACATCAAATAAATTAATTTCTTCAAAAAACTGTCCAAGTTTCTGCAAAAACACACACCATTCAGCATCTGTAGGTTATTATCACATGTAAATGCAATTTTGCATTGCATAAATCACCTATATTTCTCTAATTATTGGTATTTTTCCAGTCTATCACCTCTCAAGGTGGAAAAAAAAGACTGACGTAGCCCGTTACAGGATGAATCAATAACAGTTGAAATAATTACAGTTAAACCATAAAATATGTGATGAAATACTGCGTTGATTTGTGTCAAAATATGAAAACACTTACCGCCCGAGAAATGAAGTCCACAGGAGGCTGTGAGTTTGAGCGAGATTGCTGTCTTTCTCTGAGAACATTCTAGCGAGGAGGGAAACAGCTCCCAACCTGAAAATTATAATTCGAAATTTAAGAGACGTGCAAAATCTAAAAGTAATCGAATGCAAACGCGTTTTTGCGTTTTTTAAAAATCCCACACACTAAGGTAACGGCACCGGTAGTGGCCACTGCTCCAGTAGTGGCCATTTTAAAGTTTATATTTGAGAAATAAGGATTCCCGGTCTCCTAGTGGCTTCAAACTTGCAGGAGGTACAGCTCATGTCATCTTGTAGTCAGAGGTTGAACTAGGAGTGCGCAGAGCATCATTGGAAATTGTGGTAAACTTCTCAATATGACCGTCCCTAGTTTCCTCGTTTGTTGGGCTGTATCCTAGAGCTTCTACTGGATAGAATCAATTTTGTTCATCTGGTATTGAATTTAATGATATTAAACACGTAAGGAGGGCAAAATGTCAAGTGGCCACTACTGAGACATGCACGTGGCCACTACTGGAAATTTCGTAATTTGATGTGGCCACTACTAGATCAAAATAAAGGTAAAAAATTAATAAAAAATAGAAAAAATTGTTCTTTTGATAGTTTTAGGCAATGGATATGTTAGGGAAGAGTCGGGCTATATTCTAAATGAGTCCTGAAGAAAGTCAGTACTACTGTTGGCCCACAATTGTCAAAACTAAAGAAAAAAATTCTTAACTGTGGCCACTACCGGTACCGTCACCTTAATCGAGTTAAAACGGATATCAAATCATTAAGAACACCTTTGATCCTCGTTGGCGGATTTCAATTTGACTTCGAGTTGCGGAAGGACGGCCAGTAACACCGAGGGGCAGATTTTGTACAGCTCGTAGATGAGGTCGTAGATTTTGCTCGATATGGTGAACCCCTTCTCCTCGCGGCCCAGGAGCAACACGTTGTTGAAAAACTGGAAAAAAAAATTGTCAAAGCTACAACATTTCAACGACGGTAGAAAATATTTAATGTTCCGAAAATAACCCACAAAAACGTCTGCCAAGTGGGTGTGGCACATAGCTTCCTCGTATCCAACATGACTGTATAGATCATTGAAAATTATTATTGACTAAAGAACTTCGTTCAATTAGGCGAAGTAAATATTGAATTAGGGTAAATTTTAGAGAAAATAAAGGTAGGCATGTTCAACTATTGAATAAACTATAAAATATACCTAATAAGTCCGAACAATCCCTTGAAAATTTCATCGAAATAGGTCAAGAACTCCCGGAGTTATGAGCGTAACAAGGATTTCACGTTTGAGCATGCGCAGAGGCTACTATTGATCCGGGGGTCATGAAACTCATAGGGGACCATCTACACATCAAACCGAACAATCCCTGAAAATGTCATCGAAATTGGTCATTAACTCCCAGAGTTATGCGTGTAACAAGGATTTCACGTTTGCGCATGCGCAGAGGCTACTACCTATTGATCCATCGAAACTGGGGGATTTCGTTTGCGTATGCACGCTACTATTGATCCGGGGGTCATGCAACCTATAGGGGACCATCTACACATCAAACCGAACAATCCCTGAAAATTTCATCGAAATTGGTCATGAACTCCCGGAGTTATGCGCGTAACAAGGATTTCATGTTTGCCCATGCGCAGAGGCTACTATTGATCCGGGGGTCATGAAACTCATAGGGGACCATCTACACATCAAACCGAACAATCCCTGAAAATTTCAGAAATTGGTCAAGAACTCCGGAGTTATGCGCGTAACAAGGATTTCACGTTTGCACATGGCAGATACTATTGATCCGGGGGTCATGAAACTCATAGGGGACCATCTACACATCAAACCGAACAATCCCTGAAAATTTCATCGAAATTGGTCAAGAACTCCCGGAGTTAGTTACTATTTCAAAAACTTGTGGCAAGTTTGAAATGCACGTTTGCGTCCATGCGTTGAGATTATGACTATTGATCCGGGGGTCATGTATAGGGGACCATCTACACATCAAACCGAACAATCCCTGAAAATTTCATCGAAATCGATAAAGAACTCCCGGAGTTATGTGCGTAACAAGGATTTCACGTTTGCACATGAGCAGAGGCTACTATTGATCAGGGGGTCATGAAACTCATAGGAGACCATCTACACATCAAACCGAACAATCACTGAAAATTTCATCCCGGAGTTATGCGCGTAACAAGGATTTCACACTATATTTTTGAGGGGACCAGAAACAGGAGTTATCGCGTAACAAATTTCACGTTTGTCATATAGACCTATTATTCGGGGTCTGAAACATAGGGAACCATTACACATCAAACCGAACAATGGAAATTTCATGAATTGTTCATTCCCACGAATTGACATGGATTTTTTGCGCATGCGCAAGACTAATATTGATATATATATGCAACCTATAGGGGACCATCTACACCCCAACCCGCACAATCCCTGAAAATTTCATCAAAATCGGACTATAACTTCGTGTAGTTTTGCCCGTAACAAGGATTTGCTGACAGACAGACAGACACACAGACAGACACGGAACCAAAATTGTTCAGAATGGTCTAAAACGCAAAATGCGAGTGGAATTTTCGATTTTGGAGACAAAAAAATTTTTACATTCCGAAAGTGAAAACAATGCGTCCGCTACCTTGGTAGACTCGGAAGCAATAACAGTAATTCAAAAACTAGCAATTTTTTAAAAATTGCAATGTTTGAACTGCAATTGCGGTCGTTAGGGGTGGGTTTATGATTACGAATGTGCATTGGTCGTAAAGGAAATTTTACGCTGAATCCGAAAACGTAGTCAAAACTGAAAAAAAGATGTTTTAAAGTGGAGAAACGTGGATTTTTATGTTAAAAAACGTGGTTTTCTGAGGAAAACAATTATATCTAGAGAATAGAAACCGAAGATAGAAAAGTTCGGTTGGGGGGGTTTTACTACATTTTTGAAGCAGATTAACTTACAATTTTTTCGTCACTTATCCGAATCCACCCTGTATATCACACTATATAAAAACCGGCTTATCAGAGTATATCGACGTTTCAGGGGGTGGTAACGCTGGGCGGGTGGAATTCTCCCAGGGCAACCGACGTGGTCCTCTCCTCGGGGATTTGGGATATACGATTTTTTTACTTTTAATATTGTTATTATACTCCCTCATTGTGTTGTTTAGTACTCTACCTCCTGTACACACGGGACTTACCCCAACAAGAAGGCACAACTGTTGCCACCTTTGCAGATGATACGGCTATCCTCTCTGTTGGAGATGATATAGAAGCTGCAACACGCAAACTACAGACGTCTACTACTGAGGTTTATAAATGGACCAAGATGTGGAGAATGAAGCTGAACGAATCAAAATCAGCCCACATCAACTTCACTAACCGAAAAGTCCCAATCTTGGATGTTGAGATCAATTCGAATAAAATACCGCATACTGAAGCAGTTAAATACTTGGTTTTGACACTTGACTTCAAATTAAACTGGAATAAACACGTAGAAAAGAAGAAAGAAGAACTTAAAATCAAGTACAGAAGGATGTATTGGCTAATGGGAAGGAATTCCCATCTCTCACTTCACAACAAACTGCTTATATATAAGCAGATCCTTCGCCCTATTTGGACCTATGGGATACAGATCCGGGGCTGTGCCAAGAAATTAAATATTAAGAAAATCCAAACCTTTCAGAATAAAATACTGAGAAGTATAGTTGGAGCCCCTTGGTACATGCGAAACGATGATATTCATCGAGATTTGAGGATGGAGACAGTCTATGAAATTATTGCAAAATACGCAAGGAAGCATGAACATCGCCTCCACAAACACGTGAACCCGGAGATTCTCTACGTTTTGGACAACGAAGGTGAGTCTCAAGCTCAAACCACTGGATTTTTGTGACTGCGTGAATAGAGGTGCAATCGAACTCAGTGCTAATTAATTGAGCTATATAATAAAGGGCTAGATTTTGCTGTAAACCTACCCTCTTGGAGTGTACCTTTATTGATATGTAAAATTGCTAGATGAAATGTATTTGATTTTTCAGTGCAATAATAAATCACGAAAAAAAAAAAGTGTTATTCACCTATTTCTTTTTAACCTGCGTAGCAGGGCCATTAAACTAGTAGACCTACAAAGGTCTGAAACGGATTTGTATTCAATAATTTGAATTAGTAACACGAATTGATTTCGTTGAAAAACTTAAATTACAATATATATAATATCTTGACAATGATATAAATCTTATAAATGATATATAACGTTACACAAGACTCACAGCTTGTATGTAGGGCTCCAGGGTGTCGCAAGTCTTCACTACCAGCTCCTTAGCGAGGAGGTACGCGTTCTTCTTTTGCGATTTCATCGGTTCCACGATATTCGCCAAAATGATGTCCAACAACTCGTTCGACACGATGTCCGACTCCGTGATCAGCGGGCAGAGCACGTCGAGCATGAAGCTCTTAACTTTGCCGGAATGCTCGTCGCTGGAAAACAAAAACCATTTCAAACGTCAAATAAAGGCTCAAGTTTTATTTCATATCATCATTTTTTAAAGATAATTTTGGTTTATTATTCAATAATAAACCATTGTAATCGCTCTGGAAAGAAAAAAATTCTAACCCCCCCCTGAAAATTTCATGGTTTACGTTTCAAAGTGTGTAGCAAAAGATCTGAAATTTTCAGGAAAAATCCATCTTGGTCCGACGACGCCCCAATTCTTGAGCCAGCTCTCTCACTCAATTTAAAGTGCCCTTTAAGGGCTGTCAAAGTTTTGTAAAATCCCTAAAAACCTCAAAACAAGTCGAATCGGCCTAAATATTTACCTATTTGAAGAACATACCATGAGGAATCGAATGAGCCCTTCCCAGGTCCGTAGGTCAAACTATTATCGATGTATGGCCCGATTTATGGTGCCAACATTTGCGTATTTTGGTTTATTATTGTTGGTTTGTAACCTAGTGATGTCCGGCCGATAGCGTCGAGTTGTAGTGAATGTGGTTACTGGAGTGACAGCCGATGTGGATACTTGTAGTGTAGTTATAGCCGATACACGGGTTGAAGCATTCTGATAATATATAGGTAAATATTATTCAATATTATTACTGGGGTAAATAAGTATTCTTTCACTGGGGTTTATTATTCAATTGGCTTGCGTTCGTGATTTGAATCTGTACTAAGCTTCGGAGTGTGCGTGTTTTACAGGTGATAGAGCGATTATCGAATTTCAGGAGATATGCATAGACCACGTAAATCGGTTCTCATCCAAAACACCTATTTGGATTGATCAGTTGATGATATTTGTGTGCCCCCTCTACATCTGTCTACCTTTGGCTACATCGTTTAAATTTGGATTTGGGGAAGTTTTAACGCAATACGAGTGCCAAAGGACTTGATAAATTATAGATGTTTTTATTGTGGGGGGGTATTGAGGTTCAATAAATAAAAACGCTGCAAATTCTTTCACTGGGGTTTATTATTCAATCGGCTTGCGTTCATGATTTGAATTTCTACTAAGCTTTGGAGTGTGCGTGTTTCACAGGTGATAGAGCGATTATTGAATTTCAGGAGGCACACAAATATGATCAACTGATCAATCCAAATAGGTATTTTGGTTGAGAACAGATTGACGTGCCCTATGCAAATCTTCTGAAATTCAATAATCGCTCTATCACCCGTGAACCACGCACACTCCAAAGCTTAGTATAAAATTCAAATCATGAACGCAAGCCAATTGAATAATAAAGCCTAGTAGAAAATTCCGCATTCCAAATAGACCAAAAGCAATTTGGAAAACCCGTTAATTTTGCCTACAATTCGATGGTCATTGAAATTCCCATAATATGGAATGAGGGATAGTAATTGATGGTCATTCCTTCCAATTAGAATGGGAATGCTCTTAATTTTAGAGTAACTACCTGTCAAAATCGTGTGTATTTCATAGTTTGTAAGCGTATGGTATCAGGGCCATCAAAAACTACAGTAAGGTAACGGCACCGGTAGTGGCCACTGCTCCAGTAGTGGCCATTTTAAAGTTTATATTTGAGAAATAAGGATTCCCGGTCTCCTAGTGGCTTCAAACTTGCAGGAGGTACAGCTCATGTCATCTTGTAGTCAGAGGTTGAACTAGGAGTGCGCAGAGCATCATTGGAAATTGTGGTAAACTTCTCAATATGACCGTCCCTAGTTTCCTCGTTTGTTGGGCTGTATCCTAGAGCTTCTACTGGATAGAATCAATTTTGTTCATCTGGTATTGAATTTAATGATATTAAACACGTAAGGAGGGCAAAATGTCAAGTGGCCACTACTGGAAATTTCGTAATTTGATGTGGCCACTACTAGATCAAAATAAAGGTGTGAGAAAAAATTAATAATAAATAGAAAAAATTGTTCTTTTGATAGTTTTAGGCAATGGATATGTTAGGGAAGAGTCGGGCTATATTCTAAATGAGTCCTGAAGAAAGTCAGTACTACTGTTGGCCCACAATTGTCAAAACTAAAGAAAACAATTCTTAACTGTGGCCACTACCGGTACCGTTACCTTAATGTGGGAAGTAATTAAAAATTTAATTAATACGTTGCAAACTGTGATTTGGACTCACTTGACGATTTTAAACATCAGGGAGAACAAGTTGCAGAATATTTCTTGACAGTCTTCCAGCTCGAAGCACATGTTGAACGATTTGACGTAAGCGAGGTTTTCCAACAGGTAGAAATACCTTTTGAAGGCGGGGTCTTTGGGGTCTTTCAGGCCTGACAGCTGTTTGATGAGGAACATGAAGATCACCTGGAAATCAAAAGACGCAGAACTCAGGTACAAGTACGACAGAACTGAATGAACGAAATTAATGAAGAAAGATTCGATGATCGCTTGTCATTCCTAACTCAGGGATGACGTAGGTTTGCTGCACTATGTTTAGTGGAAGGATAGTAGAGGAATCTGGCAGATTGATACACAGCCAAAAGAGACAAGAAGTCTTCCTGAATCACTGGCAGACTGTTTGATGTTTGCAGGACGGACTTTACTACTATACTTCCACCCTGCTACTGGCCTATCATGCTCTGCTTGGAATCTTCCCCCTACCACCATGTCTGCCCTAGATAGGGATGAAGGGAAACCCCAATGTACTACCTATAGTGGAAACATTCAATGAACGCTTGCCACTCCTAACTCAGTCAGGGATAACGTAGGTTTGCCGCACTATGTTTGGTGGAAAGATAGTAAAGGTATATGGCAGATTGATACAGAGCCATTAAGACAAACAAAATCTGCCTGATTTGCCACTGGCCTGTGAATCACTGGTAGACAGTTTGATGTTTGCAGGACGGACTTTACTACTATACTTCCACCCTGCTACTTGTGTAGGCTCTACTTGGGATCTTCCCCCTACCCCCATGTCTGCCCTAGCAGGGGATGAAGGGAAACACCCAATGTACTACCTGTAGTGGAAACATTCAATGATCGCTTGCCACTCCTAACTCAGTCAGGGATGACGTAGGTTTGCCGCACTATGTTTAGTGGAAGGATAGTACAGGAATCTGGCAGATTGATACAGAGCCATTAAGACAAACAAAATCTGTCTGAATCACCACAGGCCTGTGAATCACTGGCAGACAGTTTGATGTTTGCAGGACGGACTTTACTACTATACTTCCACCCTGCTACTGGCATAGGCTTTGCTTGGGATCTTCCCCCTACCACCATGTCTGCCCTAGCAAGGGATGAAGGGAAACACCAATGTACTACCTGTAGTGGAAACATTCAATGATCGCTTGCCACTCCTAACTCAGTCAGGGATGACGTAGGTTTGCCGCACTATGTTTAGTGGAAGGATAGTACAGGAATCTGGCAGATTGATACAGAGCCATTAAGACAAACAAAATCTGCCTGAATCACCACAGGCCTGTGAATCACTGGCAGACAGTTTGATGTTTGCAGGACGGACTTTACAACTATACTTCCACCCTGCTACTGGCTTAGGCTTTGCTTAGGATCTCCCGACTACCCCCATGTCTGCCCTAGCAGGGGATGAAGGGAAACACCAATGTACTACCTGTAGTGGAAACATTCAATGATCGCTTGCCACTCCTAACTCAGTCAGGGATGACGTAGGTTTGCCGCACTATGTTTGGTGGAAGGATAGTACAGGAATCTGGCAGATTGATACAGAGCCATTAAGACAAAAACATCTGCCTGAATCCCCACAGGCCTGTGAATCACTGGCAGACAGTTTGATGTTTGCAGGACGGACTTTACTACTATACTTCCACCCTGCTACTGGCGTAGGCTCTGCTTAGGATCTTCCCCCTACCCCCATGTCTGCCCTAGCAAGGGATGAAGGGAAACCCCAATGTACTACCTGTAGTGGAAACATTCAATGATCGCTTGCCACTCCTAACTCAGTCAGGGATGACGTAGGTTTGCCGCACTATGTTTAGTGGAAGGATAGTACAGGAATCTGGCAGATTGATACAGAGCCATTAAGACAAACAAAATCTGCCTGAATCACCACAGGCCTGTGAATCACTGGCAGACAGTTTGATGTTTGCAGGACGGACTTTACTACTATACTTCCACCCTGCTACTGGTGTAGGCTCTGCTTAGGATCTTCCCCCTACCCCCATGTCTGCCCTAGCAGGGGATGAAGGGAAACACCAATGTACTACCTGTAGTGGAAACATTCAATGATCACTTGCACACTCCTAACTCAGTCAGGGATGACGTAGGTTTGCCGCACTATG
Source organism: Creontiades dilutus (assembly GCA_031894815.1). Lineage (NCBI taxonomy): Eukaryota > Metazoa > Arthropoda > Insecta > Hemiptera > Miridae > Creontiades > Creontiades dilutus. The sequence goes on from JAVIWC010001336.1 coordinate 201,755, forward strand.
TTTAGTGGAAGGATAGTAAAGGTATATGGCAGATTGATACAGAGCCATTAAGACAAACAAAATCTGCATGAATCACCACAGGCCAGTTTGATGTTTGCAGGACGGACTTTACTACTATACTTCCATCCTGCTACTGGCGTAGGCTTTGCTTGGGATCTGAGCCTAGAGAGGCCCTGTTCCCCCATGTCTGCCCTAGCAAGGGATGAAGGGAAACACCAATGTACTACCTGTAGTGGAAACATACACACACATTGCACACTCCTAACTTAGTCAGGGATGACGTAGGTTTGCCGCACTATGTTTAGTGGAAGGATAGTACAGGAATCTGGCATCTCAGATCAGCGAGGTGGGGGTTGGTCACCTAACACAAAAGGACAGTATTCCACGGGCCACAGGAATAATCAAGTTCAAAACTCACTTTAACTCTTTCAGGGTCCTTGTACGGAGCCTGCGGAGCGTAGACGCGAAGAACGTCCGCGATGCAGCAGGCGATGAGGAGCTGAACGTCACGAGACTCGTGGGACAGAAAGTGGTCGTCCGCTAGATGAAGTGCCAACGGAATGAACTGCTGGTACATGCCCTCATCCTGACCCATCGCTTGCAACGTGTGAGCTAAAGTCTGTAAAGGACAAAACCAAACTGTACAATCACACAGCCCTGCAACCAAATTCATTTCAAATCTAATACATTTTTGGGAGCAGAATCCAGGGAAAATAATAGAAAAATGCCATTACCCTCAGCTATTTCGCAATTTTCATTGTTATGGGCAGGTTTAAATGTAATTTTTACCACTTTTTAATCAAAAACTCTTTTTTTCAACATTTTTCACAACAAATTTATATGTTCCATAATGATGATTTTGAAGAATTTCCTAATATTTGGCCAAATTGTGGGAAAAATTGGGTGATTGAGGAAAACTGATGTCATTTTCGAAAACAGCACCCTTCAAAATTACGAGATTGCCAAAAATTCATCCAAAAAGTTGTAACAATACGTTTTTTTGGAGGCAAAAACTATTGATGTTGACCAAAATGGTTCCTTTATCTGTTTTTTTGCCAAAAAAAAAACTACCAAAAACGGTGGTTTCTTCACGCATTTTGTAGATTTTTGTTCAGTACTCTGACAATTTTCGCAAAACCTGCAATATTCAGCTAAATTAATGACAGTGATGATCAAGATAACCTTCGAATCTTCAGGTTTTATTGAACGAAATTGTATGACCCAAAAAACTTTTTATAAAAACTAATTTAATACATTTTTAGGGGCTGAATCCAGGGAAAATAATAGAAGAACGCCATAACCCTCAGCTATTTCGCAATTTTATGGGTTATGGGCAGGTTAAAATGTAATTTTTACCACTTTTTAATCAAAAACTCTTTTTTTTTAACATTTTTTACAACAAATTTATAAGTTCCATAATGATGATTTTGAAGAATTTCCTAATATTTGGCCAAATTGTGGGAAAAATTGGGTGATCGAGAAAAACTGACGTCATTTTCAAAAACAGCACCCTTCAAAATTACGAGATGACCAAAAATTCATCCAAAAAGTTGTAACAATACGTTTTTAGGGAGGCAAAAACTATTGATGTTGACCAAAATGGTTCCTTTATCTGTTTTTTTGCCAAAAAAAACTACCAAAAACGGTGGTTTCTTCGTGCATTTTGTAGATTTTTGTTCAGTATTTTGACAATTTTCGCAAAACCTACAATATTCAGCTAAATCAATGACAGTGATGGTCAAGATAACCTTTGAATCTTAGGTTTTATTGAACGAAATTGTATGACGAATTGTATGACCCAAAAAACTTTTTATAAAAACTAATTTAACACATTTTTAGGGGCTGAATCCAGGGAAAATAATAGAAAAATGCCATTACCCTCAGCTATTTCGCAATTTTCATTGTTATGGGCAGGTTTAAATGTAATTTTTACCACTTTTTAATCAAAAACTCTTTTTTTCAACATGTTTTACAACAAATGTATATGTTCCATAATGATGATTTTGAAGAATTTCCCAATATCGGGCCAAATTGTGGGAAAAATTGGGTGATCGAGGAAAACTGACGTCATTTTTGAAAAAGGCACCCTTCAAAATTACGAGATTATCAAAAATTCATCCGAAAAATTGTAACAATACGTTTTTAGGGAGGCAAAAACTATTGATGTTGACCAAAATGGTTCCTTTATCTGTTTTTTGCCAAAACGATTTTATGGATTATAGGTAGGTTTAAATGTAATTTTTAACACTTTTTGATCAAAAACTCTTTTTTTCAAAATTTTTTACAACAAATTTATACATTCCATTATGATTATTTTGAAGAATTTCCTAATATCCCGCAGTTATGCGCGTAACGTCATGAAACCTATAGGGGACCATCTACACCCCAACCCGCACAATCCCTGAAAATGTCATCAAAATCGGACTATAACTTCGTGTAGTTTTGCCCGTAACAAGGATTTGCTGACAGACAGACACGGAACCAAAATTGTTCAGAAAGGTCTAAAACACAAAATGCGAGTGGAATTTTTGATTTTGAAGACAAAAAAATTTTCACATTCCGAAAGTGAAAACAATGCTTCCGCTACCTTGGTAGACTCGGAAGCAAAATGTTGTTTTTAAGTGAAGAAACGTGGGGTTTTATGTCGAAACACGTGGTTTTCCGGACAAATCCTTTAAAAAATTATATCTAGAGAACGGGTTGAGATAGGAAAGTGCGGTTGGCGGGGTTTTACTACATTTTTATGCAAATTAACAGAAAAAAACGTTAATCACTTTTCCGCTCCACCCTGTATCTATTGGCAGCCTTGGCAAAACGAGGATTTTAATCTGAGGATATGTTTATTATAGGACAATCTAAACTAAAGACTAAAACCACACACACACACACACACACACACACACACACACACACACACACACACACACACACACACACACACACACACACACACACACACACACACACATACTTACATATATATATATAGTTAGGAAAAAAAATGAAATCAGATTAGTTTGGCAAAATCAATTTGAATTTTTGGCATATTATCAAATTGACAATTGTGGCAAACCAATTTGAACCTTTGGCACGAATCAATTCTAATATTTTTGGCATCTGCTTTATCGACATTTTTCTGGCTTCCATACCACCTCGAGCTTTTGGCATATCAATTTATACTTTTCACAGATCCCAACTAACCCAACATTCCACCCCATATAATGATCAATAAATGTTTTTTCTCTCATTATAGGACAATTATGTCATTCGTAGTTGTAATTTCAAGTGAATAGGCCCCTAATTCTGGCAAAAATTGTGTTTATTGTGTCGGTGTTAATACAAGAGATAAAATTGTTACTTTAAGTCTTCGAATGAGCTCGTCCGCGCTCAGGTCCTCCGTAACTGGGCGGCAGCCCTGGGGGTACACGATGTCCGGCATCTTTCAACGAATTTCTGCAACGAAAACAAGATGAATACCATTAGAAACACGTCAGAACAAGAGCAAAACAAGTGTTATAACGAATTTTTGAATGTAAAGGCATAGGATCAATGTGAATCAATCAATCAAATAGGGCCTTGTAACGGTTCCCAGCTGATTGACCCAAATGACGTCTCTCCACCCTTTCATCATCTTCCTCATGAGTGCTGGCTTAAGGTCTGCGATGGAGTATGTTTGGGATGGCCGTGGTTGGCAACGCTGCAGCAAGTTTCGCCTCAACATCCGCCACATCACCGCCAGGGACACCGGCATGGCTCTTTATGTAGCAAAAAATAATCCTCTTTCCTCCGCGATTTGCTTGGTTGATCTGCAGAGCTATAGCTGCTTCCATCTGAGTCAAGCGAGAGGAGACTTTAAGTTTTGCAAGTTTCGATAAAACACTTTCAGAATCGGAGAATATTAAAATTGAGGTGTAGCTGAAGGTGGTCTTATTTGCATATTGAAGTGCCTGCAGGATCGCGTGACTTTCGGCTGTGTATATTGAAGCTGTGTTCCATAGACTGAATGCTTTTTTAACCTCATTTGTGGCGTCATAAAAGGCACAGCCAGTTTGGCCGCTAACCACTGAGCCGTCAGTGTAGAGGAATATGCTATTAGGCCATCTGTAAGCGACTTGTTCCTGAAAACGGCGAGGATTGGAGCGAATATCAGTGTAGAATGAATTGGGGAGCTTGATCATATTGATCGGCTCTTTAAAAAAGGGGAAAGGGATTGTGAACACGTAGGGTATGTGAGAGGTTGCTATCCATTGGAAGTAGTTGCTCAGGTCGGTGAAGCTGTCACAAATCACAGGAGATGGCTTCTTCATCCAGTATCGATTTGTCAGGTTATCCACAGCTAACTGGGCTATCTTTTGAGTAATGTCCTGGTCTTTACTGAAGGTTTTGAGGAGGAAACGGTCAGCCAGCATCTTACGGCGTAGGTGTAAGGGCGGTTCTCCGGTTTCGGCCAAAAGCGAGTTAATTGGGGTAGATCGAAGAGCACCTACAATGATTCTCAGAGCTTTGTATTGGACTTTATCAACCGTCTGGAGTACAGTTTTTGGTGCTGATCCATACAGTATGCACCCATAGTCAAATACGGCTCGAATTGTCGACCTATAGAAAAGGAGAGCGATTTTGGGATCAGCTCCCCAATTTGCTTTAGTAAAAGTGCTCATGATCATTTTTACCTGCCTGGAGTTTCAAGCTTTACTCATTCGGTCAATTCAATTCTTCGAAAATCAGTCGCATAGTTACATGAAATTGAGGGATTGAATAGTTTTTTTCGTTAATTTATCGTGTTGCCAAGCATCTAATAACAATGATATACCAATTTCTGTTAGAAAAGGTTATCCATTACCTATCACTGTAATTGGTCATTTTCACCTGCCCACTATGCAATCTTACAAATCTTACACAGTAAAAGTGATCAAATGGCAATTGATAACATTTACACGCACCAGCGAGAGTACATTCATAATCCATCTCGTGTTTTGTGGTTGAGTTCAAATGCCATTTGGTCACATGAAACTCTTTGGGTCAGGCAGGTAAAATTTATTTTCAAGTATTTCTTGCACATCAGTTTGAAGATAACGTTCTTAGCAACAACACACAGTAGACAACGTTCCTTAGTACCGGAATGACAAAAAAAAGCTCATTTTGAAAAAAATGTTACTTGGTCACTTTTACCCGGAACCCGACGAAATGTACTCTCGCTGGTGCATGTAAATGTTATCAATTGCCATTTGATCACTTTTACTGTGTAAGATTTGTAAGATTGCATAGTGGGCAGGTGAAAATGACCAATTACAGTGATAGGTAATGGATAACCTTTTCTAACAGAAATAGGTATATCATTGTTATTAGATGCTTGGCAACACGATAAATTAACGAAAAAACTATTCAATCCCTCAATTTCATGTAACTATGCGACGGATTTTCGAAGAATTGAATTGACCGAATGAGTAAAGCTTGAAACTCCAGGCAGGTAAAAATGATCAAATAGAGTTTTCCGGAAAACAGCTCTTATTTAATCTGAAGTGAATTTTGAAGCACGATATGAGAGGAGGGCACTAGCTAACTACCTACAGGATAAAGAAAAATCGAAACATAGTCGGATGAGACATCACACAACCGGTGTTCGTAAGAAGAAAATAGGTGAAACTTCAGATCGCTCCCCTGTAAAATTTTGCAAATGTTACTTGGTCACTTTTACCCGGAACCCCACGATATATCAACACCACGTATTATGGAACGATTTTTACGACCATGTTTGTTGGTTGTGGTGCGACCACTTTCATTTAAGACAACAAATTGGAGCATATAATAAATTTATTTTTATTTTTCCGAAACGTTTCGTCCCGCTATAGAGACTTCTTCAGTCCTGCATACATCATAAATATTCGTCAATATTCACTCAGGCCTATTTTTATCACATTATGATTGTCATTCTTAATAAAATTAAATATTTCTCATGTCATTATGTTATATTGAAGTATGTGTATCCAACCAACACCATAATAGTCAAAAATGGTTATGTTATTGATGGAGTGATTTTCTCCTGTAGGAAAAATACTAGGAAAAGTGTGTAAGTGTACTAGGATCGATGTGTATGTGGGATAATATTTTAAAAGTATTTTTAACAAGCAAAGACACAAGTAATAACCCATTCTGGTCTATTTGTCCAACTAATCTATACTTTGCAATGAAAATTTTTCAAACGGCTGGAGCAAAAGATCTGAAATTTTCAGGAAAAATCCATGTTGGTCCAAAAACGTCCCAATTCTTTAGCCAGCTCTCTCACTTAATTTAAAGTACCCTTTAAGGGTTGTCAAAGTTTTGTAAAATCCCTGAAAACCTCAAAAAACGCTGCAAATTCTTTCACTGGGGTTTATTATTCAATTATTCATGATTTGAATTTCTACGAAGCTTTGGAGTGTGCGTGTTTCACAGGATAGAGCGATTACTGAATTTCAGGAGATATGCATAGAGCACGTAAATCTGTTCTCAACCAAAATACCTATTTGGATAGATTAGTTGATCATATTTGTGTGCCTCCTGGAATTCAATAATCGCACTATCACCTGTGAAACACGCCACACTCCAAAGCTTAGAATAAATTCAAATCGTGAACGCAAGCCAATTTAATGATAAACCCAAGTGAAAGAATTTGCAGCGTTTCACGCGTATCAGAATGCTTCAACCCGTGTATCGGCTATAAAGCCTTTCAGGAGTTCACTCCAGTATCCACATTACTACATCACTAGGTTACTGCGATCAAAACCAAAAATAAAGAATGAATTAATAATAATAATAATAACAAAACGGTGTTGTTTTTGTTTCCTCAGTTAAATTATGATACGTAAGAGGCTGAATTATAAAATATTTTGGGACAATTCGAAATGCGTTTTTATGATTGCAGTAATCTAGTAATGTAGTGAATGTGGATACTGGAGTGAACTCCTAAAAGGGTTTATAGCCGATACACAGGTTGAAGCATTCTGATATGCATCAAACGCTGCAAATTCTTTCACTGTCGTTTATCATTCAATTGGCTTGCGTTCATGATTTGAATTTCTAATACGCTTTGGAGTGTGCTTGTTTCACAGGATAGAGCGATTATTGAATTTCAGGAGGCACACAAATATGATCAACTGATCAATCCAAATAGGTATTTTGGTTGAGAACAGATTTACGTGCTCTATGCATATCTCCTGAAATTCAATAATCGCTCTATCGCCTGTGAAACACGCACACTCCAAAGCTTAGTAGAAATTCAAATCATGAACGCAAGCCAATTGAATGATAAACCCCAGTGAAAGAATTTGCAGCGTTTTATGCATATCAGAATGCTTCAACCTGTGTATCGGCTATAAACCCTTTAAGGAGTTCACTCCAGTATCCACATTCACTACATCACTAGGTTACTGATAAACCAAAATAACGCAAATGTTGGCACCATAAATCGGGCCATACATCGGGAATAGTTTGAGCTACTGCCCTGGGGAGGGTCTCATTCGATTCCTCGTGGAAAGTTCTTCAAGAAGAGTTAGGCGAGAAAACATGTTTACGGACGGACAAATTGTTATTGCAGATTCGGATTCTACACCCTTTGAAACGTAAACCATGAAATTTTCAGGGGGGTCAGCATTTTTCTTTTCTAAAGCGATTACAATGGCTTATTATTGAATAATAAACCATAAGATCTATAGGTACAAGCTATACTTACAACATTCTCATTTTGAAAACGTACAAAACCGTGAAGTTTGACTTGAGACAGGTGAATAAGATGAGACGCTTAAACACAAAACATTGAATAGGCCTAAAGATTTCGTTCTTGGCCTTTTTATAACGTAGGGAGATTCTAGATCTTCGAGAACATTCCAGACTCAAATTGACGATACATCGAGTAGTAACATGGAGTAGAAATACAATTTCATTCTACATGGATACTACAAAAACTTCCGAAATCAGTCATTTGGGACACAAAACCAAAAAACGTCTGCCAAGTGGGTGTGGCACATCCTCGTATCCATAACATGACTGTATAGATCATTGAAAATTATTATTGACTGAAGACCTTCGTTCAATTAGGCGAAGTAAATGTTGAATTAGGGTAAATTTATTGTTGAGCAGGAGCGTAACTTGAGAAAATAAAGGTAGGCATGTTCAACTATTGAACAAACTATAAAATATACCTAATAAGTCCGATGAATCCCTGAAAATTTCATCGAAATCGGTCAAGAACTCACGGAGTTATGCTTGTGGCAAGGATATCGTTTGCGCAGGCGCAGAGGCTACTATTGATCCGGGGGTCATGAAACTTATAGGGGACCATCTACACATCAAACCGAACAATCCCTGGGAATTTCATCGAAATCGGTCAAGAACTCCCAGAGTTATGCGCGTAACAAGGATTTCACGTTTGCGCATGCGCAGAGGCTACTATTGATTTGGGGGTCATGAAACTCATAGGAGACCATCTACACATCAAACCGAACAATCCCTGAAAATTTCATAGAAATCGGTCAAGAACTCCCGGAGTTATGCTTGTAACAAGGATTTCACGTTGGCGCATGCGCAGAGGCTACTATTGAACCGGGGGTCATGAAACTCATAGGGGACTATCTACACATCAAACCGAACAATCCCTGAAAATTTCATCGAAATTGGTCAAGAACTCCCGGAGTTATGCGCGTAACAAGGATTTCGTTTGCGCATGTGCAGAGGCTACTATTGATCCGGGGGTCATGAAACTCATAGGGGACCATCTACACATCAAACCGAACAATCCCTGAAAATTTCACCGAAATTAGTCAAGAACTCCCGGAGTTATGCGTTTAACAAGGATTTCACGTTTGCCAGATGCCTCTTGAATGAACCACGATAAATTTTAAAAATTGAGGGAAAATCATTAATGACGCCTTTAAGAAAGAGAAAATCCAATTTTTCCGTTTTTCTATTCTCTAGACACATTCAGAATCCCCTGGCATCTCAAAAATGTACAAATACCAGTAGAAAAACATCCTACATCAATTATTTTAGTACTACAAATAGAAAGTACAGTAAATAAGTAATTTTAGCACCCGAATCTAAGGTTGATTTATGACGTTCGAATTCTAATTGGTTGTTTCCCAAACATAAAGGAATTTATTCCGAACAACCGGGCAATTTTCAAGTTGAAATTACCATATTCGAGGGTGCGTTGAACATTTTTCAACCCAATCTCAACATTTCATATAAGGTAACGGTACCGGTAGTGGGCACAGTTAAGAATTTTTTTCTTTAGTTTTGACAATTGTGGGCCAACAGTAGTACTGACTTTCTTCAGGACTCATTTAGAAATATAGCCCGACTCTTCCCTAACATATCCATTGCCTAAAACTATCAAAAGAACAATTTTTTATTATTTTTTTCTCACACCTTTATTTTGATCTAGTAGTGGCCACATCAAATTACGAAATTTCCAGTAGTGGCCACGTGCATGTCTCAGTAGTGGCCACTTGACATTTTGCCCACCTTACGTGTTTAATATCATAAATTCAATACCAGATGAACAAAATTGATTCTATCAGTAGAAGCTCTAGGATACAGCCCAACAAATGAGGAAACTAGGGACGGTCATATTGAGAAGTTTACCACAATTTCCAATGATGCTCTGCGCACTCCTAGTTCAACCTCTGACTACAAGATGACATGAGCTGTACCTCCTGCAAGTTTGAAGCCACTAGGAGACCGGGAATCCTTATTTCTCAAATATAAACTTTAAAATGGCCACTACTGGAGCAGTGGCCACTACCGGTGCCGTTACCTTAATCACCAGATGCCTCTTAAATGAACCACGTTAAATTTTGAAAATTGAGGGAAAATCATAAATGACGCCTTTAAGAAAGAGAAAATCCAATTTTTGCGTTCTTCTATTCTCTAGACACATTCACAATCCCCTGGCATCTCAAAAATGTACAGATACCAGTAGAAAAACATCCTACATCAATTATTTTAGTACTACAAATAGAAAGTACAGTAAATAAGTAATTTTAGCACCCGAATCTAAGGTTGATTTATGACGTTCGAATTCAAATTGGTTGTTTCCAAACATAACATCCGAACAAGGAATTTTCAAGTTGAAATTACGATATTCTAGGCTGCGTTGGCAATTTTCATATAAGGTAACGGTTACACAGTTAAGAATTTTTTTCTTTAGTTTTGACAATTGTGGGCCAACAGTAGTACTGCGACTCATTTAGAATAACACTCTTCCCTAACACATCCATTGCCTAAAACTATCAAAAGAACAATTTTTTCTATTTTTTATTAATTTTTTCTCACACATTTATTTTGATGTAGTAGTGGCCACATCAAATTACGAAATTTCCGGTAGTGGCCACGTGCATGTCTCAGTAGTGGACACTTGACATTTTGCCCTCCTTACGTGTTTAATATCATTAAATTCAATACCAGATGAACAAAATTGATTCTATCCAGTAGAAGCTCTAGGATACAGCCCAACAAACGAGGAAACTAGGGACGGTCATATTGAGAAGTTTACCACAATTTTTTTGAACTGTTCAACCTCTGATACAAGATGACATGAGCTGTATCCTGCAAGTTTGAAGCCACTAGGAGACCGGGAATCCTTATTTCTCAAATATAAACTTTAAAATGCCCACTACTGGAGCAGTGGCCACTACCGGTGCCGTTACCTTACCGAAATAAACATTCTGCCTGATAGGTACTTTTTAAGAAGTATGAAAATGTGTGCCTATCCTGTTGAAATTTCCACTTTTTTTACTCTGAATGAAGACACAAGCTTTTTACCACACCACCGTTGCCCAAAATGTACAAAACTTCCCAAATCAATCGTTTTAGCGACTGCCCTTCGAAAGAACCGCGTTAAATTTTGAATATGGTGTGAGAAAATTCAGTTTTAGTGCTCTTTGGTTCTATAGACATTCACAATACCCTTTCATCTATAAAATGTGCATATATGAGTGAAAAACTTCGTAAATCAATCATTTTAGGGCTATTAACCGAAAATGTTATTTTAGATTGCAGGTTTTGGTGACCACGATTGACTCAAGTACGATATAATGTCACGTATGATAATGTAACGCAGTAAATTTGACACATTTCAGATTCGAAAGACAGAAAACTACAGTAAAAACTACAATATCGATTAAAAACTCTACATTCAAGCTTTTCCCTGGACCCTGACATCTCTGAAATGTACAAAATTAGTGAAAAAACGTCCCAGATCAGTCATTTTAGCAACTGCTCCTCGACAGAACCGCGTGACATTTTTAAAATGGAACGAGAAAAACAAAATTTTACAGTTTTTTGCTTCTGTAGACACATCTCCTCTAAAATGTACTATTTGTTATCTGCTCAAGCCAAGAATATGTCCGAAATCTTAAATTTTGATCATATCCAACGTGTAACAGTCGAAATTCATTTCCCATACATTGAATAAACCGATAAAGTTTATATTCAGAAAAGAACACAGTTGTTCGCGACCTAACGCAGCCCTAATTCTGCCACACAGAACACATAATATTCAACAAATTAGGTTGGTGACGTTGGCCTGTTAGGAATGAAGCCTTCTGGAGTAAGAAAATCCAGTTTTTGTATGAATTGGTTGTATAGACACATTCACAATACACTGGCATCTATCAAATGCACAAATATCAGTACAAAACTTCCTAAATCAATCATTTAAGTGGTGGTAACAGAAAATGTTGAATAGATCGGAGGAATTTTTGACTAAGATGGGCTGATATGATGTAATGTCACGTGTGAGTTGTGGCATTTCGAGTACAAATGACCTACAAATTGGAATAAATTGTGCGATATATTTTAAAACTTTACATTTAAGGTTTTCTGGCAACCCACTTACCACAAAAATGTACAACAATCAGTGCAAAACTTCGTTGATTAATCATTTTAGTGTTATCAAGAAAATGTTGTTTATATGCTCGCTATTTGTGACCAAGATGGGCTGTAATATGGTATAATATCACGTACGATGATGTAACGCAGTGAATTTGACACATCAGATACGAATAACAGAAAAACTAGAGTAAAAACTACAATATTGATTCAAAACTCTACATTTAAGCTTTTCCCTGGACCCTGGCATCTCTGAAATGTACAAAAATCGGTACAAAACTTCCCAAATTATTCATTTTAGCAACTGCCCCTGGAAAAAAACCGGGTGAAGTTTTGAAAAAGTGGTGAGAAAATTAAGTTTTTGAGCTCTTTGGTTCTGTAGACACATTCACAATAGCCTGGTATTTAACAAATGTACAAATATCATAGCAAAACTTATTAAATCAATCATTTTAGCCTTAAATTTGGACATTATTAGACATTATTAGGGAGGATGTGTCTGTACAACCCAAGAGCAGTAAAAACGAATTTTCTCGCTCCATTTTCACAATTTAACGCAGTTCTCATGAGAGACAGTTGCTAAAATTACTGATTTAGGAAGTTTTTGTATATTTTAGAGATGCCAAGGCGTAAAGAACAGCTTTAGTACGCATTTATGATTCATCATCGCGGAATTCACTATTCCCAATATTACGACCCATCAATCGACAATCTTGCAAGGATTGGTTGGTTTCATAAGCCACCTGTGATAAAGTACGAACGTGTGGAATCTGAATTAGGCTTTAATTCACAAATAACTTCAGTATATGTGATGAAAACGCTTATTTTGGGCAGAGGAATCGCGTCCTTAACACCACAGTACGTTCGATAGCAATAATTATCGCAATCAAAATTGAATTTATCAACTTTTACTGTTTAAAGTATCAACAAAACAGGTGTTTAGAGGCATTTACGTATTCATTGACGTATAGTAACGCCAGTACGTTGAACCTGCACCTTAAGGTCATCTTAGAAACCCAATTCGCCTTAATATTCCACTATAACGGGCATTTCAGAAGCAAAATGTTCATATAAAATGTGGTTTTGAAGTGTTTGAGGTCATTCACGAGTTGGTGCGATCAATTTTGTCCATTTCGAGGTGAAAAACCGTGAAATTAAGCGACAAAATCGAGTATGAAGGACAAAGAGATAGGTGACACTGCCGGCGTAGGTTTTTACGAAGGATCGAGTATCGTGCATCGAAAATTTTACGTGGAATACGTGAGAGATTGATATTGAAGGGATTGTGGAGGTAATGAATAGATAATTTGGGGATATAAGGCTTTGTAATAACGTAGATTATGATTTCAGGTTATGGCGGTGACGAGGAAACCCAACAAATGGAGCTCGGATCGTACAGAAAGCGTTTCGTATTGGTTATAACTTTTAAAATACCAGTTTCTTATCGTAATTAACGCCTTACCTTGCGGAAATTGTCGTATTGCGTGAAACTCGCGTTGAAGTATCGGATTTCTGAGTTTTAAACGAATCCGATCGTATTATAACCACTTTTAGTAGCTGAAGAAGATGCCTTTAGGTGTAGCACGACTTAAACCCCGATCGGGGGTAAACAACGCCGTTTATTCCGATACGAATCACTGTGTATATAATTCACTGAAAAACCGTCCGCGATTCCGAATTTCGATCCTCAATTATCGGGGAAATCGGATTTTAAATCGAAAACGAGCAGAAATTTCACGGTCATCGTCGAAACTTTAAGTCGAAACGCGCTATGAGAAAAAAAAAACTTCGCGTTTTCAATTCTCTTGTGGAGGAAAAAAAAAAACCTTTTGGGGTTTTCGAAACGAGAGTGGGGGCGAAGGGTTTTGGTGGGGAGACGCCGGCAGGGTTGCCAACAGAACAACGAAGAACGTAGAGCATGGAGAAGTTATGGATTGAGTAGTATACCTTCAATATGAAGAAAAGGTTTAAATTGTCGCTGAAAATGTTTATTTATCTTTGTGTTTATGATTATAGGTACATTTTTGGGTTAGGGTCTACGATTATTTTGTAGCAATTTGTTAATTTCATCAATTGAGACCTTAAAAACTGTAATAGGACTAGTGTTGGTAAGGGGAAGCAAACAGGGTTGCCAATAGAACAGAAGTCGAAGAAGGTAGAGCATGGAGAAGTTATGGATTGAGTAGTATACCTTAAAAATGAAGAAAAGATTTAAATTGTCGCTCAAAAGGTGTACTTATGTTTGTGTATATGATTATAGGTATATTTTAGGTTATTATGTATGATTATTTTGTACAAACTTGTTAATTTCATCAATTAAGACCTTAAAAAACGAGAGTGGTGGCGGGTTTTGGTAAGGGGACGCAAGCAGGGTGGCCAACAGAACAGAAGTCAAAGACGGTAGAGCATGGAGAAGTTATGGATAGAGGAGTATTCCTTAAAAATGAAGAAAAGATTTAAATTGTCGCTAAAAAGGTGTACTTATGTTTGTGTATATGATTATAGCTATATTTTGAGTCAGTGTCTATGATTATTTTGTAGAAATTCGGTAATTTCATCAATTAAGATCTTAAAAAAGGAGATTAGTGGCGGGTTTTGGTGAGGGGGCGCAAGCAGGGTGGCCAACAGAACACAACGAGGAACGTAGATCATGGAGAAGTTATGGATTGAGGAGTATTCCTTAAAAATGAAGAAAAGATTTAAATTGTCGCTGAAAATGTTTACTTATGTTTGTGTTTATGATTAGGTTAGTTATGATTGTATATTTTGGGTTAGTGTCTATGATTATTTTGTAGAAATTTGTTAATTTCATCAATTGAGACCTTAAAAACTGTAATAAGGCGAGTTTTGGTGAAGGGAGGCAAGCAGGGTGGCCAACGGAACAGCGAAGACGGTAGGGCATGGAGAAGTTATGGATTGAGTAGTATACCTTAAAAATGAAGAAAAGATTTAAATTGTGAATAAAAAGGTGTACTTATGTTTGTGTGTATGATTATAGCTATATTTTGGGTTAGTGTCTATGATTATTCTGTAGAAATTTGTTAATTTCATCAATTAAGATCTTAAAAATTGGAGTTGCTGGTGGAAACAATAGTTTTAAACGGTTTAACGAGAACGAAAAATACTTTTATTTATATAAAACAGCGGAGCAGAAAATGATGCACATGAGAACAGAACGATACAAGATGGAGGATACACAGAAGCGGGAGACCGCAACAAGCCTTGAATAAGGATATAGGTTTACATGGCCTATTATCTTTCCAACATTCTCCCTTAATGGGCCAAGTACAACCACAACAATAGTTATCATCCTTATCAGTTTGAGATAAACATCTTTGACATCTGCATATTTTTAAAATGACATGACAATATACATTATTTTAAATTGAGTTTATCACAACATAATAAATGTTTAGTAGCTCCAAGCGGCTTAGTCAATACATCGGCTACCATTTCATTTGTGGGCATATACTTCAAAGCAATTTCACGTTTATCTACCTTATCACGAATAAAATTATACTTAACATGTATATGCTTCGACCTTTTATGAAAAATTGGGTTCTCCGCAAGTTTGATAGCACTTTGGTTGTCATTATACAAAGTTATCATTGTATTATCCAGCACCGGATCGGTTTCATGTTTGGAAAACATTTCATTCATGAGAGACGTTAGGTAAACCGACTCCTTGGCCGCCTCAGTAATAGCTACGTACTCTGCCTCTGTTGACGACAAAGAAACACATTTTTGTTTCTGGCTCTCCCACGATACGGGACCACTGGCAAGTTTGAAAACCCATCCAGAGTAAGATTTCCTAGATATCAGATCGTTTGCCCAATCTGAATCAACGAATCCAGTCAAACTTTTACCAGACTTTTCATACACGATTCCCTTACTCTTCGTTCCATTTAAATAACGAAGAAGCCGTTTACAGGCTAACCACTGTTCCTTTGTATGGTTTACGTTAAATTGGCTCAGGTAAGAGACTGTATATGATATATCGGGCCTCGAACATAATGAAAGGTATAGTAAGGATCCTATCAGCTCTTGGTATGGAGCCTCAAAATGTTCTCCCTGAATCTGAAATTTTTGATTCTGATCAAGAGGGGTACGAACAGGTTTGGAATCGGACATTCCGAATTTTGAGAGGATTCTTGAAATATATTGTTCCTGACTTATCTTAAGAACTTTCCTTTCTTTATCGCGTTCCACTTTGATTCCCAGGCAATGAGAAATAGGACCCAAGTCTTTAATTCTGAAATTTTCGCGTAACTTTGATTTTAAGTAATTAGCCTCTCTTTCATTATTATAGAATAAGAAAAAATCGTCTACATACAAAGCTATGATTACCACAGATTCTTTTGATATTTTAAAGTAAATGCAAGGTTCTATTTTTGATTGTATGTAACCTACATCTATGAGAACTTGATGAGCCTTTTTAAACCATAGTCTCGAAGACTGTTTAAGTCCGTAGATTGCCTTCTTCAAAAGACATACTTTATTTTCGGAACCAGGGAGTATGAAACCTTCTGGTTGACTCATATAAATTGTTTCGTCGATTTCCCCATTAAGAAAAGCGGTCTCTACATCTAAATGATCTGCCTCAAGGTTCAATTCCACAGAGAGTGCTAACAAAAGTCTAATATTGCTATGTCTAATTACAGGTGAAAATGTGTCTGAATAGTCCTGTCCGAATTTTTGGCTAAACCCTTCAACAAGACGTGCTCTATACTTGGCTATATTACCATCTTCATCCTTTTTGATTTTGAAAACCCATTTGTTTTTAACAATATTCTTATTAGGTGGTTTGTCAACTAATTCCCAAGCATTATTTTCTTTTAAGGCCTTTAGTTCCGACTCCATAGCAATTTTCCATTCAGAACTTCTAACGCTAGAAAGAGCTTCAGTAACAGTCAATGGTTCATCATCTAAACTAGCCGTGAAAAAAGTACAATCATAATCTTCATATTTTTTAGGCATAACTAATTTCCTAGTAGGATATTTTCGGCCAGAATTAGATACTTGATTCAAACCTACTAGACTAACATTGTCATCATCAGAACTTAATTCGATTGTAGGAATACCTGAGTTATACATATTGGGAGACTCAGATCTTGAATAACAGTTATCATCTTCTTCCGACTCACAAATTGAAGATCCAGTATCCGGCTGACTGCTAGTCTCCGATGAAGGGGTGTACTCTTCCGGCTGGTCATTTTTGGTTGAGAAGATAGGGCATGATTTGTCTTTCGATACAGACGAAGTGGGTTCCCTATAGCTTACTTCGTTACGTCCAAAATCTTCGATGAACATCACATCACGACCAATATGGACTTCGTGAGTAGAAGGGTTAAACAGTCTGTAGCCCTTACTTGTTTCACTATATCCAATAAGTAAATATTCACGACTCTTGGTATCCAGCTTCTTTCGCTTCTCTTTTGGGATGAGACAGAATGCTCGGCTGCCAAAAACTTTCAAATGGCTAAGGTCGACACGATTACCAGTCCATTTTTCTTCAGGGGTAGCTCCCTTAATTTTCTTAGCAGGAGACCTGTTTAAAAGATATGCCGCAGTGTTGGCTGCCTCTGCCCACATTTGCTTTTCAAGTCCAGAATCATTAAGCATTGATCGAACCTTGTCCATAATTGATCTGTTATATCTTTCTGCGAGACCATTTTGAGCACTGTGATAGGGAACTGTCAGTTCGTGCTTAATTCCATGTTTTTTGGTAATACTCTTCATTTTCTCATTGACAAATTCACCTCCGTTGTCCGACCGAAGAATCTTTATTTTTCGCTCTGTCTCAGTCTCAACACGAGCTCGAAATTTGTCAAAACATTCAGGAACTTCGTCTTTAGAATGTAGAAAATAAACAAATAGCTTCCGGGAAAAATCATCAATGATCGTGAACATATATCGCTTATTACTCCAGGAATTTACACTCATGGGACCACAAAGATCAACGTGAACCAAGTCAAGCTTATTTTTACTCAACTTCTTATTTTTAACGTAAGGATATGGCTTCCTTGTCTGTTTTCCCTTGACACAACTTTCGCAAATCTGTACTACTTGATCTTTAGAGTAAGAAATACCTGTGGCGAGTCCATTTTTCAGCAAATCCATTGAATGATGATTCAAGTGACCCAAACGTCTATGCCACAACACTTGATCACTACTTGTTACAGCGTTAGCACAATGTTTAATTTTTGAAACATCAAGCTGGAACAGTCCATCGTTGTTCGTTCCAGTGGCAAAAGGTCGACCACTAACGTGACAGTTATCTCCATCAAATATTTTGCAACCTCGACGATCAAAAGTGACACAAAAACCCTTTTTAACTAAGGCGTTGACAGACAACAGATTTGTGGCCAATTTAGGGATGAACATGACATCAGAAATGTCGCGAATTTCACTATTTTTTAAAGTGACGGAGGATGTTCCTATCCCTTCTACTTCTAACACGTCATTATTAGCAACGACCACTTTATCTACGGGTTTGTAGTCATTCATGTTAGAAAGCCAATCTTTACGACCTGTCATATGAGTTGTGCAACCACTGTCAATATACCATTGGTCCTTTGTCATATTGAGACCTAATGCAGCGAATAACGCTTGGGATTTCTTGCCTGTAGTTGCATTTTGGTACTGTTTTTCTGACTTCTTATTTTTCGATTGGTCGTCTGGAGGGCGTGTACACTGATTTTTATAATGTCCGGTAGATTTACATCGCCAGCAATACGGTTTCTTTTTATTTTTCTTGTAGGAATACAAGGCTAATTGATCGTCATTACCTTGAACTGAACTGTTGTTCCATCGTGTGTCTTGTAGGAGTTTAGTTTTGACAAAGTCGCTTGTGACTTCTACTCCTGAACTTTCGATAGCCATCACCATAGGTTCGTATTCGTCGGGTAGGCCTTGGAGCATAATGGCCCCTAAGAATTCATCGTCTATTTCCTTATCAGCTGAAGCTAACTGTTGTGACAGTGACATCGCTTCATTGACGTACTCTTCCATTGTCGCGAATTTTTCAAGGCGAATGGAGCACAAGCTGCGAAGCAACTTTAAACGACGATGCAAGCCATTATCTTCGAAGGCTTTCTGTAAGGCTATCCAAGCATCTGCTGCCGTTTCCGCACTCATTACGTGAGGATAAACTGATTTATCTATGGAGAGATTTATTTTTGACAAAGTCTTCTCTTCACGACGAGCACGAGCATCTTTGTCGGTTTTATCAGTCTGATCATAGCCAATGATACATGACCACAGACCATCGTGTTTAAGGATGTTTGTCATTTGAAACTTCCAAACCGAGTAATTTTCTCTACCTCGCAATTTTTCGACGCTCTGTAGAACAGAAAAATGCTCAGCCATGGCTTCCAAATAACACGAACGCAGAAACGTGAAGTTCAACACCCGAACCACGGAGAACGGTATGACCCGAACCGAACAAGACGAAAAACGTACTACTCGAAAACAAAAAACTATCTGGGCTCATAACCAGTTGGAGTTGCTGGTGGAAACAATAGTTTTAAACGGTTTAACGAGAACGAAAAATACTTTTATTTATATAAAACAGCGGAGCAGAAAATGATGCACATGAGAACAGAACGATACAAGATGGAGGATACACAGAAGCGGGAGACCGCAACAAGCCTTGAATAAGGATATAGGTTTACATGGCCTAGCCCCTGGATCTAGGTATAGGGAATTTAACCCGTATGCCGGACCATCCGACTGTGAGACCGACATAGTTTGGTCTTAGGCCGAATGAGGCGCTCGTAGTGTCATGAGGCGGCCGGCGCCACGCGACATCTTCAGTTGGGACCTGACCTTCAGGCAGAGTGGATCGGGAGACCTCGCATGCTCCCTGGCTCACGGTAAGTTGCAATGTTTCAAGAAGTAGTCGGTCTGTGGGACCGATGGTCCGGTTAACAGTGATTTTTTTTCCGTCCGTCTCATAGACGGATGGTCCATTTCAACCCTTTCATTTTTGCTTCTTCCTGATTTTGTGTTTTATGATACTTTTTGCAGATCAAGATGGCTCCTAAGATCCCACCAGTGGTCTCTGAACGAACAAGAAAACTAGTTCTGCAAGCTATAGAAAACTATGAAGCATCTGATGATTCAGGTGCTGAGTCAGATGATTCATACGTGGAGCAAGAGCTAAACGTTTTGCCGCATCATATACATATGTACATACCTTATGTTGACTATTAGTATTTAGGATTTCTGAATCGTAAAGACTTTTATGAATGTCGACTGATTAGTGTGGTTTTCCTAGTTATCTACCTACTAAGTACGTTTTACGAATGTTTTTTATGGTTCTAAATTCAAAATGATTCATCCCGAGTTGCACAAGTAGGTACCAACTGTTATTTTATCTTTTTTACAAAGAGCACCTACCTACTTCCTTTGAGAATGCTGAGTGATTATTCACGTACCCATAATGTGTGTTTACACTAGGCTTAGTAAATTGTGACTGACCGAAAATTCCAAGTCTGAGTTGTTAAACAAGTAAAAGTTATCTACTACAAAAGTACGTTTTATGGATTGAAGTAAAGGAATTTATGAGAAAATGTAGTTTAAAATGGTAACCTAACATCCTTAAATATTAATGAGGCCTAAATATTAATGGTAGATGAAAAGAAGATGGTACATTAATGAAGCTAACATGCGAACAAAGGAACAAATTGGCGATTTCATAACATATAGGTCTATGAGACCGATGGTCTGGTTAAGCGTTGAAAAAAAGATGGTCCGGCGTACGGGTTAAGATATAATATGTAGATAGACTATAGTGCCCCGTTGTAATTTCTTCTAACCCTTGGTATCCTGAATTTGAGAATGAAACACTTTCTGTTAATTTACTTAATGCGTATGAAATGTAACGCCTGTATTATATATACTCATTTATATGTAAGTTAGTTAAATTATGTTTATATATTCTATTTTGTTATTATGTGTGTTTTGCAATTATGTTTATATATTCTATTTTGTTATTATGCGTGTTTTGCAATAAACATTTTTGTGATAACATATCCAAAATATAAACAAATAACAATATATATAACAAATATTTAGTTTCAGTATGAAACAAGCTGAAGAGGTGTGTAGCACCACGGAGTCAATGCCTAAAGCCATACCAGTAGTTATGAAATAGTAAGGTAAGCCATATTGTGAATTATGTTGTTCTAGTATATAAGTTGAGTAAGTCCCTTATGGAATTAAATATGATCATTGACCATCTGTGTGTACACACACAATGTAATTATACTTAAGAATGTTTTTTATGATTAGGATAGACTGAAGAAGTCCACGTTGAATGGACGAAACGTTTCACGAGAAAACGAAATAAATACGTGCGCTCCAACAAATACAGATTCAAAATGAATGTGGTCAACCCACCACCTACACCCACTACTAACATTTTTCTTCTTCTTCTTCTAGAGGCCACTAGTTTTTCACCGCAATAGTTTCATCACTAGTTTCGATATATTTGTACAACTGATGTGTATGTTACTCAAACTATTAATTTATTATATTTGTTCCTCCTTATTTTTGAGATTTAAGCGTAGTATCAAGACGTCCAAACTAAACAAAACACTGACCTCCGTGTAACACCTGAATCGAGTGTCAATTCTCATTTGGCAATTGTGTGGAATACCTGGTAATGATAAGGCTGACGAGCTAGCAAGAAGGGGCTCCCGAACCCCATTTGTAGGCCCTGAGCCGGCAGTAGGTATACCAAAAACCGCTTTCAGGGGGACCATCAACATGAGGGTCAACCAACAAACCGCAAGTAGATGGCTCAATATCGAAGGACATGTCCACAGTAAACTTATGGTGGAGAAACCCAACACCAAAATTACTGATTGTTTACTAGGCATAAACTGTAGGGAACTAAAAACGATGGTTGGCCTTATAACCGGCTTTGTACCCCTGAGGTTCCACCTACACCGCATTGGGGTAACACAAAGTACAACCCTGTGCAGGCTATGTGAGGAGACTGACAAAACAGCATCCCATGAAATATTTGAGTGCCCAGCACTCGCGTCTTGTAGATTTGAACTCTTTGGGGCTCATACCACTAATGAGGCCTATTTAGAGCGAACAACTAATCGAGGGTCTCAAACCCCTCACCAAGGGGCTGAATCTCCTTCATTAGATGCGAAACTCTCAGGAAAGCACAATAAGCGGACAGTCTTCTGTGCTGGGGGCCCCCTAACCCCCGCCCTGAGAGTTTTAGTTATCATCTACATCTGCATTCATGTAACACCTGAATCGAGTGCCAATCCTCATTTGGCATTTGTGTGGAGCAACTGTCAAGTTATTTGTATCTTGCGACGCCTAGTAACCCAATAATAACTGCAAAAACTTACCAAATAAGCTGAAAGATTTCTTCGTCTGTTGATGTCAAATCATAGACGAATGAATGGAGCTTTTTCTTCCATGATGCTGACAAACGCTTGCATACAAGTCTGCAACACATTGGGACATTTTCATGTGTGTTTTCTTATTTCATTTATTACTAGGCGGATCTCATTGCCTAGTGAATTCGCGATCTGTTGACTCAAGGACTGTAGCTACCAACTTTTGTTTATTGGTATCGCGCGAGCAAGTTTTTGTGACGATTTTTTCAGTTTATGCGCCAAAGCAAAGACATGAAAATGTCAAAATAAGTCGTACTCGAGTTCTAGCAGAAATTTTTGAAAATAGCAAAAACGATATGAAATGTTGAGCGTTACCTGATGACAAAATGCGGCAAACGATCCACCATCCTGTCCTTCTTTCAGCATCACCGAGAAGTCACACCGATGGAACGATTCCACGCAGAAATCATAATTTTACCCCATATGGAATCAAAACTGTAGCTACTTCAATCTCGTTCTACCTATAACGTCCCTATTGCAGAAATTCTACGGTAATTTAACATTTTTTGGAATTATTTTAACAATCCCAACTAGTGTCCGAGGGACCAAAAGAGCGAAAGAATCCATTACCACTAGAAGTATCCATGCTACATGGAACAAAAATTACTTGAAACCATATGATCCGGATTTCATACCCTAGTGCAAACTTATTCCTCGGTTTCAATTTCTGAAAAATAATTTATCGCAATTTTTGAATTATAATTATTCATTAGAATCCTCGAAAGATGTTATATTTTCTCCAAAAATAACTTAAATAAAATCGAGGATTTTGTATTTTGAGGCATCACTGATCGGAATCAAATCTAGAAGGCCGTGGTTCTTTTCCATCCATTTTTTTTCTCACAATCGCTGCGTCGAGTTTTTCCGATAAAGTCGGAATTTTCGTGTGGTTTTTGTTTTAGCGCACAGTTTTCGTTCTTAAAAGGCGAAAATTATGGCTTGCATCGCTCGCAACGCTCTCCTAGCCGTGAGGAAAACCGCTCCGAGATGCGTCACCCAATTTTCCTGTAAGTTTCAATCCGATATTCGACGTAGAAATCTATCACATAACCCTGCACACTTCCCGAGAACTTATAACTTGAAATTCATACAATTTTCCATTAAATTCTACCACATTTTGAACTATTACGATATCTGTGAATGTAGTTTTATGTGGGATCTTAATTTAAGGGACGTTATTCGATTGATTTCTAAATTTGGCACGTTACGTAGTTTTTTTCCTGCGAAGACGATCAGCTGGGGCGAGGTTTTTCGGTATTGGGATTTCGATAGGGTACTTGAGTTTCCAATGCGGTTCGCTCTTAAGTAAAAATTTTGGTTGGAAACGTTTGTAAATGCTAAAAAAAAATGACGATGATTCTTATTTCGTTTTCATTATTAATGTGGGTTGATAGTTCAGAAGAATACGTATCGAACTGGATCGTTACAATCTTTTTTAAGTCTGCAATATCTCGCTTGAGTATTTATGTTTCAAATACTACTATTGAGGGGTTGATAGCGAAAACCCCATCACAGAACTGGAAAATGTGTTGAAGCTACCGTGTGTACGGCCTTCCACACGTAGTTCTGTTATATAGAAAATATATAAATCTTTAAATGAATACAAGTATTTGAATCCAGTAATTACACACGAATGATTTATTCAAACAGCATTCCAAAAGGCAAAACGCATGACTGCTATCAGCTGGATGTGTGGGTACTTAGTAATAACTATTACAGGATACTACATCTTTCCCCCACTTCATTTTTAGTCTAAACATAGTCTTCGAATTTCACTGGTGGTTTGACAACTCTTCCACTCCTCGTTGTCTTCTCATTGCTCGATTCCGATGCCATTGGATGGTCCATTTCCCTTACATCTGGTTCTCATCTTCCACAGCAATCGGAACGGAAGAATTGAGAGGGATTTTCTGAAAAAAATGACGCGTTCCGTGTTACTTCTGCACTAACACGACACGCTGTAATTTTTTGTTCCACTCGCTTCCTCGACATTGTAGGGATCCGGGTCGTAAGGAGTGGACAATTCATTTCGCTTTTCTTGTGGTACCACCACTGCATCACCCTGTTTCAATTCGTGAGGTTTCACGTGTCTTTTCTGGTCAGCATAGCTTTTCTTCATTTATCACAAGCTTATCATCCACATCGTCATCGAAGATATTCTCTGGCATCCTGGGTAGGTACGATTTGAAATTGTTCCTAAGGAGAGCTTTCCAGAACGCCACTAGTTATGGGTCGTTCCGTTAGACACCAACTGTGAGGGCAAAGATGTATTACTAGATGGGTCGTTTGCCGATGTATTACGACTTTTCGAGTACCTCGAGAATCCAGCGAGCAAAGAGTTCTACAGGGTTCCAGCACCCTCAAATTCACAAAACAATGACTATTACACTGACAACGACGACAATAATGAAGATTAACCACATTTTGGCTCATTTTTCTTACATTTCACCTTGCGTTTTCTATTTGACAAATAAACAAGCGTTTCAACATCAAGTTTCTCCTTCAACCTAATAACGACCTGAAAGATACCAGATCTGTTCGGTTTTTGTGGAATTTTGCAAAAAAAAACCACAAGTTCCAGCATATTTCCCCCTCCCTAGCCAAAATAATGCATTTCAACAACTCAACATTGGTATTAATAACATTCGGATGCCTAGAGAGTTTACACAAAAAATTAAAAAAAAATTAGCCATGAATGGAATGAGGATAGAGAGTTTTTTTAATGTTCCTGAACATTAGCATTTTATGACTAATGTGGTTTTTGCTGTCAACTCCTCAATTCTTCTATTATGTTCGAAGAATATGCCTATTTCGTTGTACAGAAGCAACTAGCAAAGGGATTCATGAAGTGGGAGATGTTGAACTACAAACACATGTTCATGACTGATTGATGAACGATGGAACTCATTATTGGGTTGATGTTCATTATTCGAGCCACGATTCCGGTACAAGAACTTCATCTTAGCTGTAGATACCAAAAAGTGGACATTTGTTTAGCCCTAGAATGAAAACTCTGGGGGAGCTTGACACTACGGGGCAGAAATGGGTAAAACTATAGCTGTCATTCACTCTAACCAACTGCTAAAAGTTCGTATAATAGCCATTGATTTGCAGCTAACTTGTAAGGCAAACGAGCTGATTAATTGAGGAACAGGTTTAGCTAATTTAGCTGAAATTCCGTCCGATTAATAGCTAAAATTTTAGTTACTGAAGGACGGCTAAACTGATACTGTACAGGAAATTTCGATTGAAAACTTATCTAAATCCCATAATATCGGCGATAATTCTTATTTCGTGTTCATTACTAACGTAGGTACCTACCAAATAGTGGACATTTGATTAACCTTGGAATGAACACCCCATTCTGACACTATATGGCAGAGATAAGCATAACTTTAGCTGAGATTCGCCCTAAATTACAGCCCCAATTTCAGATATTAGGTACTGAAAGACAGCTAATTTGTAAAGTAAATGAGCGATAAGTTGAAAGGCACGTGAAAATGCCAATTTAGCTGAGATGCAGCCCAACTAACAGCTAACATTTTAGCTAATCTTGGATAGTATGCCCAAGTTTTCACTGCGTTTTGATCTATCGTGAATTTCCGTTGAAAATGTTTATGAATCCCATAAGATGGGCGGTAATTCTTATTTTGTATTCATTATTAACGTTGACATTTGATTAGGGTTAGCATGAACACACCAGTCTGACGCTATGGGGCAGAGATGAGCGAAGCTGTAGCTACTTTAGCTGAGATTCTCCCTAAATGACAGCCCAAATTCTAGCTATTTACTATGAAATGACAGCTAATTTGTCAAGGGGTCATTAATTTTCTACGAAAGGTACTGATAAAGCTAATTTAGTTTACCTCTAGTTTCTACCTAACTGACAGCTAAAATTTTAGCTCTTCAAAGACAGCTGATCTTGAGTAGGGTACTTGAGATGGCATTAAGTTCCGATCTTCGGAAATTTCGGTAGAAATCGTTTTTAAAACCCATAAAATCGATAGTTTAGTGGAAATTTGATTAGCCCAAGAATGAACACCCCAATCTGATAGAGATTTGCAAAGCTATAGCTACTTTAGCTGAGATTCACTCTAACCAACTGCTAAAACTTTGTCTATTAGCTATTGGCTTGCTGCTAACTTGTAATTTTGTATTCATTATTAACGTTGACATTTGATTAGGGTTAGAATGAACCCCTGACACTATACCTACCTTAGTTGAGATTCCCCCTTAATTACAGCCTAAATTCTAGCTATTGACCATGGAATGACAGCTAATTTGTGTACTATTTGTTCAAAACGTGCATCTAAAGGTAATTTGGCTAGCATTCGTCCTAACTAACAGTTTAACTTGAGATCAAACCTAACTAACAGCTGAAATTTCAGCTAATGGAGGATAGCTAATCTTAGAGAGGGTGCTTCAGCTTCTAGTGCGTTCCAATCTTATCAAATTTCGGTTAAAAACGTTTCGAAATCCCCATAAAATCGATTTTTCAAGTGAAAATTCGATCAGCTCTTGAATAAACACCCCAGTTGGACACTGTGGGTCAGAGATGGGCGAAGAATTTGACAAAACAGCCTAAATGCTAGCTATTTACTATGGAATGACAGCTAATTTGTGTGGTAAATGTGCTATTTGTTGAAAACGTGCATCTAAAGCTAATTTGGCTAGCATTCGTCCTAACGAACAGTTTAACTATCAAAGGACAGCTAATCTTGTATAGTGTAGGTTTTTGAAATGTCGCATCGTTCCGATCTTCTTAAATTTCAGTTGACAAGTTTGTAAATCCCAGAAAATCAATATTTTAGTGGACGTTTGTTTAGCCTATGTCTGACGTTATGGGAGAGAGATAGGCAAAAATTAGCTGTAGCAAGAGCTAATGCTGACTTAGATGAGATTTACCCCAGCTAACAGCTAAAATTTTAGCTATAGTAGGAGAACTAATTTGAAGATTAAACGAGCTAATTGCAGAAAAGGTGCAACTAAAGCTATTTTTTTTCTGAGATTCGCCCTAAATTATTGCTGAAATTTAGGATCTTAGCTGATGAATGACAGCTAATTTTTAATCTAAATTATTTATAAGGTGTAAGGGATTTCTGAAGCTAGTTTAGCTGAGATTAGGCCTAAGTAACAGCTAAAATGTTAGCTAATGGAGGACAGCTGATCTTAGAGGGGGTTCTTAAGGTTTCACTGCTTTTCGATCTTTAGAAATTTCTGTTGAAAACTTATCTAAATCCAATAAAATGGACATTAATTCTTATTTTGTGTTCATTATTAACATAGGTACCCAACATATTGTGGAATAAACGGGCGAAGCTATAGTTACAGCCTAAATTCTAGCTATTCGCTATGGAATGACAGCTAATTTTTAAGCTAAATTATTTACCAGGTGTAAGGTATTTCTGAAGCTAGTTTAGCTGAGATTAGGCCTAACTAACCAGCGAAAATGTTAGCTAATGGAGGACAGCTGATCTTAGAGGGGGTTCTTAAGGTTTCACTGCTTTCCGATCTTTAGAAATTTCGGTTGAAAACTTATCTAAATCCAATAAAATGGACATTAATTCTTATTTTGTGTTCATTATTAACATAGGTACCTAACATATTGTGGAATAAACGGGCGAAGCTATAGTTACAGCCTAAATTCTAGCTATTCGCTATGGAATGACAGCTAATTTTTAAGCTAAATTATTTCCCAGGTGTAAGGTACTTCTGAAGCTAGTTTAGCTGAGATTAGGCCTAACTAACAGCTAAAATGTTAGCTAATGGAGGATAGCTGATCTTAGAGGGGGTTCTTAAGGTTTCACTGCTTTCCGATCTTTTGAAATTTCGGTTGAAAACTTATCTAAATCCGATAAAATGGACATTGATTCTCATTTTGTGTTCATTATTAACATAGGTACCTAACGTATAGTGGAATAAACACCCCAGTTTGACGCTATGGGGCAGAGATGGGCGAAGCTATAGGCACTTGTTGGCTATGGAATGACAGCTAATTTTTAAGCTAAATTATTTACCAGGTGTAAGGTACTTCTGAAGCTAGTTTAGCTGAGATTCGCCCCAAATTACAGCCCAAATTTCAGATTTTAGCTACTGAAAGACAGCTAATTTGTAAGGTAAATAAGCTATAAGTTGAAAGGTACGTGTAAAACCAATTTAGCTGGGATGCAGCCCAACTAACAGCTAAAATTTTAGCTAATCTGGGATAGTACACCCAAGTTTTTACAAAGTTTCCATCTTTAGTAGGAAAATTTCGATTGAAAACTTGTCTAAGCCCCATAAAATCAACGATAATTCTTATTTTGTACTCATTATAAACATAGGTACCTACCAAATAGTGGACATTTGATTAGCGTTAGAATGAACACCCCATTTTGACACTATGGGGCAGAGATGAGCGAAGCTATAGCTACTTTAGCTGAGATTTGTCATAACTGAAAGCTAAAATATCAACTATCAAAGGTCTAGTCTTATAAAATGTTATTAAGATTTCACTGCGTTCCCATCTTCGGAAATTTCGGTTGACAATGTTCCTAAATCACATAAAATCGAGGATGATTTCTGTTTTGTAAGCATCAGTTACGTACCTTCCGAATAGTGATTGCAAATTAGGCGTGGAATCACAGTCTGTCTGTCTGTCTATGGTAAACAGATTGGTCTAGTTGTAGCTATTTTAGCTGAGATTCGTCTCAAATTACGGCTAACATCTTAGCTATGGAAGAACCGCTTTATAATGAGGTACAATGACAGCTCAGTGTGACACTATGGGGCAGAGATGGGGAAAAAATTAGCTACAGCAAGAGCTAATGTCAACCGACAGTTGAAATTTAATATATTAGAGCAGTGTTTTTCAACCTGTGGGTTGAGGTCGAGAAAACTTCAGTTTTTTTATACAGGGTGTCCCGCACTTAGTGTAAAAAAAAAAATTGGGTGAAACTACATGGAAAATGGAGTAAATCGCCGCCAACCGCGATTTTTTTTCTCAACCCGTTGCTGAGATATGCTATTTTTAAGAGTTTTTTTCAAAAAATCGCGTTTTTCGCCATTAAAACGCTTTTTTCTCGGCAATTTCCGAACATATTTGCACATTTGACCACTTTTTCGGAATCTGCGTTAAATTTCCTATAAGATGAAGTTACTTTGATTTCCAAAACGCATCTTCCAAACACCGAAATTTTCAATCAAAGATGAACATTTTTCGCAAAGTGAAATTTTTCAAAAACTTGGAACGCTTGGCGTGACCACAAAAATAATTTTTTTCGTTGTCAAATTTGATAAAAACTTCTCCCACTTCTAAGCTTTCCAACGGCGTCTCAACCATTTAATTCTGATTGGAATTGACGGAGAAATTAAAGTTTGAATGCCAGAAAACGTGTAGTTCGTTTTAACGTAAGTTGGTAGGTGACGTACGATATGGGCCACAAAAACTGATTTTTCTCGATTTCAATTAATGTTTTCCGGCATTCAACCACAGGTTCGAATTGGGCGTTAAATTTCCTGTAAGAAGAGGTTCATTTTGTTTCCAAATTTTTTTTACACATTTATCACAATTCTCAATTTTTAATTTTTTACAGTACCTGGAAAAAACATTTTTTACACTAAGTGTGGGACACCCTGTATTAAGGTAACGGTACCGGTAGTGGCCACAGTTAAGAATTTTTTTCTTTAGTTTTGACAATTGTGGGCCAACAGTAGTACTGACTTTCTTCAGGACTCATTTAGAATATAGCCCGACTCTTCCCTAACATATCCATTGCCTAAAACTATCAAAAGAACAATTTTTTCTATTTTTTATCAATTTTCATCTCACGCCTTTATTTTGATCTAGTAGTGGCCACATCAAATTACGAAATTTCCAGTAGTGGCCACGTGCATGTCTCAGTAGTGGCCACTTGACATTTTGCCCTCCTTACGTGTTTAATATCATTAAATTCAATACCAGATGAACAAAATTGATTCTATCCAGTAGAAGCTCTAGGATACAGCCCAACAAACGAGGAAACTAGGGACGGTCATATTGAGAAGTTTACCACAATTTCCAATGATGCTCTGCGCACTCCTAGTTCAACCTCTGACTACAAGATGACATGAGCTGTACCTCCTGCAAGTTTGAAGCCACTAGGAGACCGGGAATCCTTATTTCTCAAATATAAACTTTAAAATGGCCACTACTGGAGCAGTGGCCACTACCGGTGCCGTTACCTTAGAGGAAAATTTTGGTTTCCAGCATACTCTCCATCATTCTTACGCTGTAAAGGAAAATAATCACCGAAAATCACTCTCTAAAATAGCTTTAACATTCAATCCCTGTTATTATTTGTTAATAATAACCCCTGTTATTATTTGTTGATTGAATTGAAATTATTATATCTCACTTATTTCGGTTTCAGCGATGCCTGACCCCATCGAGCACGCCGCAGGTTACTCGCTAAAGTTTGTTTTTTTTTTTTTTTTTTTTTTTTTTTTTTTTTTTTTTAAATAATTTTTTATTGATTGAATTGGGAAATTATTATGTCCTTCTCACTTATTTCGGTTTCAGCGATGCCTGACCCCATCGAGCACGCCGCCGGCCTGGAGAAAAGAGAACTACTCGCTAAAGTGGCCGGGAACGATGTAAGTGATTAGCTCGCCAAAGGGTACATTTACTCTAGGAAATCACATAGTTCTTAGAAGAAAACTTGGTTTATTTGTACAAACATTGAAAGGATTGTAAAATAATTGTTTAAATAATGAAAATAATCGCATTACCTCTCATCTGGACTGGATTTTATCGCAGAAATACTTATGTTGCGTTAGAAAATTGAATGAAAATTGCATGGTTTACGTTTCAAAGAGTGTAGAATCCAAATCTGCAATAAAAAATTTTCCCAAACGGCTGGAGCGAAAAATCTGAAATTTTCAGGAAGAATCCATCTTGGTCCGACAACGCCCCAATTCTTTAGCCAGCTCTCTCACTTAATTTAAAGTGCCACTTAAGGGTTGTCAAAGTTTTGTAAAATCCCTGAAAACCTCAAAAAAGTCGAAGCGGTCTAAATTTGGACTTTTTTTGAAGAACTTTCTATTAGGAATCGAATGAGCCCCTCCCCAGGTCCGTAGCTCAAACCATTCCCGACGTATGGCCCGATTTATAGTGCCAAAATTTGCGTTTTTCGGTTTATTATTGTTTTTGTGTTGATATCAGTAACCTAGTGATGTAGTAATGTGGATACTGGAGTGAACTCCTAAAAGGCTTTGTAGTCGATACACGGGTTGAAGCATTCTGATAACCATAAAAAAACGCTGCAAATTCTTCCACTGGGGTTTATTATTCAATTGGCTTGCGTTCATGATTTGAATTTCTACTAAGCTTTGGAGTGTGCGTGTTTCACAGGTGATAGAGCGATTATTGAATTTCAGGAGGCACACAAATATGATCAACTGATCAATCCAAATAAGTATTTTGGTCGAGAACAGATTTACGTGCTCTACGCATATTCCTGAAATTCAATAATCGCTCTATGCCTATGAAACACGCACAGTCCAAAGCTTAGTAGAAATTCAAATCACGAACGCAAGCCGATTGAATAATAAACCCCAGTGAAAGAATTTGCAGCGTTTTTTATTGAACCTCAATACCCCCCCCCCCCCCACAATGAAAACATCTATAATTTATCAAGTCCTATGGCACTCGTATTGCGTTAAAACTTCCCCAAATCCAAATTTAAACGATGTAGCCAAAGGTAGACAGATGTAGAGGGGGCACACAAATATGATCAACTGATCAATCCAAATAGGTGTTTTGGATGAGAACCGATTTACGTGCTCTTTGCATATCTCCTGAAATTCAATAATCGCTCTATCACCTATGAAACACGCACACTCCAAAGCTTAGTAGAAATTCAAATCATGAACGCTAGCCAATTGAGTAATAAACCCCAGTGAAAGAATGCTTATTTACCCCAGTAATAATATTGAATAATATTTACCTAAATATTATCAGCGTTTCATACATATCAGAATGCTTCAACCCGTGTATCGGCTATAAACTACAAGTATCCACATCGGGTATCACTCCAGTATCCACAATCACTACAACTCGACGCTATCGGCATCACTAGGTTGCAAACAAACAATAATAAACCAAAAAACGCAAATGTTGTCACCATAAATGGGGCCATACATCGGGAATGGTTTGAGCTACGGACCTGGGAAGGGCTCATTCGATTCCTCATGGTATGTTCTTCAAATAGGTAAATATTTAGGCCGATTCGACTTGTTTTGAGGTTTTTAGGGACTTTTACAGCCCTTAAAGGGCACTTTAAATTGAGTGAGAGAGCTGGCTTCAAAATTTCAACCAAAGGTTGGATTTTTCCTGAAAATTTCAGATCTTTTGCTCCAGCCGTTTGGGAGAAATTACAGCGGACGGACGTAAAAATTTATATTGCAGATTCGGATTCTACACCCTTTGAAACGTAAACCATGAAATCATCAGGGGGAGGTTAGAAATTTTTTCTTCAAGAGCGAAAGAATCCCAAGAAGAAAGAAGAAAGAAGAAGAAGAAGCCCAGTGAAAGAATTTGCAGCGTTTTGTTTGAGTTTGACGAAAACCGCCATTGGGTATTGTTACGGTAACGTCTAGGTATGTTTTTCCAGTTCAAATTTAACTCGTGTCCCTTTTACCATGTACGTCATTTTTCTGATGATGGCAATCGAATTCTATTAGATCGCAATTGAATTTGATTCAAGAGGTGTGTAAACCCAGTCACCGTTTGCAGGTCATTCAGTCCAAAGACAAGGTCAGTGGGAGAAGTTCACCAGTTCACTTCGTGGATGAATGAGAGATTCGGATTCTACACCCTTTGAAACGTAAACCATGAAATTTTCAGGGGAGGGTTAGAATTTTTTTTTCCAGAGCGATTACAATGGTTTATTATTGAATAATGAGCGTTTTTCATACGATTTTATTGATTTAAACACTTATTTTATTTGTGATTACTTAATCAATTTCGTTATTTTCTGTTTTTTTTTTTTTTTTCTTTCAGAATCCGTTCGACCTTCTCGTCCTCAAGAGGGGCCCAGGCACCAAAGAAAACCCCAACCAAGTGCCATCGGCTTTCGACTCCAGGATTTTAGGCTGCGTTTGCGAGGAGGACGCTACCACTGTAAGAGCACAAGAATACCAGATAACGTTTGATTCGATGATGATGTTTTTAGCGTAGAATACGCTTTAGCCTTGGACTAACTAGCCAAAAAAGGAACGCTTGAGCGTAACGAAATGTGACACGGAAAAGTTTTAGAAACAGATCATATGATCATAAAACACCGATAATTGATGTTTATAAGCACATTGGGTAACTAAAGGCGATCACCAAGCGACAACTTGCATATTTATATCCGTTAAAACGCAGGTTAAAAAGAAATAGGTGAATAACACAATTTTTTTTTTGTGATTTATTAATTGCGACTGAAAAATCAAATACATTTCATCTAGCAATTTTACATATCAATAAAGGTACACTCCAAGAGGGTAGGTTTACAGCAAAATCTAGCCCTTTATTATATAGCTCAATTAATTAGCACTGAGTTCGATTGCACTTCTATTCACGCAGCACAACTAAATCCAGTGGTTTGTTTCGCTTGAGACGTCGGATTTCACCTTCGTTGTCCAAAACGTAGAGCATCTCCGGGTTCACGTGTTTGTGGAGGCGATGTTCATGCTTCCTTGCGTATTTTGCTATAATTTCATAGACTGTCTCCATCCTCAAATCTCGATGAATATCATCGTTTCGCATGTACCAAGGGGCTCCAACTATACTTCTCAGTATTTTATTCTGAAAGGTTTGGATTTTCTTAATATTTGATTTCTTGGCACAGCCCCAGATCTGCATCCCATAGGTCCAAATAGGGCGAAGGATCTGCTTATATATAAGCAGTTTGTTGTGAAGAGAGATATGGAAAATTCCTTTCCATTAGCCAATAAATCCTTCTGTACTTGATTTTAAGTTCTTCTTTCTTCTTTTCTGTGTTTATTCCAGTTTAATTTGGAGTCAAGTGTCAAACCCGAAGTATTTAACTGCTTCAGTATGCGGTATTTCATTTGAATTGATCTCAACGTCCAAGATTGGGACTTTTCGGTTAGTGAAGTTGATGTGGGCTGATTTTGATTCGTTCAGCTTCATTCTCCACATCTTGGTCCATTTACAAACCTCAGTAGTAGACGTCTGTAGTTTGCGTGTTGCAGCTTCTATATCATCTCCAACAGAGAGGATAGCCGTATCATCTGCAAAGGTGGCAACAGTTGTGCCTTCTTGTTGGGGTAAGTCCCGTGTGTACAGGAGGTAGAGTACTAAACAACACAATGAGGGAGTATAATAACAATATTAAAAGTCAAAAAATCGTATATCCCAAATCCCCGAGGAGAGGACCACGTCGCTTGCCCTGGGAGACGGGGGCGAGAATTCCACCCGCCCAGCGTTACCACCCCCTGAAAAGTCGATATACTCTGATAAGCTCGTTTTTATATAGTGTGATTTTTCAATAATATAAACCGTCGTTTTTCTATTGATTTGCGCACGTTTGTATTGATTGTCACATACAAGAATGCGGATTATCGTGGTGGATCGTGCATTGATTCCATATTCGCCCGCCATATCAATAACATCGTTAGTGTACGTTACTTAAACGCTAATACACGTTTCATAATCACCGTTGAACTTTCTGCAGTTCAGCGTCCACTCGAGGCTAAAGCGTATTCTACGTTTCTATCTATAAATAAAAGCAAAAGGGGGGTTGTAGCGCCGAGTTTTGTTTTAACATGGAACATGTTTTTAGCCGGGCCTATCTAGTAAAAAAGCGTTATACGGAAACCGTTATACAGAAAGTGTCTCGAAATTGTTCTGATAGTTTTCACGTACAACCGAGCTGTTTCTAGGGAAATGAAAGTTGTTCAGTTTTCGACGGACGAAAATCGTTCTCCATTCGTTGGAAAGCTCTCGATTTATCAGGCAGGCCTCGCGTACTTGTTGGTATTTATGCCGTGATTTGATTTTATATATGTTACTAGTTTAATGGCCCTGCTACGCAGGTTAAAAAGAAATAGGTGAATAACACAACAATATGCAATATAATAACAATATAATAGCAATATAATAACAATATGCTAAGTCAAAAAATCGTACGTCCCAAGTCCTGGGAGACGCTCTGCCGGGTTGGGTGGGGGTAAGGGGGAGAACACAGCGTTACCACCCCCTGAAAAGGGGATATACCTACCTACTTACCCACTCTGATATTTTCGTCTTTAGATAGTTTGATGATGATGCTGATGATGGAAACTGAAGCTGAGTCCTAGGTACAGGGCCGCTGGCCGCCTGCCGCGCCGCGCCTCTTGAGAGAGCACTCTCCCACAGCGTGGCGCGAAATCACACAGTCCACACACACACAGTCCTGTGTGTGTACCTACATGAAGAAGTCGCCAGCCGCGGACGCGTCAGGGTCATACGTGTGAAACGAACCCGAGCGCGCGGGCCACCAACGCGATCTGTTCTATAAGCGATCAAACTGTGCTGTTCTATGGAATTGTCATACGTGAAAGCGCGGCACCGCGCTAGTCAGTAACACGTTTGTCGTTTGCAAACCCTCGTGCCGCATGGTTTGACTTTAGAATCGCTTTCTCGCCGCGCTATCGCACTTTGTAGGATAACCTGCTTCTGTCGAGATTTACCGCTCTTCGTTGATGTTACCTTTGTGGTGATTTTATTCGCCTACTGAATTGTCAGCAAGTCTATAAGATGATTGATGATAATCCGCTCATTATAGCTTTTCCCAGTCAAATTTATACTTTCCCCATTGATACTTTTCCCAATAAACTTAATACTTTTTCCATTCAAATTAATACTTTTCCCAGTCAAATTAATACTTTTCCCAACCAAATTAATACTTTTCCCATCCAAATTAATACTTTTCCCATCCAAATCAATGCTTTTCCCTACCAAATTAATAATTTTCCCATCCAAATTAATACTTTCCCAACCAAATTAATATTTAAAAAAAATATTAACCTCCTATATATCAAATGCTAACTAACCAAATTGATCTTAAAAAAATTAAGGGAATAGAACAACGCAAAGCTTGCAATCCAACGAATAATATATGTCTATATTATTTTATTATACAAATGATTGGCAGAAAAAATATTGGTAGTTTATCATCTTAGTTGAAGTTTATTGTTAGTGTAGGTATATTAATTGTATAAACATACTACTTTAATGGCCCTGCTACGCAGGTTAAAAAGAAATAGGTGAATAACACAATGAGGGAGTATAATAACAATATGCAAAGTCAAAAATCGTATATCCCAAATCCCCGAGGAGAGGACCACGTCGCTTGCCCTGGGAGACGCTTCCCCCGCTGGGGCCCTCTCCCTTCTCTGGCGGGGTCGGGGGATCAGGTCGGTTGCCCTGGGAGACGGGGGCGAGAATTCCACCCGCCCGGCGTTACCACCCCCTGAAACGTCGATATACTCTGATAAGCTCGTCTTTATATAGTGTGATTATATAGATGTAGTAAACAATGCCGCTTGTTTTCTTAATGTCACTTGGTTGTCATGTCGGTTAGAGTAGACGCTCACCGGAATAGAAAAATACCTAAGGTAACGGTACCGGTAGTGGCCACAGTTAAGAATTTTTTTCTTTAGTTTTGACAATTGTGGGCCAACAGTAGTACTGACTTTCTTCAGGACTCATTTAGAATATAGCCCGACTCTTCCCTAACATATCCATTGCCTAAAACTATCAAAAGAACAATTTTTTTTTCTATTATTTATTAATTTTTTCTCACACCTTTATTTTGATCTAGTAGTGGCCACATCAAATTACTAAATTTCCAGTAGTGGCCACGTGCATGTCTCAGTAGTGGCCACTTGACATTTTTCCCTCCTTACGTGTTTAATATCATTAAATTCAATAACAGATGAACAAAATTGATTCTATCCAGTAGAAGCTCTAGGATACAGCCCAACAAACGAGGAAACTAGGGACGGTCTTATTGAGAAGTTTACCACAATTTCCAATGATGCTCTGCGCACTCCTAGTTCAACCTCTGACTACAAGATGACATGAGCTGTACCTCCTTCAAGTTTGAAGCCACTAGGAGACCGGGAATCCTTATTTCACAAATAAAAACTTTAAAATGGCCACTATTGGAGCAGTGGCCACTACCGGAGCCGTTACCTTACATCATATAAGTTACCATCGTGGGTAAACCGTTCAATTACAAATTTATTCTTTATCACATTAAGTTGATTATACAGAAACTGAACGAGTTGAAGCTAAAAACATGTTCCATGTATTTAAAGCGTATATTTATTATATATTATATATTGAACATAACATCTAGTTATATAATACATACATACAGTAAGTAACTATCAAGTTATTTAGCTATAACATAATTACGCAAATTTTATGGCGAGAGTTCACTAACTAGCACCACACTGCAATATCACATCGGTATCAGCATCCCAAGTCCAAGGGTTTGTTCCTCTTCAGGAGCCGAATAGCACTGGAGTTGTCAAGAAGCTGAATGGGCTTCCAAATTAGTACGAGCGTGAAGTCGCTGTTCATATCTTCTAGCTAATTTGGGTGTAGAATCCGAATCTGCAATAAAAAATTTTCCGTCCGTAAGCCGTACGCACGATTTCTCCCAAACGGCTGGAGCAAAAGATCTGAAATTTTCAGGAAAAATCCATCTTGGTCCGACAACGCCCCAATTCTTGAGCCAGCTCTCACTTAATTTAAAGTGCCCTTTAAGGGTTGTCAAAGTTTTGTAAAATCCTTAAAAACCTCAAAAAAAGTCGAATCGGCCTAAATTTGGACTTTTTTAAAGAACACTCCACGAGGAATCGAATCAGCCCCTCCCCCGGTCCGTAGGTCAAACCATTCCCGATGTATGGCCCGTTTTATGGTGCCAACATTCGAATTATTTTGGTTTATTATTGTTTTTGTGTTGATAGCAGTAGCCTAGTGACGTAGTGATGTAGTAATGTGGATACTGGAGTGAACTCCTAAAAGGCTTTGTAGCCGATACACGGGTTGAAGCATTCTGATAACCATAAAAAACGCTGCGAATTCTTCCATAGGGGTGTATTATTCAATTGGCCTGCGTTCATGATTTGAATTTCACTAAGCTTTGGAGTGTGCGTGTTTCACAGGTGATAGAGCGATTATTGAATTTCAGGAGGCACACAAATATGATCAACTGATCAATCCAAATAGGTATTTTGGTTGAGAACCGATTTACGTGCTCTATGCATATCTCCTGAAATTCAATAATCGCTCTATCACCTGTGAAACGCGCACACTCCAAGCTTAGTAGAAATTCAAATCACGAATCATTGAATAATAAACCCCAGTGAAAGAATTTGCAGCGCTTTTTTTCTTCAAAATGGCGTATTAGCGGTAGGGTTCAAGATTATGTGTGCTCACGTGGGTAATATGCCGAGATAACTGCAGATGATTAGGAACAAGAAAATTAATCAAGTTTTAGCTTTTATTTTTTAGGAAAGTCGATACCCAAATGTCACCGTTGAAATGTAACAGCCCGTGTAACAATACGTATGTCAAAACCTACTGGTTATGTGTTACTAAATAGTGTAACGCAATCAAAATGAAAATCTATAAGGTAACGGCACCGGTAGTGGCCATTTTAAAGTTTATATTTGAGAAATAAGGATTCCCGGTCTCCTAGTGGCTTCAAACTTGCAGGAGGTACAGCTCATGTCATCTTGTAGTCAGAGGTTGAACTAGGAGTGCGCAGAGCATCATTGGAAATTGTGGTAAACTTCTCAATATGACCGTCCCTAGTTTCCTCGTTTGTTGGGCTGTATAGAGCTTCTACTGGATAGAATCAATTTTGTTCATCTGGTATTGAATTTAATGATATTAAACGCGTAAGGAGGGCGAAATGTCAAGTGGCCACTACTGGAAATTTCGTAATTTGATGTGGCCACTACTAGATCAAAATAAAGGTGCGAGAAAAAATTAATAAAAAATAGAAAAAAATTGTTCTTTTGATAGTTTTAGGCAATGGATATGTTAGGGAAGAGTCGGGCTATATTTCTAAATGAGTCCTGAAGAAAGTCAGTACTACTGTTGGCCCACAATTGTCAAAACTAAAGAAAAAAAATTCTTAACTGTGGCCACTACCGGTACCGTTACCTTAATACAGGGTGTCCCACACTTAGTGTAAAAAATTGAGAATTGTGATAAATGTGTAAAAAAAATTTGGAAACAAAATGAACCTCTTCTTACAGGAAATTTAACGCCCAATTCGAACCTGTGGTTGAAATGCCGGAAAACATTAATTGAAATCGAGAAAAATCAGTTTTTGTGGCCCATATCGTACGTCACCTACCAACTTACGTTAAAACGAACTACACGTTTTCTGGCATTCGAACTTTAATTTCTCCGTCAATTCCAATCAGAATTAAACGGTTGAGACGCCGTTGGAAAGCTTAGAAGTGGGAGAAGTTTTTATCGAATTTGACGACGAAAAAAAATTATTTTTGTGGTCACGCCAAGCGTTCTACCGTACCCGTACCGTTACCTTAAATAATTTCTGTAAATTTTCTAATTTCAGGTGAACTGGATGTGGCTTTACCAGGGAGCTCCTAAACGCTGCGGTTGCGGCCACTGGTTCCAACTCGTGTACAAAGCGCCCCTCTAAATATACACAACTTAACACCCCTAGAAATCCACAATACTCTCCGATATTTCAGAAAATTTCTTCAAAACTGAACCTCCTACCCGACCTAAAAACCTTAAGAAAACCAAATTCCTATCATATAAAGAAAAATCCGCCATCAATCCTATCAATAGACGCATTAAACCCCCTTTTAAGAAGTTCGAATCACACGAACTGGTAGATTGCATTAGTTATTATTAGAAATATCGTTGATTGTAAAACTATAATTATTCTAATTGTCGTGTATTAAAAGAAAAGAACCCACGTTATTCTCCGTGCTTTTTTTTTGTTATGTATAGTGTAATTTTCGGTTTTTGTTCTTAAATTGATTAAATTGTGAACGAATGACTCAATAAAGTTTTAAGGGTTTTCGTTTATGAGTTGTGCGTGGTTGTTTAAACCCTTTTCCGGACAAAAAACTGCAAATTTTGTTATTCGTATGTTATGCTAGCGTTGGGGCGTCTGAAATTATGCCAATTATGCCCTAACCGAGCTAGGAAGCTGCAATTTGAGGTAAATTTGAGCGCTTTTCAACGTAAAGCTATCCACGCACGTGCACTTTTGAGCGCAGGCGTATCTGAGCGTGGCAGTAATCATTTAAAATAAGTAATTAATTACAATAATTACTATTGGGATTTCAACCAACAACTATAGAAATTCAGGTGAATACGTTAACAAGTGATTATAACCACTGTAATTACAGTTACTAATCGGTAACTGTAGGGAGCTAATTACTTTTTCCGATTATTAGGTGGAAAAACTGCAATTTTGGTTTATTATTCAATAATAAACCGTTGTAATCGCTCTGGAAAAGAAAAATTTCATGGTTTACGTTTCAAAGGGTGTAGAATCCAAATCTGCAATAAAAATTTCTCCCAAACTGCTGGAGCAAAATATCTGAAATTTTCAGGAAAAATCCATGTTGGTCCGACGACGCCCCAATTCTTGAGCCAGCTCTCTCACTTAATTTAAAGTGCCCTTTAAGGGTTGTCAAAGTTTTGTAAAATCCCTAAAAACCTCAAAAAAAGTCGAAGCGGCCTAAATTTTGACTTTTTTTTAAAGAACTTTCCATTAGGAATCGAATGAGCCCCTCCCCAGGTCCGTAGCTCAAACCATTCCCGATTTATGGTGCCAACATTTGCGTTTTTTTTGGTTTATTATTGTTTTGATATCAGTAACCTAGTGATGTAGTAATGTGGATACTGGAGTGAACTCCTAAAAGGATTTGTAGCCGATACACGGGTTGAAGCATTCTGATATGCATGAAACGCTGCAAATTCTTTCACTGGGGTTTATTATTCAATGATTCGTGATTTGAATTTCTGCTAAGCTTTGGAGTGTGCGTGTTTCACAGGTGATAGAGCGATTATTGAATTTCAGGAGGCACACAAATATGATCAACTGATCAATCCAAATAGGTATTTTGGTTAGAACAGATTTACGTGCTCTATGCATATCTCCTGAAATTCAATAATCGCTCTATCACCTGTGAAACACGCACACTCCAAAGCTTAGTAGAAATTCAAATCATGAACGCAAGCCAAATGAATGAACTTGAAGAATAAACCACAGTGCAGGAATTTGCAGCGTTTCATGCATATCAGAATGCTTCAACCCGTGCATCGGCTATAAACCCTTTTAGGAGTTCACTCCAGTATCCACATTACTAGGTTACTGCGATGAAAACAAACAATAATAAACCAAAAAAACGCAAATGTTGGCACCATACATCGGGAATGGTTTGACCTACGGACCTGGGGAGGGGCTCATTCGATTCCTTGAAAACAGCGTTTCTAATAATTCCTAGACGAGTTTGACAAAATTTGAATTTAATTCAAAATTAGGTATAATGTAAGAACAAAAAATTCGTTTTTACAGATTGTATTTTTTTAATTCCAAAATTACTCCTTAGTTGTTCAATAAAAAAGATTAACGATCGAATTTTCAGGGATGGAAAATTTTGAAAGTCAGACAAATTCAAAATTAGGCCTAATATAGGAAACCAAAACTTGGTTTTTAGTGATTAATATATGTATTTTTTTTTTAATTTTACGAGAATCAAGTAAAAAATAAGGTTTCCACATTTTTTATTATAATCGAGGGGTACATTATCTGAAAGCTTGTACTTTAAACTATTTTTTCTACATAATTGCCAGATTTGTCTATACATTTTTGGCGACGAGTGATCCACTTTTGGAAACCCTCTTTCGAAAGAACTCCGCTTCCAGTTAGCTAACTTAATTCGTACGTTCCATTGTTCTCAAGGTAAATGGGTAAAAAAAATAATTAGAAAATTAGAAAACAGTTTCAGAGAAAACGACGCATTTTATTACGTGAAAATCGACTTAAAAACCATTAAAAAAAAAAGTAAAATCGTTTGAGAAACTGGGTTTTCATCGGCGTAAAACGCTCCGAGCCCTCTGACGCCGGTCGAGTCTTTAATCCAACTGTAACAGAAAAATAAAATAATTATAATTTAGGTGGATGTTCAGCGTATGATTTGGAGATAAATTAATAGCTTCTTAACGGGAGGTGAACGATTTTTATTCAAAATGTTGATTACACCGATTTTATTGAATGTAACAAACTAGACAAAATTCTTGCATACGAGTCTGCAACGCATTGGGACATTTTCTTCTGTGTATTCGAGCCAGACTACATCACCTACTCCAGTAGCGTTGTTGTTCATGTCCTAACGAGACAAATTTCAGCTTCCTACGGTTGATAGGAAAGAAGTTAACTTCAGTAGCCACTCTGCTGATCAAGACCCTGTACACCTTATTGTTCATGTCCTAAGGAGGCTACCAGCCAAATTTCAGCTTTCCACAGTTGATAGGAAAGAAGTTAGCTTCAGGAGCCACTCTGCTGATCAAGACCCTGTACACCTTATTGTTCATGTCCTAAGGAGGCTACCAGCCAAATTTCAGCTTTCCACAGTTGATAAGTCTGCTGATCAAGACCCTGTACAACTTATTGTTCTTAAGGAGCTACCAGCCAAATTTCAGCTTTCTACAGTTGATTAGCTTCAGGAGCCACTCTGCTGATCAAGACCCTACACCTTATTGTTTGTCCTAAGGCTACCAGCCAAATTTCAGCTGTTAGCTTCAGGAGCCACCTGTATTGATCAAGACCCTCTACACCTTATTGTTCATGTCCTAAGGAGGCTACCAGCCAAATTTCAGCT
Source organism: Creontiades dilutus (assembly GCA_031894815.1). Taxonomy (NCBI): domain Eukaryota; kingdom Metazoa; phylum Arthropoda; class Insecta; order Hemiptera; family Miridae; genus Creontiades; species Creontiades dilutus. The sequence continues at coordinate 244,948 of JAVIWC010001336.1, forward strand.
TTCCACAGTTGATAGGAAAGAAGTTAGCTTCAGGAGCGACTCTGCTGATCAAGACCCTCTGCACCTTATTGTTCATGTCCTAAGGAGGCTATCAGCCAAATTTCAGCTTTGCACAGTTGATAGGAAGGAAGTTAGCTTCAGGAGCCACTCTGCTGATCAAGACCCTCTGCACCTTATTGTTCATGTCCTAAGGAGGCTACCAGCCAAATTTCAGCTTTCCACAGTTGATAGGAAAGAAGTTAGCTTCAGGAGCCACTCTGCTGATCAAGACCCTGTACACCTTATTGTTCACGTCCTAAGGAGGCTACCAGCCAAATTTCAGCTTTCCACAGTTGATAGGAAAGAAGTTAGCTTCAGGAGCCACTCTGCTGATCAAGACCCTCTGCACCTTATTGTTCATGTCCTAAGGAGGCTACCAGCCAAATTTCAGCTTTCCACAGTTGATAGGAAAGAAGTTAGCTTCAGGAGCCACTCTGCTGATCAAGACCCTGTACAACTTATTGTTCACGTCCTAAGGAGGCTACCAGCCAAATTTCAGCTTTCCACAGTTGATAGGAAAGAAGTTAGCTTCAGTAGCCACTCTGCTGATCAAGACCCTGTACAACTTATTGTTCATGTCCTAAGGAGGCTACCAGCCAAATTTCAGCTTTCCACAGTTGATAGGAAAGAAGTTAGCTTCAGGAGCCACTCTGCTGATCAAGACCCTCTGCACCTTATTGTTCATGTCCTAAGGAGGCTACCAGCCAAATTTCAGCTTTCCACAGTTGATAGGAAAATTTCAGCTTAATCACTCTGCTGATCAAGACCCTAACTACACCATTGTTCTGAATCTAAATCAAGAGTAGCCACTCTCTGCCACATTGTTCATGTGGACATTTTCTTCCACTGTTAGTTAGCTTCGAGCCAGATCTACATCAAGACCTACTCCAGTACCTTAGTTGTTCATGTCCTAAGGAGGCTACCAGCCAAATTTCAGCTTTCTACGGTTGATAGGGAAGAAGTTAGCTTCAGGAGCCACTCTGCTGATCAAGACCCTGTACACCTTATTGTTCATGTCCTAAGGAGGCTACCAGCCAAATTTCAGCTTTCCACAGTTGATAGGAAAGAAGTTAGCTTCAGGAGCCACTCTGCTGATCAAGACCCTGTACACCTTATTGTTCATGTCCTAAGGAGGCTACCAGCCAAATTTCAGCTTTCCACAGTTGATAGGAAGGAAGTTAGCTTCAGGAGCCACTCTACTGATCAAGACCCTGTACACCTTATTGTTCATGTCCTAAGGAGGCTACCAGCCAAATTTCAGCTTTCCACAGTTGATAGGAAAGAAGTTAGCTTCAGGAGCCACTCTGCTGATCAAGACCCTCTGCACCTTATTGTTCACGTCCTAAGGAGGCTACCAGCCAAATCATAATAATCATATAGCCAAATTTCAGCTATAATCATATAGGTACCTAACTTCCTCACTTCTAACATTACTCCGATGAGAAACTGCAGAAAAACATCTCCACACATCTGCAAATCGTTTTTCTTCACTTTCTGAACATTTTGTCGGAATGGATATGTGCCTGTTTGAAAGTAAGCTCCTCTAACTACTAAATGTCATTGATAGAACACAAAACGGAATTGTGACATTGACATATGTCAGACTGCCAAGATTATCAACAGAAATGTTTTAATTTTTTCTGGATAATGTTTTAGCGAAACCTTCTTGGTGAATCATCATTCATAATGTCAACATCTACAGCCATCAAATACGGTTCTGGTGTGAGAACAGAAAACAGTTTGGAATAGTTTGGGGACTGCGCCAGTAACATTTAGTAGATGCGTCCTTAGTTCCAAAACTACATCAGCATTAAGTAGCCAATAGGATTCGTTATAATTTCAATTGATCGTCACTATTCTACGACCCTCAACTATGGTTTCTGGTATGGGAACAGATATAGGTTCTATGCAGAATGGTTTGGCTGCAGCTTCATTGATGAGACCATCAACAGCTGATTTTGAAAGGCAATTAAGAGCAGCACAAATAGACGTTGTTTTTAACCAGGCAAGAACTACAAGGATATTTTAACCACCCGTAGAAATACCGTTTCCTACAATTATGCGACATTGGCAAAGAGTCCCACTCCAATTTGGGACACAGGTTTGAGGAATATTACAAATCAGATGTCTTGTACAGGGATGAGTGACCCCAACACACTCTTGTAGCAAATGTCGAAACTACAGAACAGCTTCTACGCAGGTTTTGGACACATCAGCTCTGTCTGCAGCCGCTACTACCTCATAAAACTATGCAGAATCAGCAGAAATATCAAAAGCCATCTACTTTCTGCATTTATAGCAGAGCATCGTTATTTACAGACAAACCGTTGACATATGTCAGACTGCCAAGATTATCAACAGAAATGTTTCAATTTTTTCTGGATAATGTTTTAGCGAAACCTTCTTGGTGAATCATCATTCATCATGTCAACATCTGCAGCCATCAACTATGGTTCTGGTATGAGAACAGAAAACAGTTTGGAATAGTTTGGGAACTGCGCCAGTAACAGATCGTGAGCAGCACAAATAGATGTTGTTTTTAGCCAGGCAAGAACTACAAGGATATTTCAACCACCCGTAGAAATACCGTTTCCTACAATTATGCGACATTGGCAAAGAGTGCCACTCCAATTTGGGACACAGGTTTGAGGAATATTACAAATCAAATATCTTGTACAGGGATGAGTGACCCCAACACACTCTTGTAGCAAATGTCGAAACTACAGAACAGCTTCTACGCAGGTTTTGGACACATCAGCTCTGTCTGCAGCCGCTACTACCTCATAAAACTATGCAAAAACAGCAGAAATATCAAAAGCCATCTACTTTCTGCATTTATAGCAGAGCATCGTTATTTACAGACAAACCGTTGACATATGTCAGACTGCCAAGATTATCAACAGAAATGTTTCAATTTTTTCTGGATAATGTTTTAGCGAAACCTTCTTGGTGAATCATCATTCATAATGTCAACATCTGCAGCCATCAACTATGGTTCTGGTGTGAGAACAGAAAACAGTTTGGAATAGTTTGGGGACTGCGCCAGTAACATTTAGTAGATGCGTCCTTAGTTCCAAAACTACATCAGCATTAAGTAGCCAATAGGATTCGTTATAATTTCAATTGATCGTCACTATTCTACGACCCTCAACTATGGTTTCTGGTATGGGAACAGATATAGGTTCTGTGCAGAATGGTTTTGGCTGCAGGTTCATTGATGAGACCATCAACAACTGATTTTAAAAAGCAATTAAGAGCAGCACAAATAGACGTTGTTTTTAACATCAGCTCTGTCTGCAGCCAAGAACCTCACAAGGACTATGCAGAAACAGCAGAAAACATACGCCATCTACAATTTCTGCATTTATAGCAGCCACTCCTATTTGGGACACACAGGTTTGAGGAATATTACAAATCAGATTTCTTGTACAGGGATGAGTGATCCAACACACTCTTGTAGCAAATGTGAAACTACAGAACAGCTATCTACGCAGGTTTTGGACACATTTGTCTTCAGCCGTACTACCTGAATAATGTTTTGCAAACAGCAGAAATATCATTCTTAAGTCTGCATTTATAGCACCATCATTATTTACAGACAAACCGTTGACATATGTCAGACTGCCTTTGATTATCAACAGATTGCATGTTTCAATTTTTCTGGATAATGTTTTAACAAGAAACCTTCTTGGTGGTCAACATCTGCAGCCATCAACTATGGTTCTGGCGTGAGAACAGAAAACAGTTTGGAATAGTTTGGTAACTGCGCCAGTAACAGATAGTAGATGCGTCCTTAGTTCCTAAACTACATCACCATTAAGTAGTTAATATCATTCGTTATAATTTCAATTGATCGTCACTATTCTACAGCCATCAACTATGGTTTCTGGTATGAGAACAGAAATCGGTTTGATGCAGAATGATTTTGGCTGCAGCTTCATTGATGAGACCATCAACACCTGGCAGAAGTGTTTTCATCAACTGTGGAACTGCATCTTTGCACAACATAGAATACGACTTGACTCTCCTTTGTTTCTGTTATGAGAACAGAAATAGCTTCTACGCAGGTTTTGGACACATCAGCTCTGTCTGCAGCCGCAACTACCTCATAAAACTATGCAGAATCAGCAGAAACATACAAAATCCATCTACTTTCTGCATTTATAGCAGCACCACAAGACTAGGATGGCCTCCAGTCCATTATGGACACCACAGTAGATTTACTCAAAAAACCAAAATCCATCGATCTATTTCTCCTGCTCCAAACAACGTGGTTATTTTTGAAAATGCGAAGCAACAGCTAAATTTAACAGGTTTTTGAGGTTTTCCTCTCATTGTTTGAAGCAATTTTCAAAGGCAAAAGATATCAATTCTTAACACTCTCATTGCTGGGACCCATTTTCCAGGATCCCGTGCCCTAATGAAGTTTATTTTAAAGGTTCAAATTGCAGTTATTCAATTAGTTTTGGACGTAGAATGAATTCCTTTCAAACAAGAGTAAGGCACTATATGGAAAATCCGTGTATGAACCCCCTGAAACATTGCATCCTCCCATACTTCTTCTTAAACAAACCCAACAATGTTAACAGTTTTTTGAACTGCGCCAGTAACAGTTAGTACATGCGTCCGTACTTCCAAAACTACATCACCATTAAGTAGCCAATAGGATTCGTTATAATTTCAATTGATCGTCACTATTACTGAATTACAATTCTAGAGGGTCTAGTTACTGCAAAAAACCCCCAAATGTATGCGCAGAACACAACACATAAACGTTGACATATGTCAGACTGCCAAGATTATCAACAGAAATGTTTTAATTTTTTCTGGATAATGTTATAGCGAAACCTTCTTGGTAAATCATCATTCATGTCAACATACTTGGATAGTTCAAATCTGCATATGATCCGTGATTAATTATAACTTTTATAACAAAAAGGTTCAACAAACCATTGAAGTAAAATATAACGTGTGATTCACAATGCAACTATTATGGAGAATTTTTGTAAATTAATAAGTTTTTGAAGGTTCTGCAGTTGAAATAAACGTGTTTCGCAAAATTCATGATTTCATTGCAGTAATTGGGAATTTGGTTGAACTGCGATCAATTGTTCACTTAAAGTGTGTTTTCTTGTGCCTTGAACAACAATAATGATAGGATATTACAACAATCACACTATATAAAAACCAGCTTATCAGAGTATATCGACGTTTCAGGGGGTGGTAACGCTGGGCGGGTGGAATTCTCGCCCCCGTCTCCCAGGGCAAGCGACGTGGTCCTCTCCTCGGGGATTTGGGATATACGATTTTTTGACTTTTAATATTGTTATTATACTCCCTCATTGTGTTGTTTAGTACTCTACCTCCTGTACACACGGGACTTACCCCGACAAGAAGGCACAACTGTTGCCACCTTTGCAGATGATACGGCTATCCTCTCTGTTGGAGATGATATAGAAGCTGCAACACGCAAACTACAGACGTCTACTACTGAGGTTTGTAAATGGACCAAGATGTGGAGAATGAAGCTGAACGAATCAAAATCAGCCCACATCAACTTCACTAACCGAAAAGTCCCAATCTTGGATGTTGAGATCAATTCGAATAAAATACCGCATACTGAAGCAGTTAAATACTTGGGTTTGACACTTGACTCCAAATTAAACTGGAATAAACACATAGAAAAGAAGAAAGAAGAACTTAAAATCAAGTACAGAAGGATGTATTGGCTAATGGGAAGGAATTCCCATCTCTCTCTTCACAACAAACTGCTTATATATAAGCAGATCCTTCGCCCTATTTGGACCTATGGGATACAGATCTGGGGCTGTGCCAAGAAATCAAATATTAAGAAAATCCAAACCTTTCAGAATAAAATACTGAGAAGTATAGTTGGAGCCCCTTGGTACATGCGAAACGATGATATTCATCGAGATTTGAGGATGGAGACAGTCTATGAAATTATTGCAAAATACGCAAGGAAGCATGAACATCGCCTCCACAAACACGTGAACCCGGAGATGCTCTACGTTTTGGACAACGAAGGTGAAATCCGACGTCTCAAGCGAAACAAACCACTGGATTTAGTTGTGCTGCGTGAATAGAAGTGCAATCGAACTCAGTGCTAATTAATTGAGCTTTATAATAAAGGGCTAGATTTTGCTGTAAACCTACCCTCTTGGAGTGTACCTTTATTGATATGTAAAATTGCTAGATGAAATGTATTTGATTTTTCAGTCGCAATTAATAAATCACGAAAAAAAATTGTGTTATTCACCTATTTCTTTTTAACCTGCGTAGCAGGGCCATTAAACTAGTCAGTCATACATTCAAATATACGAAATTGATATCCAAAATTGCGTGCCCTACAGTCCAATGTTGATGGGTTTGTTAATAACTTTCGGGAAGTACCGTTATACGATCCTTAAAATCAGAGGAATATCCATGTAACATGGCTGCTTTTAGAGCAGGTTCTAAGTAACATGGAAACCGCTTTTAAATAAGTTTTAAATGTTGTTTAATTATGATCCATGGGGATTTCATGAAAATTCGATCCCTCAACCAATTTTAACGCAACGCCAAAAGTGTGGCGCATGAATTTTCATTGTTTTTTTTGTGTTTTACAGGTGATAGAGCGATTATTGAATTTCAGGAGGCACACAAATATGATCAACTGATCAATCCATATAGGTAAGGTAACGAGAACAGGTAGTGGCCACTGCTCTCAGTAGTGGCCATTTTAAAGTTTATATTTGAGAAATAAGGATTCAAATCATCCAAGTGAATTAAACTTGCAGGAGGTACAGCTCATGTCATCTTGTATCAGAGGTTGAACTAGGTGGTGCATGCAGAGCATCATTGGAAATTGTGGTAAACTTCTCAATATGACCGTCCCTAGTTTCCTCGTTTGTTGGGCTGTATCCTAGAGCTTCTACTGGATAGAATCAATTTTGTTCATCTGGTATTGAATTTAATGATATTAAACACGTAAGGAGGGCAAAATGTCGACAAGTGGCCACTACTGGAAATTTCGAAATTTGATGTGGCCACTACTAGATCAAAATAAAGGTGTGAGAAAAAATTAATAAAAAATAGAAAAAATTGTTCTTTTGATAGTTTAGGCAATGGATATGTTAGGGAAGAGTCGGGCTATATTCTAAATGAGTCCTGAAGAAAGTCAGTACTACTGTTGGCCCACAATTGTCAAAACTAAAGAAAAAAATTCTTAACTGTGGCCACTACCGGTACCGTTACCTTATTTTGGTTGAGAACAGATTCACGTGCTCTATGCATATCTCCTGAAATTCAACAATCGCTCTATCACCTGTGAAACACACACTCCAAAGCTTAGTAGTTTTTCAAATCATGAATCATTGAATAATAAACCCCAGTGAAAGAATTTGCTGCGTTTTTTTAAACATATATTATCCATAAGAGGATGGTGGTTGCCTATGTAACACTAACAATTTATGGATTTATTGATATGGGTTTGTTCACCTTTTTGAATCCGATGATATCGGCGTATTCCCGGAAACACTGTCGGCAAAGGTTGAGACCATATTTCCTGATGAGTCCGTGACCGTTGGCGCACGCCCGGCTGTCGAAAAAGAGAGGAAAATCGTGTTAAAAAATGACAGACAGACGCAGAACAGACAGACAGACAAGATATGACAGATAAATAGAGTAGAAATTAGCTTCAGGAGCCTCTCAGCTGATCTGGGGCCTATGCATCATCAAGTACAATTACCTACTAAGGAGCCTACATACTAAATTCCAGCTTGTGAGAGTAAATAGAGTACAAATTAGCTTCAGGAGCCTCTCAGCTGATCTGGGGCCTATGCATCATCAAGTACAATTACCTACTAAGGAGCCTACATACTAAATTCCAGCTTGTGAGAGTAAATAGAGTACAAATTAGCTTCAGGAGCCTCTCAGCTGATCTGGGGCCTATGCATCATCAAGTACAATTACCTACTAAGGAGCCTACATACTAAATTCCAGCTTGTGAGAGTAAATAGAGTACAAATTAGCTTCAGGAGCCTCTCAGCTGATCTGGGGCCTATGCATCATCATGTACAATTACCTACTAAGGAGCCTACATACTAAATTCCAGCTTGTGAGAGTAAATAGAGTACAAATTAGCTTCAGGAGCCTCTCAGCTGATCTGGGGCCTATGCATCATCAAGTACAATTACCTACTAAGGAGCCTACATACTAAATTCCAGCTTGTGAGAGTAAATAGAGTACAAATTAGCTTCAGGAGCCTCTCAGCTGATCTGGGGCCTATGCATCATCAAGTACAATTACCTACTAAGGAGCCTACATACTAAATTCCAGCTTGTGAGAGTAAATAGAGTACAAATTAGCTTCAGGAGCCTCTCAGCTGATCTGGGGCCTATGCATCATCAAGTACAATTACCTACTAAGGAGCCTACATACTAAATTCCAGCTTGTGAGAGTAAATAGAGTACAAATTAGCTTCAGGAGCCTCTCAGCTGATCTGGGGCCTATGCATCATCAAGTACAATCACCTACTAAGGAGCCTACATACTAAATTCCAGCTTGTGAGAGTAAATAGAGTACAAATTAGCTTCAGGAGCCTCTCAGCTGATCTGGGGCCTATGCATCATCAAGTACAATTACCTACTAAGGAGCCTACATACTAAATTCCAGCTTGTGAGAGTAAATAGAGTACAAATTAGCTTCAGGAGCCTCTCAGCTGATCTGGGGCCTATGCATCATCAAGTACAATTACCTACTAAGGAGCCTACATACTAAATTCCACCTTGTGAGAGTAAATAGAGTACAAATTAGCTTCAGGAGCCTCTCAGCTGATCTGGGGCCTATGCATCATCAAGTACAATTACCTACTAAGGAGCCTACATACTAAATTCCAGCTTGTGAGAGTAAATAGAGTACAAATTAGCTTCAGGAGCCTCTTATAATCTACTTTTACGAAATTAATGCCACATTACAACTACAGTAGACGAATTCCACTCTAATAAACGGTTGAGATGTTAAACAATGTGCCTGTCAGGGATCATGGGAACCCTAACCTACCTACAGCTGCCTATACATCTGTCCTAACCACACATTGCCTCGTGATAACTACATTTTAACTAGTAATTCCGATAGAATAAGGCAATAACAACTAACAAAAACACATTTCTGTCTGCATTTACAGAGAAATGCCCATTTTCTGATGTAAATTCCTCAAAAAACGGGGCATACTAACCCACGTGTCACAAGTAAAACTTGGCTTCGTTCATATAAAAATGTTTTATAACTTACCAGGATCGGGATCCTTGTCCGTATTTCCTCGGGTGAGAATACCAAATGTTACTGTGACCCATTATGAAGAATCAATAACTTTTACGAATCCGAATTAAAACGGAAAAATCGGCGTATGAAGCCCTTGGAAAAAGTCGCGAGAAACCTCTACGGAAGAAATGGACGTATCAACACGCAGGATGGCCAACATTTCCGAACTAAAAACAGGTTAGGCGCAGGGTGTCCAATTTACAACTAGAAAAACCGTACAATTCCGTAAAAATTTAACTACGAAGAAATTTCTCAAAAACACAGAATACCAGATATAATAGAAACTCAGAAATATGAAAATAAATTCTTCATCAAGTTCGTAAAAATCATGGAAGTTGGACAATCTGTATTTAGAAGGATTAAATTTGTCCAATGTTGGACAATATGAAACTTACGAACAAATGCGCAGACAAATTTAACAATTATGGTCAAAATATCATTTTCCAAGTCAGAATTCAAGCCAATTTCAAGTTACATCAAAGTTTTAATGGATCTTTTCGGAATTTTTTCATCGTTACCGAATTTTTCGTTCTGGGTGTAGCTCTGACAACCTCGTCTTGTGTTTTCAGCCAATATTGGACACTATGAAACATCCAAATGTTTAGATTCACCGGACGGTATTACCGAACAAAACTTTGATATCCACCACACAACCCTGATTTCAATGTCATGCTAATAAGATTTTACGAAATACACAGCTTTCTACGAATTGTTTTGGTAGTTATAGGATATTTCACATGAGATGACCAACTTGTAGGTACAACGAATGAAATTGTCCAATGTGGACAAATTGAAACATCCAAAATGTCCATTCTACCTGCATTTTTACCTAGTGAAGTAAAAAATTGGACACTTTTACGTAAAACTCGGATATTTTCAATATTTGGACAATAAATTATATAAATTGGACAGTTTGAAATAAATTCAAATGAATAAGATGGAATTTCAAGCCAATTTCAATGGATCTTTTCGGAATCGTTTGATAGTTACCGAATTTTCTTTTTCTTTCTGAAGACAACGTATATGACTGATATTGGACACTATGAAACATCCAAATGTTTAGATTCACTGGACGATTATTGGACACTTTTACATAAGATACGGATAGTTTCAATATTTGGACAAGATTGGACATTATGAATCAATTGAAATAATAAAGATTGATAAGATGGCATTTATCTTCAATTTATCATCTTTCTGGCGTCTTCATTAGTTGAAATTTTCAATTGGACAATGTTGAATTTTCATTTTGTCCATTCTACAGACATTTTTACCGATTGAAGTCAAAATTGGACACTTTTTGTAAAACTCGCATAATTTCAATATTAATTATCGCCTACTGGACTAGTAAAGATCAATATTTGAATGACCCGTTAATTATAATTTAAATAAAACTTAAATCCGTTAAATATCAATCTTGGAACCTTCAATATTATAAGAATACTTGATTTCCCATATTCAATTGAAACTGTCCACATTGGAAATTTGTTTTGAAAACTTGATAATTGCAATATCTGGACAATGAACACTATTGAAGATTACGTCTTAATTTAATTGAAATAAATTCAACACGATGTCGGCAAGTTTGATAAAAAGTCCTCTACCGGAGGCGTAAAAAGACGTAAATTACGACCCAGAAAATTTACACTGTGATCAAACGAAAAAAATGTCCAATTTTTTAACTGAGCCGAACTGGGAAACATTCAACAAGTGGACATTTTGATATGAACCCATCCGTAGATCGTCACTGATTGCTTCATTCAATGCAGATTCTCTTTCTAAATTTAGCACTTTTTCTTCGAAACTTTCGTCTTGGTATTTTCGTAATATAAATGTGTATTTTCTTCAGAAAAGATCGAGTTGTGTGGCTACACTGTCCCAATGTCGTCCATTTTTAAAGTATTTCTCTATTGTTTCCCATTTTGGCATTTTGAACAGTTCATTTTGATGATTTCATATTCGAAATGTTCCAATTAAAGAACTTCTTTAAAAGAAGTACCTCTCCTATGTCAACAGGAAACTGTCCATTATTGGACACTTTTACATAACATGTAGTTTCAATATTTGGACAAGATTGGACATTATGGATCAATTGAAATAATAAATCGATTGATAAGATGTCGTATTTATCTTCAATTTTTCATCTTTCTGGCATCTTCTTAGTTGAATCTGATGATTTCATGTTGGAAATGTCTGGTATCTAGTTGATTCATTTAAAATTAATTTATAAGATCGCGTATTTCTTCCAACATTGGTTCCAAAGTCGGCATTTTTGATTAAAAGTCCTCTACCGGAGGTGTCTTTTTACGAAAATTAGTACCAGGAAAGTATACATACTACCAGGAAAGTGATCAAATGAAGAAAATGTCCAATTTTTCAACTGAGCCGAACTGGGAAACATTCAACAATGGACAGTTTGAAATGAATTTAGATCCCATCCGTATCCTTTGAAATTACCGCTTTTTCTTGACATTCAATGCAGATTCTCTTAAATGAAATTTCACAAAAAATCGAAATCTTTCGTTTTCCAATTTTTCCCATTTTGGCATTTTATATGATTTGTATTCGAAATGTTCCAGTGTGTTCGTACAGAATTCAAAAGAACCTGAGTTGTGAATTAAAGAATTCCTCTCTATATCAAAGGAAACTGTCCCATTATTGGACACTTTAACATAAAATTTTGGATAGTTTCAATATTTGGACATTATGATTACTATAAAGATTGGACATTATGAATATAGTTGATTCAATCAAAATGAATTTATAAATAGCGTATTTCTCTTCAATTTTCCTCTTTTTTATCTTTAACAGTTGAATTGATGATTTCATATTGGAAATGTCTTGTTCCTCCTGGTAAGTTTCAGGTTTGTGGAAACTTGGATAGTTTCAATATTTGGACATTATGAACACTATAAAGATTGGACATTGTGAATCTAGTTGATTCATTAAAATTAATTTATGGATGGCGTATTTTACTTGATTTTCCCCTTTTTTGGAATCTTTAACAGTTGAAATTTAATATTGAAAATATCTGGCTGAAAATTTCTTCAATTTTTCCTCATTTTTTATTCATCATTATGTTTTAAACTGTTGTTTAATAACAATGTTATTTGGAACTTTGAAATGTCTGGTTCCGTATATCAACTGGAAACTGTCCCTCGAGGTTTTACATTGAAACTTGGATAGTTTCAATATTTGGACATTATGAACACTATAAAGATTAGACACTATGAATATACTTGAATCAATCAAAATGAATTCATAATATGGCGTATTTCTCTTCAATTTTTCCTCTCCTTGGTATCTTTAACTGTTGAATTTGTTGATTTAATATTACGATAATTAATTTATTTATTAAGATAACAATTTTTCGTGGGACCTTTGAGTTTCAATAAGTGTAACAATTAAACACATAGGTACTTCTCCTATATTAACTGGAAACAGTCCCTTATTGGACACTTTTACGTAAAACTTGGATAGTTTCAATATTTGGACATTATGAACACTATAAAGATTGGACAATATGACATCTCAATGTAATTGAAATAAATTCAACACGATGTCGGCAATTTGATAAAAAGTCCTCTACCGGAGGCGTAAAAAGACGTAAATTACGACCCAGAATAATTTACACTGTGATCAAACGAAAAAACTGTCCAATTTTTCAACTGAGCCGAACTGGGAAACATTCAACAAGTGGACAGTTTGGAAATGAACCCTTCCATAGATCATTCAATGCAGATTGTCTTTGTAAATTCCGCACTTTTTCAGTATTTCTCTTTTTTTCATTTTTAACAGAGTATTTTGGTATTTTCGTAATATAAATGAGTATTTTCTTCAGAAAAGATCGAGTTGTCACAATGTCGTCCATTTCAAAAGTATTTCCCAATTGAATTTTTCCCATTTTGGCATTTTGAACAGTTCATTTTGATGATTTTTTTATTCGAAAAATATTGGAAATGTCATTTTAAAACCTGTCAATCTTGAATACGTGTAACAATTAAAGACTTTCCTCCTCTATATCAACTGGAAACTGTCCTCTGTGGACACTTTTACATAAAACGTGGATAGTTTCAATATTTGGACATTATGAACACTATCAAGATTGGACATTATGAATATAGTTGATTCAATCAAAATGAATTTATTAAACGGCGTATTTTGTCTACAATTCTTCCTCTTTCTGTGATCTTTAACAGTTGAATCTGTTGATTTCATATTGGAAAAGTTCAGGTTTGTGGAAACTTG